>CAUJNA010000214.1:162500-217500 GCA_963377175.1 Effrenium voratum | reverse complement strand
GAGAGGGTAACCAATGTGATTTCAAGCCTGTACTGCAGGTTTGGTCACCATCCCACGCATGTTGAGGGTGGCAGGCTGAAGTGTATTTCTTCCTTGACCGATGCAAGAGCAAGCATGGATCTACAAGGCTATTGACTTCTCATTTGGCTTGGTTCCCCTTGATGAGTTGGAGGACTTACTGCGCACACAGTGAACATGCAATCACCTCGGAGGTAGAGGAAGCCACTGGGTTTCTCCAATCACTTTCCTAGCCTTGTAAAACATGGCTATGGGTCACAAACATGTACCACAATGGATCCTTGGCAAGTAGAACCAAAGACTAAAACCTGCGTAACCCCGGCAGTTTAATTTTGAACCACACCCACATGATCCAACCTGTATTGGTCAATGACTAGTTAAGACCGCTCCTTGGTTTCGAGCGAGATATTTTGGACAAGGGACAAAGACCTTAGCCTTGATGTCACCCCTCATAGGCAGTACCCACTTACACCGAAGCATTTCATTTGTGAGGGTCAACTTGATCGAGCGATTCTTTCGACAGGCAACGCTTTAAGACAAACACACATCTCCCTTCAACGTCAGTCTCAGTCGGATAAAACGCTTTGCCATGCTTTCAACCCGTGTTGTGTTTTGCGACTGCCCCGATGTCTTGCGAAAACAGAACGATGTGTTCTTGTCAAGGTCAGAGGCTGGTGAAGAATTGAGCAGAGAATCAAGCTGGTTTTGCGTGGAGTATTGCTTGCTGGGTCGAAGTTTTGGCAGCTCACATGATTATGCTGCAGAATCCATGTAACGCCGTCAAACCAGCGGGGAGCAGCGCTTTTTTAGCCACTCTTGCCTACGGCCCCAGAAATTGCGTGTTGTTTGGAGCCAACTCCCTATTGTCCCTGCAGCCTGCCAGTAGAAGATGGCTAAACAAATTAGAGCTCGATGTTTACCGGGCTGTTCAGGGAGCTGGCAGCAGAAGTTCGCCACTTGCACATGGGGGATGGTCGGGCTTGCAGTGCTTTAGAGGCGCCATAAGCTTGCCGAGACATAGCCGCGGAAGCCAGTCGGTGTCTTTGCTGAAGTAACGTAACACACGGAGACGTGGAGAACTCTCCCTTCCGAAGGCTGAGTCTTGCAGGTAACATTCTGAGGATGTTGTGCTGATTTGAGGCGATCGAGTTGATTCCGTCAACGCTAGAGTGAGACGAATGGATCACTTAAAAGCTTGCTTGCAAAATCATAGGAAGGGTCCGTGAGCATGTATCATGTCCTACTTTTGGGGGCTCATGGCAAGAAACATAGGGAGTACGCGTTTACTAAAGATCCGTTTGGCTAATTTCTGCGAGGTTCCACGAAAGAAGTTTGAGTCTTTGTGTGCTAGGTTGTTTGCAGTGCCGATAACCTCTGCTTTCCTGTAGGTGATTTCCTATTCAATTTCAATTCTATCTGGATATGCCATTTGTTGCTGACTACGAACAAAGGAGTAGTAGGTATGGGAAAATTCAATTCATGGTTTTTTCAATCAACTGCCAAGCATGTTCTATATGGAACACATGGTCCCTTCACAAATCCCGCAGTGTCCTGGCACGTAGCAACTAGCCGCTGGGGTGTCGAGCAAAAAAAGGTCTCCGCCCACTTCTCCAGTGCTCGGCGGCGGCCACTCGGTGCATTTCTTTTGTCAGGGTTGAGGGATCAAGGGGTTAGTCCCCACTTCTTTGTTACGAGGGAATCTCCCCCATAGGTGTCCTTTTTAGGAAAATAGATGGCCCGGGTCAATGGAATAAAACCTAAATCAGTGCCATCTATTGCTAGCCAAAAGCCTATGATCTCCCGCCTTTTTCTTGGGGTGTTGGTCTTTAGGAAGCCTTTTATCGCAGAGGCGGTCATCTCTGTTTTGGAGAATGTTGTGGACGCTTGATCCATTGTTCACCTATTTGTGTTGACCAATTTGATTCTAGCGACCAAAAGCTACCCCTCGATATTTTTTTCGCACATCTTTACAACAGGACGCTTTCAGGACAAGAGTCAATGATGTAAATCCTTCTGGAATCTCAGGCCTTTGCCCCGATTTCACAACGGACAGAGACGCCCATATGGCCATGGGTCAAAATCCCGGTTAGCCCCCAGTGAACATCCCAATCCAACCACTAACATAGGCTCTAAAATGGGGGCTGAATTCATCTACCCAAAATGGGATCCCATTGGTTTTGACCCGCAGCCATATCTTCAACACTCCCCCACCTGGAAAGTCCTTACGTTCGTGGGCGGGTAGCAGGCACTCGCTGGCCAAACCTTTGTTTACAAAGCACAAGGGGAGAGTTCATAGAGTTCTCAAAATAGGAATTGGTCCCCCAAAATGCTTGGCGTAATTTTAGTCTCCCCTGAAATACCAACTAAGAGGGGTCCACCTTTTTGAGAAACACCCATCCGTTCTTCTTACTTGAGTTTGCAATGAGCAATGTTTTGGGGTCCAATGTCCATCTTGCTTTAGTCAAGGGTCCAAACGTGAAGATCCAGACACTCAATCACCTGTCTCTGCATGACCACTTTTGGACGCTTCGTTGAGTCTACTCAGCGCTCATTTAATTGCGTGTTTCAATCAATGCAGCCCCCCTTGCAGATTTGTCTTGAAGACTCTCCCTGTTCAACAAAGATGCACGTTGCCCCACAGCCTAGATGAGAATAGGGCCAAACTGCCACAGAGTTAAAGATCATTTTGATAGCTTCTTCTTGTTATAGCTGGGTTTTCAGCAACCACGAGATGATGGGTCCACAAGTTTCCATTTCGCCTGCCTCGTTCAGATTAGCTCCCCTGCTCCGCCAGGGCCCACCCTTTGACTTACACGAGTTGACAGCTGGCCGGCGCTTTTCACGTTTTTTTCAACTTCGGGTGTATCTTGAAAGCACTTCCAACAAAAAGAGTGCATGGGCTTTGACACAACAAAACATGTTCTTTGACATTACCTTTAAACCTGGACCTTGAGATAAGTATTGTTTACAAGCGCGCTAGCGACAAGTTGAACTTTCTGCATAGATCGAAGATCAACCCAGTTGGAAACTACGGAATATGCTGGAGCGCTTCCAGGCAACAGAGTCGTTTCCACTTGGCCCCCTTGTTTTTGGTCTCTCAATGGATGAAGTTTTGTCATCACTATCTTTGGTGACCACCTAGAGCAGGATGGCTCAGACTGGAGGCTGTTGATTTGGGGCCCTCGGCGATTCCGGATTGCCGGTGTGCCTCTTTTGACAAGACATTTGGCACTCTTTTGCCTTTTGCCTTTGTGATAGCGCACAATGTCTTCGACGCAGCGATTTATCGGGGAGGGGGGGGGGAAGAAGGAGAAGGCCCCAAAAACAAACGAGTCAGCACCCTTATTCGTTTGCGGAGTTTTGTTCGAGATTCGGAGAGCACGCAGGTTAAAGCGATCTTTGCGAGCTCTGTCTACTTCAGCGACAGCTGCTTGACTGTCTAGGGCCTGGGCTTGAGCTGAGTTGCATGGTGTGGAGGCGTAACTCATAGCAGAAATCGGTACGCCAAACACAAGATTTGATGAGCCCTTCAATGGCGGGAATTGGTACCTTTTTGGAGTTGCATCATCGTTACAAATTGCGTTTGTGACCGAAAGTATCACTGTCCCATGCAAGCAGAAATGCAGTGACAAATTTGCGAGTTCAGATGAAGCAGCCGGGTGCTCAAAGTGTCAGCACCGTTGCAGATGCCTGAAACCAGACAACAATTGCCAGCATGCGTATAGCAATGTTGACTTGCTTCGGCAAATAGACAGAGTCCAACTTAGAATCTGAGCAATGCTCAGACAAATGGTTTGCGTTACTCAGACACGTATATTCTGCGAAAACACGGTTCAAGGCCACGTTAGAGAGTTCAAGTTTATATGTTTTGCAGGGCAGGACCAGCACTTTTGCACAAGATGCCAGATGTTGACGTTTTTTTCCGGCTAAGAGAACCTATTCGTCTAAGTAAGAGAAAGTGGACCGCTTTTTCTTCGGCCAGAAACCAGTAATTACCTTTGCAGGGACGTAGCGCATCAGCTGTGTCATGGGCCGAAGCTGGAAAGTTGTTTCTTGGTCGTTGCTCAATATCTTCGGGCCATTGGACATGTCAACGTTAAATTCATCCGGAGGACTGTACCAATCAGACCCCGGAAACACCGGATCCTTACTGAAAGGGCATGCACTCCGGGTCGACCGGAGGCTAACATTATAGAACCATCAAATACCAGTCGCCTGTGGAAGACATTCCGGGCCCGGTTGCCATTTCTTTTCCGTGAGACTTTAAGGAAGCCATTGTCTTTTGGACGGACCAAAAGCTGGGCCTGCCTGTGTGACCATGCTGTTTTAAGGTTAGACAGTTAGACACGATTGTTCTCATCTTGCTTTACTTCAATGCGTCAGCAGAAGCATTCCTCCTTTGAAGCATACCGAGGCTTTTGAGTCATTCCAGAGGTCCTGCTTCAGGTACCTGTTCATCATTGACGTAGCAGCTCAACTCTTTCAGCAAACAAGGTTGGGTCAAATAAGAAGCATCCTTGAATCCTTGAAGCAATCAAGTACTTGTCACCAGTTCAATCCTTGAGTACCATTACAATCATGGGTCAAATTCTTGAGCACTTATTGTCTAGGTTAATCCCTTGAGCAACATTTCTCAATCAGCATCCAGCCGGTGTAGGCACCACTTTGGATATCTTAGGATGCTCAATCGAAGTGTTGCCATTGACATGAGGACCTTTCCCGCCCCCGATTTGGCCAGCTTTGAAAGCCACTTGGTGTCAACATAGGCCCAATGGTGGTTTCCCTTTTGGCCACCTGAAATGGTACTCAAAGTAGTACGTGGGCAACAACCATGGTTATACTGTTATACTCCACAAAAGGCGCAGCTATAAGCCTCCGTTCAGTGGGTTATGTCATCCGGCTTACCAAGCATACCAAGTACGCGATCGCCCGCTTAAGTACCCTCAACAAACCGCTCGACTTGGGTCCCGTGGTATGGCTTGCGAAGCTTGCCTGAGGCGAAAGAAGCAAATGCACTCTGAGGCTTCGATTTATGGGAAGTCAGCACGGACCATTCGCGGTGTGACGCAGACAAGGCAAAACGGCAAAACAGCGGGACACAAGTACAGATAAAGTGGAGGTGTCCTCACTTTGGAGGGCCTTCACTTTTGGAGCAATTCGCACCCTAGCTAAGCAGCCAGGATGATTCTTCTGGCTTCAACCCTTGGAGCAAAATCCAATCCCCGATGTGCTGCCAATGTGCCGGCTTCCCTTCCACTAGCTTCATAACTGGTCAGAGATTCACCCAGAGCCTCAGCAGCCGAAAGGGAATGCCTTTCGATTTGGGCAAAACTTAGCCAAGAGGCCCAAGAGACCCTTTTTGATGAAAAGGGCCACTGGGACATGAAAATCCCTTGCATCCCAAAGTGGAGAGATCTTGTTGGACGACGGCACGTTGTGGATACTCAACAAACAACTCTCCGCGAGGTACGTACCGCAATTGCATTACAACCCTCACACAAGCGCCCACTTGTTGCATTCATAGCAACAGGTAAGGGGCTGGATACTTGTTTCCCGGCCGAAACATGCGTGGCTATGAACATGAGAAGGGGGGGACAAACAGATACAACAAGTTGCATAATTAACGGGGACGTAGAGCTGGAAGCATGTGTCATATATTCCGCCATGCAGTGTTTTCCTTTTGCAACTCGATTTTCCAGATGTGAGCCAAATCAAAACGCGGGTAGATGAAGGTTAGTAAGGGGCAGTCCCAGCCGGAAATAGTTGCGGCCGCCTTTCTAATTCTTTACATGGCTGTGGGTTCACCATTTTTGTACCAGGTTTTTATTGTGACTCATGTGAGATTCTTCTTCGAGCTCCAATAGTTTTGAGACATCAGTGATGCAGGAGTCGCAACGTCTTGCAACAAGATATCAAGGAATTACGCAGCGATGGAACAGCTACCTAGAATGAATGAATAAGCTATGATAAGATAACCGGGCAGGGCAAACAGACAGAACCACTCGACAGCTTCGCTGCTCGATAAAACGTGTTGTCGGGGCTAGCTTGCGGTTTACGCTTGCCACACCATTTTTGGCTAGAGAGTACCAACAATACCCGCACCTTTCGCGAGGTCCAAAGTGCGTGATATCAGGTCTAGTTGTTTGAACTTTCACCTGAGGTGGCCACTGACAACTGCGGGCCGGTTCTGAAAAAAAACAGTTTTTGAGAAGTCCCTTTTGTTGGAGATGGAAGGACATGCGCAGCAGCCACCTCTGGCGGGTCTCGGGACGCTCCGCACTGATTCCAATGCAGAAACCACGGTGATGCCGCAGCTTTCCACGCAAATTACGGAGAGTCCTTCGAGTGTGGCGAGCCTGTTTGTGCCGCTGCACCGTAGCAGTATTTGTCTGACGCATGAAAACCGAATTCGATGGCCCTCGCCAGCCTACCTCGCTTCTCATGGCGAGTGGTAGAAGTTCGGCTTAATTTGATTTTGCATGGAGCGGACTTGCAGCGCGGCAAAACAAAAGCCATTCGCGGGCAGTTCGGGAAACAAACAAGGCCGGCCGGTGATGCACAATGACAATAGTGGATGTATGCTGAAAACTAGGGCCATCATGAAAGGGCGTCATAATGGTGTATGTTTGAAAAGGCTGTTCGGAGTCATAAGGGTTCTGATTGAAGGCACGGCAAGTTTGTGCCAATAGGGCATATGTTACTTCAAAGCGATGGAGCCTTGCCATACCTTTTTTGAGACCACATTACATCTTCTGAGAAAGGGGACGGCTCACTGTGTTCCCAGCAAACGGGCTCTATCTCATTTGCTTATTTGCTTCTGCCAGGGGTTCTGCGAAGTATTTCTGGGGGGTCACTTCTGCCGGGTTTTGCAAAGCAGGTTCTTTTCCTGTGTACTGTTCTTTTCGATGTTCTGCGATTAGCTTGGCGGTTCTGGAGCCGGCAACATGGATCCAGGTTCTGCAAATTTGGTTTGGGGCTAATCGGGATGCCCCCCTTTCGCTGGCACAAAAAGCCGCCCAAGTTGGGGAGAAGCTTCTCGCGGTCTCGGAGCTGTCCAGATGGCGTGCTCCTCATCTTTCGCGTTCCTCACGGACAGCACAGCTCTGGGTCCAGCACGGCAATACAGGAATCTGCAAATAATGCACTGTGTGAAGTCAAGTAAGACTAACAGGGCTCCTTAAAAGATACATTTTGCCCATTTGAAACATGGCTTTTCCCCCAAAAAATATGGGGAAACCACCATTTACGAGTTGCAATGTTCAGGTGTATGTAAGGATCCCTGACTAAGTTAGCCACAAAGACACCTGGACATGGAAATTTCCAGTGGTTGAACTGGTCTTGGCACATTTGGACGTGCGGGTTTGTAGTTGAGCGCCGCCTTTTCCCGCACCGGCTCCGACGGGGGGAGCTTCGGGTGCAGCTCAAGAGAGACAGCGAGGCCCCGATTGGCTCCCCGTTGCTTTGGGAGTTATCGGGTCCGGAAGGTGGGGAGGGCCTTCCCCTACTAAAATAGACTACAGAAAAAAAGTTGGTACCCACATTCTAACCTCTGTACTAGGATCAAGAAACCCTTGGTTGGTGGTTTGGATTGGTGATTTGAAATTGGATTTGAACAGATTCTCAGGCCCTTTGGGCAAGTGGGGGTAGAACTGCGAGTCCAGTCTCCGCGGTGACGTAGAGTAATGTAGATACAGTTTTTTTCCAACCTGGATATTAGCACAACCCTCCGGTTAGGCAGCAGTTCCTTTTGGGGTGGCCTCCTGTTTGTTGTTTCAAGGCTACCTCCTAGGCATCCAGCTCCTCTTGAGCAACCTGGTAGAGGGTCATTTGTAGAGTCGAGTTTGATTGCTGGAGTATAGACAACAGATGAGGGATACCATAGCGCCGGCTGTTTGTGAGGGGACTGCTCAGAGGTTTGTGCGGGTTGGGTGCACTTTTTGCGGACAAGGCTGGACTGTGTTGCTGTTCGAAGCGGGGCATGGCTTTTGGACAAGGTTGCCGGGAGTGTAGTTTGAATTGAGCACCGGACTTGGTTTGGCTTGGAGCGTTGTGGTTTCATGAGCGCCCACGGTTTCAGTTTTTTTGAAGAGCATGTGCCGCACGGTTGTCCCAGTAGCTCCTGGCTGGCAGTGTTTTGTGAGGTGTTTGTGGAGGTCTGTTTCGTTCTTTGGTGGTATTGTACCCCCGGGAACATACAGGGTTGATCAAAATTCCGTGCGCCCCCCAAATGATCATGAGTATATTTTCCCATTCAATGCGAAGTGTCATTTGTTTAGGGTGTTTAGGATGTTTTCCTCAATTTTCATCCCATGTAAAGGACGTTTTGCTCAGCCCCCACATAGAGCTGTAAGGGTTCCCAGATCGCAAACTCCAGGGGTCCGAGGGATTTTTTTACGGCGCTGAAACGCAGACATGTTTCACATTTTTCCCAGGAATGACTCCCTGACACGCCAACTTGCAAACTTGCTCTTCAAGGTTCTTCAGACTCAAATGCTTTCATGTCGAATGACCAAGTTGTTTCTTGAGGAGTCGGTTTCCCTCTGGGAAACCTTCTCTTTTCACCTTTGCTTTCTGAAGTTCAAACGGAGCTGGGCAGAGGCCTGGTGCTCAAGTTTGAAAGTCAACGGGGCCCTTAGCAAGTGACCTTTGTCGTGATTTCTCTCTTCGGGCATCTGGGGTGCCTCGCTTTTGGAGACAGAAAGCCAGCCCGAGCCCTTCTGTAGGTCGGCAGTTCTACTGCCTTACCGTGGTTTACGTATGATGGCTTTCTCGGGTTACTCACCTTCTTTGCCAGCACCGGTTTCTCCGAACTCGGAGCTGGTTCTGGCCCATCCGATGTCTCTGCCTCAGGCATGGAAAACCTGGACCTCGGGAACTATCAGAACCCACGCTTCGCAGGAGGCCGACGAAAGCCTCGGGCGCCTCTCATGAACCCCAGGGCTACAGCGCCGTGGTGTTTTTCTTTTTGTGAGCTGTGGGTCAAAGAAAATTACAAGGGGGCAATCCGCAGGCAGTCCTTTCTATTTACCGAAAAGGGTCATTTTGGGCACCCGGATTTTGAACACCGAGCCAAACAAAGAGCTCTAGCCGCCGCGTTGGGGTCAAACCGCCGTGATGTGGCAGTGTCCGAAGTTTAAAAAGGGACCCCCTAGTCTAGTGGATGCGTGCAAAGGGAGACAAAACGACATCCGAAAAAACAATGTTGTTGTTTGTCTGTTTAATGTTTCCTTTCAACAACCAACAATCATCACGGCAGCTTCGATCGGGATATCATTCTGAGAAAGACGCTAGGAAGCGTGATGTCGGCATATAACGGGCAAGTGTGACCCGTGTCGCCAGAGGCCCGAACAGAGCTGTGTCCAGATCTTCAAACCAAAAGTACAACCCGAAAAGGATGCTTGACGGCAAACCTGGCGGCAGCCGCCCATAGATCCGAGGAAGCGATACTTGCAGTCTCTGAGTGTAACCCCTCTCGTTTCATTTTCAAGTTACTAAGTTACTCCCCTTGTTCGTTTCCAAGTTACTAAGTTTGCTTCATGTGTCACGGCAACTTCAAAAATCGGCCCTTCGCTCTCGCGCCAGGCGAAGAGGTCATCGCCCCTAGCGGCAGCATTGAAGGCATCCAGGCGGGGCACCTCCATGCCGGCCGAGCTACCCCAGGAAACATGGAAGAACAGCCTTGCGCGGCCCCCAAAAATGCCAGAACATGGGGCTTGTAATTCGTCTTTAAAGGGCCTGGGAGGGCTTCCATGTTGACCCTGCTTCTTAAATAGGAGTTCGAATATGTGATGAGACGCCTGGCTGCACTGCAAACCGTATGCCCTCAGAAAACCCAGCGAACATGACTGCCAGCTGGGCTCCGGGGAGCTCGCATTTGGGGGGAGCCTAGGTTCTGCTAGTCTCAGTTGCCGGCCGACCTTTGGAGCTTTTGGTTTGCCCGAGTTGGTCCATTGTCAAGGGTCCAAAAGTTGGTTTAGTTTTTTTTTTTTGGTTTTTATATTTCTGTCCTTTTGGGCAACTGAGCAGCTCCCATTTCGGGGATCCCCTTTTTTTTCTGTTGAGTCACCTGCAGCCCCGAGCCCGTAGTTCGCCCACGCCCCTGGTCTTACGGGACCAAATTGAGCAGTTTGAGTTCCGTGCGGTTTTGGAGTCGATGGTTCAGTGGAACTCAAGCGGAAATGAGTTCTGGGCAGTGTGAACCAGCTCAGCTGGCCCCCATGATGTTAATTACAATGAACTTCAACTAGGGGTCTAATTGGCGGTTTGGATTGGTGGTTTGCGATTATTCCTTGTTTGGCTTTTTTTGGGATTATGTTAAACCACCAATCCAAGCCACCAAGTAAGCGGTTCCCCATGATGAAGGTCCTTTGCTGGAGAGATTGACTTATTCGGAATTATAGTAATTTGCCTAGATGAATGTCCTTCAACAAACATATGTTGATTCGATGAACAAGGTCTGAGCTGTGGTTTCATGTGCTTGCTCCATCGGACAGTGCTATTTGAGTTGGAATATCAAATTGGAAATTCATTGGAGGGGGTGAGAATCGGACATGTCATTAGAACTTAAATGCAGCTGATTTGGAGGTGGCGGATTCACTGGAACTGGGATTTTATGTGGACTTTGAGCGAATTCGCAGAGAAACTGACTGGACAACAATTTGGACAGTTGCTTGTGTCACTGGATCTGCTTATGTTTGCCCAGCCTCATGAAGCGGCCTTTGAGGCTACTTGTGTTGTTATGCTGCTGCAGCGGAGCCTTGCACACCCTTGGGCCGAGAATTGCT
Source organism: Effrenium voratum (assembly GCA_963377175.1). Lineage (NCBI taxonomy): Eukaryota > Dinophyceae > Suessiales > Symbiodiniaceae > Effrenium > Effrenium voratum. The sequence continues at coordinate 206,698 of CAUJNA010000214.1, read as the reverse complement.
ACCACAGCGGATGCGAGCACCTGGAGAACGCATTGAAACCCGGAAGACCTGCTGGGATATGGATCTCACGTAGACCGTGAAGTTTCGCATGTGCTGGTGGCACAAGGCGGCAACAGGCCGGTAAGGGCGTGGTGAAGGGAGCAGTGACTGCATGCAACCCACGCACTTGGGTTCGCATCAGGCGGACGGTGCAGAAGCGCAACCGGTGTGGACTTGAAAGCAAGCTTGTTGGACCACTGTCCAAGATCCAACAGAGCTATAAATACGCCGGCCCACGTTCTATGTAACTTATTTTGTGTCGATTCTGAGTGAACCATAGGAGTTCAAGTGTTGCATAAAGCAAAGATCCGAGGGTCTCATGCTCTGTGTAAAGCCCGGCCTGGTGTCAGGAAAGAACTGCGTGACCGAAGGATAAATTGTCATGGCAAAAACACGTGTGCTGTTGCAGTTGTTGGTGTATGCGCTTGTGATTTTGCTCTATTGCTTTTTCTTTGTTCCCTGGCTTGTGTTGTTTTCTTTGCTCGTGCCCGACGCCTTTCATGTTGCCGAAAACATGTCAGGGGCCCCAGTTGCTTGCATCCCAAAGCCACCGCACATGACAACCTATTCCTAGGCAAGATGTACGCTGGACGAGCCGGTGATGGAGACCATCATGAGGGACCTGAGGCTTGCTCGTGATGTGAGAGGTTTGTTTGGGGGGGAGAACGGCTCGGCGGATTCTTTGTGTGGGTGTGTAAAGAGTGACGCTCCCGAATTGCTGTTCGTTCTCCCTTTTGAACGCTTGGCAAGAGCAATCTGAAGCTCTGAAGGAAACCAGCCAGGCATAGGGATCTTCCTTTATGGGATGAAAGCAGGAGGACATAGGAGGACATGTGTTGGATGGTCCCCGTGGCAAGCTGATGATGGGAAATGACGGGATGTTGGTGGCAAATCACCGCACGAAGAAACAATCCAAAGGGAAAGCTGACAAGGCGGGTACAGCTGTGAGTTTCGGAGCCTTCGTTTTCCATCCGAGAGTCAGCAGGTTTACCAGCCTTTTTTGGCAGCCATCCACTCAAGCCACAGACACATCTCCCCTTTCGCCTTGAGAAGCTGAAGCAATGCCGTGAATTGAGAAAACCACACCTGCGCGAAAGTGGGGTCTTGACTGTCACTGTTTTTTGTTGGGATTCGATCATTGCATGGAAGGCACCATCCCGGGAAATACGTCGCCGTGACATCGCTGTGTTTAAGCACTGCTCAGCGTAGGTGTCACTTTCCTAAGGCAGCCGGTGCAGTTGCTCCACGCTTGTCCCATCGGATGTAGAGCCGTCCTGGCTCAGGATGGCAGTTGTTCGCTGAGAAATCTAATCCTTCGCATGCTCCGCGTTCTGAGCACCCTACTGTTGGTGCATGGCAGCCGCCCTGCGCTGGAGACACATGAGCTGGAGCTGGATGCGGTGACCGTCAAGTGCTGCTGCCCCAAAGAGGAGGACGGAAATGCTTCTCTCACTTTCCGGGCTGTGAACATTTGGCAATGTCATTCTGGACAACGACAGCTTCATATTATAATTTATGTTGTTGGTTTCTTCTTTTTTTTTGGTGGCCGGCTTCAGAGTTTTGTCAGAAAAGTTCTGCAAACGATCTGGGGAAGAATGGAAACTCATAAGTTGAGGGAATTGAGCCATCTCTTGGTTGGTGTTCTATTGCATATAAACATTCGAGTTGCCATAGGGTTGTGGGCAATCTGTGGCAGTGAAACTTGCAGTGGCATCCCTTGGATTTACTGAGACTCAAATTAAGTTCACGGGCAATATATCGGGCCGGGAAAGGCTGCCAACAAAAAGGTCGGGTTCTTGATGACCATCAGTTTATCCGCAGTTCCGCTTTTGAAGCAAACCAGAACAGGATTATGTGTTTTGCACTGTCCAGGCTCCCCTCGTTACAAGCGTACTGCCAGTTACCAGGGACAATTTGTTACCCATGTTGTCCAAGATCCCTTTACCAACTAAAAACATACAACCTATGCTCCTTTATTTGTTCAGGACCAACCAACTAGGACCACAGCTAAACAGGACTTTGCTTTGGCGAGTTTAAAAAGGGCACATGATTTGTATGGAAAATCCCAATTACTCGCAACGTGACTTATTTCCATGCTCCAGACACGTCCTCCCCAAGCAGGGTTGCTGTTGGTATTGGAATCTACCACTCAAACAATGTTTTGGCTTCTGAAAAACTACTTTCAAACCGGCATGACGCACTGTTTTTGCACACTCAAGCAGCGCCTGCGTTAGCAAAGATTCTGAATCGGCCAAAAAATCATGAGGCCGTGTGCTGGGGAAGTGAAAGACATGTTCGAGCGTCGACGAAATCCACTTCTCACTAGCGAACGCCTCCCACTAAGTAGAAGCGATGTGGCCTGAGCGGGGGCGTGCGCGCAGTGCTGAGCGGGCGCACTTGAGCAGGTTTGCTTCCATGTGTGCAGTGCTGAGCGGATGCACTTGAGCGGGTGAACCATTTGCTGGTGTGTGTGTGTGTGTGCAGTGAGCCGGCATGCTTACGCTGAGAGGGTGCGCTTACCATGTGGCTGGCACGCTGGCAGTGCTGAGCGTGGGCGTGCTTGCAGTAGCATTTGGCTGGCGTGCGCGGGTGCGCTTGAGCGGGTGCGCTTTCGCCTGCTTACCATGTGGCTGGTGCTCCGTCAAGCGTGCTCAAGTGTGCCGCGCGGGTGGACTTGCGCGAGTGTGCTTTTCCTATGGCAGGCGTGCGTGGGCTTGTGAGTGGCAGCGCTTGAAAACCGTGTTTTGGCCCACGCCAGGGATCTCGCCGATCGGGGGTACAGCATGAGTGGTTCGTCCTTTGACGAAAGCCTCTGAAAGAGGGTTCATTACTTATCAGATATTGAGAATTACTGACTAATCCTTACTGACTGGCGCAAGTGCCGTGGCGTGGCAGGATAGACATACGAATCAGCTGCTTCAGTTCCAAGCGAAACCAAGAAGCCAGTGCTGGATGCTGCGGGCAAACTGCCCGAGGGGCAATTTTGACAGGGCTGATGCTGGGCAAATTTGACAGGGCTGATGCTGGTGCGAGCTTGAACAACTGTCAGCGATGTTCGAAATTTGGGTTGCTCAGTCAGTGTTTGTCACTTTGTTGCGTCCTGGCCGCCCAAGCTAAACATGTCATTGTATTTCCGAGCTGTTTGACAACTGGCTGGCCATTTTGCCACATCGATGAGTAAACAAGCAACCGGGAGGTTTCCGGACGGCACCATCAAAGGAGCCCGTCTTTGGCTTCCTGTACAGCAACTTGAAGCCATCGCCCGCCTGGCTATGCTAGGCGGCTCTCTTTCGACCAAATCTTGGTCCTTCCCACTTCATCGGGTGCTTTCTCCCCGTTGAGGTGATCGCCTCTTTTCACTGGTAGGCCCGGAGAGCCCTATCCGTATCGCGAGCGCGTGTGAGAGCAACCGGGAGGTTTCAAAGGACCAGCGTAGACTTCGCAATGACTTTAGCGCATTCACGTTTTTGAGACGACGGCTGCTTTTCGGGCATGGATGCTTGTAAAGACTCTGGTTGGGCACTTGCTGTCCACAATTGACAGCTGGACGCAGACGTGTAGTTGGCGCATGGCGGTAGAACGCCGTGGTTTTTCTGTGCATCTTTCTCTTTTTTTTTGTTTTTTTTTGCGGGTGGGGGGGGGGGGGCGGCGGGCAATGGTTCGTGGTCGTTAGAGCGTGCAGGCAGGCTGCTTCAGGGAAACTGCGGCCTGCGCTTCCTCATTCTGCATCATGTACGCAGCTGTTTGGATTCCAGCGTTTTCATGTCCTTGCCCGTTGCCTTGGCTTTGGCCTTCATCATTTTGCTTCGACTAGCAAGGCGCACGCCTTTTCTTGAGACCAATCCCGTGCTGCACTCCTTTCTCTTGCCGACGCTTGGTTGGCTGGACCAAGCCCAGGAGGTTTTCAGTCAACCTGCCAATTCCGACCCCGTGCTGGCATTCGTGCAGAAAACTGTTGAGCAAGAAGATCGCTTTCCCCTGCTGTGGAGTTCGCTGCCTGCGCTGGCTGGCGCACTGGCTGCCGAGCGGGGGTTCAGAGTATCTGCGCTTTTTGGTCCTTGGCCTTCGTTTGTCTACGCTGCTGCTCTCGTTCTTTCCAAGTGGAGTCCATGTCTTCGCGAGTGGAGCCCGTGTGTCACCAGGTGAAGCAATTCACGCGAGCCATTTCAGACAACTTTCGCGGTGGCAATCATGTGAGCTTGGCGGGCTCTCAATGCATAGACCGCAGCTGGCAATCTCTCAAAAATGATTGGATGCCTCGCAAGATCAAGACCCACGACAAAGTCGATGGACATAGCAAAATGTCTGCGGATGTGCCTCGCCTGGTGTTCCAGTGGGTGTGGCGCAAAACGCGGGCCCAAAGGGGCTGCACGAGTTCCTCAAAGAGCTGCAAGAGCTTGTGCAAGGATAAACGCAATGCCGCAGTGTGTGGCTGACATCTCCCTGTTGCTCCATGATTAAAACAAAGCCCAGTCGGATTCTGCCAGTAGTTTCGGGCTTTCAAATTCTACTGAAAATGAGCATTTCGCTTTGGCCAAAACGCGGTTTTCTGCTTCCCCCTAGAAATTCGAAACATGATCAGCAAAGGTGCTGTGCACAAAACCAGTAAGAGTTTGATGGTTCAAGTGAGGTGCTCAATGTGACCGAAACACCACGGCATTCTAAACACCGTGGACCGTGTAGTTTGTCTTTCTCCCCAGGATTCAGAATTTGTGTTTGCAGAAGGTTGGTTTGCTGCTGCCACGCCTTGCCTGCCCAAATCGGCTGACTGTTCAAGAATCTTCTTGGCAATTGTAGTACATGGAGGGCGTGGGATGGCAATGCGGCTTTATATTCAAGGTGTTAGCGGGTGTTTGTTTGCACTTCGTTTCAGAGCTTTCAGGATAGCCTCCGGCAAAACCTTAGATGAGATTCTCTTCTAGGATGTTCCAATCTTTCAGGGTCTCTCGTTGCAGTCTCCGTAGCCATTGCATAGCTCTACACCTTCACGTTGCAGTTGTTGCCTGCGTCGAGGAAGGCGCATACCGTTCCATCTGTTTTGCGCCCCGGGACAGGACAGCGTGCGTTGGAAGGTGACTCATTGCTTCCCGGCGGAGAACAGCACTGGCAATCGCGTGAAGGCATTGGTCAAGCATCTGGGCGGAGCGAGTAAAAATATCCTGCTGGATTGAAGAAGTTGCCGTAGAAAAGCGGGTGCTTCCAAGGAAAGTCAAGGGTGTCTCTCAACAATATAGATGAGATGTTGAGCTGTGCGTGTTTGCGCTGACACACACACACACGCCCATGCAACTATGAGCGCGCGCGCGCGCCAACAAAGCAAACAACACACAAACACGCGCGTGCAAACAAGCAAGCAAGCCATTCCGCAATCAATCGCGAAAGCACACAAACAAGCAAGCAAACAAATAGACAAGCAAACGAAGAACCAATCAAACGAACATCACAAACAACGACAATCGCACAAACAATCAAAACACACACACACACACGCAAACAAAATCAGTCAGTCAGGCAAACATACAAACAATCAAAATCAGTCAGTTCCTCTGTCAAACAAGGAAGCAAGAAGCAATCAGACAATCAACACAACGACAAACACACACACACAAGCAAGCACTGTAGAATTTATCGATCTATGTTTAAGAGCGCAGTTCGACAGGTGAACTGATCGCCGCTCAACTGATCTTTCGATGAGCGACTGCAATGTTCTGAGGGCACGCGGCGGACCCATTGCGGTGTATTTCTGCAAAAGGTTGAGGTCTGGGGCAGCATTTAGTGATCGCAGGTGCTTTCTAGCCAAAGCCAACCCCAAAGCGTCAAAATAGGCTCATGATCTTTTTAGGTCACCCGTTTTGTTCTTACATTTTCCATTTGCCTTCTATGAAGGAAGCATTAAACAATTGGGTCGCTGGACTGCCTTCACGACCAACCAACCCGTTGGTGGGATGCTTGTGGCTAGGGTGGCCTAGCACAAGTATTGCACAATTGAGAAGTTACGGTTTGGCACCTCGAGCCTCCATGAAAGCAGTTGTTTTTAATTTCTTTTCATGTCCCGCATGGTGCCAAAGAAAGGGCAAGGGCGGAGACTGAAGCAATAGTTGGCCGGCGGGACACCCTCGTGCTGAAACTCTCTTCACTGGGAGTCAATTCTGTCATCTATAATATGTCACGTAGACTACACATATCATATTTATTTCCTCCTGCTCTTCCACTTGCGAAAGTACCAGTTTTTACATGCCTTTTTGGTTTTAAAGGGAACCACATGTCTACCGAACAAATTCTTTGGTTTTCAGGAAGCGGAAAACCGCCGCAGTCTCTGCGCGCAAATCGGCCGCATCAGGCACGGCCTCGGGGAGCTGGAAGTCTGGCTCGAGAAGTACGACCAGGAGAAACCGAGAAACGGGCGGCGAAACCGATGTTTGTTTGGGGGGGGGGGCGTTTTTTTTTTTGGGGGGGGAGGGGTGGCAGAAGTTTGAGATTTCTGGTTTTGGTGGTTCAGGCCACTGTTGGAGGGGAGGACACCCCCCTATTCATAAACTAAAGGTTGATTAATATGGGGTCAACATTATGAGAGGCAAGTGGTGAGATTAAGCCTTGGAGACTTCTAACCACGCGCTTTTTGTGGGTTATATCTCACCATGGTTACTACCCACTCAGTATGAACAATGCCCCTTTAAGTGTGTGTGTGTGTGTCGTTTTCAGAGTCGCCTTTTTGGGTCGGTTAAACCGGAGAACGAGGAAAGCCAAAGCCAATTCGAGGCAGCCCCGACTTGTGGACATGAGTTCGAAGGTACAGTGCCCAGACACCAGCGCCTTGGCCGGATGGTTTTTTTCTAGTGTTGTTGTGCTTTTTGTTTTTTGTTGTTTGTTTGAGGTTGCCTTTGGGTGATGCTTGAAGGGGACAAAAGCAGCTGCCCGATTTGGATTCCTTGATTCATACCCATGTGCTCAGGCTTCACCTTTGCGGCCCTTGGCAAAAGAAATGAGCCTTATTCCGTACAAGAGATACGTTTTAGTGGTAAAACTAAAGTTTGGCATTTTTTGGGCCATCTACTCAGCCAGTGAGATACTGAGAATCACCAAGACAAACAGGTTCTGTTGCAAGCGTGAGCTTGTACTCTTCGGATGTACCCAGCGAACAAGGGGAGCCCGCACGTGCATCCAGTTTCCAGTGCTTCCAGGCTACCTGGGCTTTCAGATGCCAGTGGTGCCACTCTAGGCAACGCACACCTTGATCAAACTCGCTAACAAAACACAACTTTCTGTTTGGGTTGGGACCTGTAGAGTCTTAGAGGGCACATGACCACAAGGTTTCGAAGCACTTGGGACACCCTCCACCCTGAAGTGCCTGGGTGTTCACAACATCCCGTGTCGACCTCGAGGAGAGACAACATGGGAAGCACTTTGTTTGCGACACCCCAGATGCCTGGCAGTAGTTCAGCTCGGCCGTTCTTTTCGCGAGAGCGGCGAGGAATTGGCTCAAGACACGTCCAATTGAAGCCAACCAACCCAAAAGGGATACCCACAAAATCACTCATTTGGCTGTGGGTCAACACCAATGGTACCGTTTTGGGGTAGGTGCACCACCCATTTTGGTCTATATTTCAGTGGGGATTGGGATGTTCACTGGGGGTACAGAGTTTTACCCATGGTCATTTGATGGCCCGAGACTTCAGAGAGTTGGTACTCAGCACAATTATGGCGACGCCATCGAGCTGAGGAACAGAGGTATCCTTCAGACCACGAGCCGGGGAAGTTTGTGAAGTGCGGGGACCACTGCAGCAGCAAGCACTGCAACGGCACGCGCAAGGACCCGGCTGAAGGGCCCAGGGCCCCCAAGGGCCCCCAAGGGCCCCCAAGGGCCCCCAAATCCAAGCTTCCGTGGGTGCCCGGGGCCGGCCAAGCTGTGAAAGAACCGTTGGAGTCTCTTTGCTTTTGGACGTGTGGGCATTCTTACTTCTTGAGTTCCTGCGCTTTAGACTTTTTGGTACCAGCGTAGTGGCAAACAGAAAGTTTGGACTTGTGGCCAGCCCACAGGAAGTGAGTCGAAGTGAGACTTGTAAAAGGGTCCAGAGTTCCTACGCGCCCTGCTTGCCCAGTTTGCCCGTCCAGTTGATCTGCTTGCCAAGCTACTCTGTCCGGCGGGTTGTTGGGACGCTCAGTCCGTGCTCGCGCTCCATGCCCCGTTTGCCGTCGCATCATTTAGGCACTGATCTGGCTGAGGCTTGTCTGTGGAGTACAGAGTGCTGCGCATGATGTTCCCTGCTTGCGGAGCAACAACGGGCCCTGCATCACCGACAGGCTGCCTTGCCTGGATCTTGTTTTCCTTCACCTTCACGCGGAGTCCCCTTGCTCAGCCCCACGCCCCGCCATCCGCTTGGTGCCCTGCTATGCTCTTGCTGGTTCCCAACCAAGTCCAGCGATTGCCTACAGCGTCACATGCGTCCATAGGTTCACTTTGTATCCGCTACGCAGCTTGCTGTCCCACAAGCTCTGGTTCATCAAAAGCCAGAGATTAGCTCACTTCCTGAGTTTCTGGACTTTAAACTATTCGGGAAGACCATGTTAGTGGTAGGTAAAAAGTTCAGACTTTTGTTGGCTAAGCCACTGAATCGGAAGTGACTTAGCTACATGCGAGCCGTATTTGCCATGGTGCCATGCTGAAGTTCCCGATGCGAACTTCGCGTTTCCGAAAAAAAAAAAAAAAATCTCGTTGCGCCTTGGTTCCTGCCGCACCCTCGCAAGGTGTAAAGCAGCTTCGCCCGTGGGAGGTGCTCGTAGTTGTGCTCGTGTCATCAGAGCAACCCGGAGAAGCGGCTTTTGTTGGACCCTTCTCATGTTAAACCCTCTTTACACCCCAAAAATGCCACAATTGAGGACCCCAAAACAGTCACAAGATCCTGAGTTGCGAGAATAATTTGCTATAATACAGGGTACTGCTAATAAAGGAGGTGTAACATTAAGCTTTTGTTGCGATCCAAAGTCAACTGGATGGCAACTCGAATGCAGACCTGCTACATTGGTTGCTTGGCGGTACTGTGACCCAGTGCATTTCTGAGGCGACAAAGCCTGCTACAAACTATCATCGCAACTGTTGCCGATTCTTGAGATTGATTGCTGCCCTGATGGCTTGGACCCTTCAATTTGCTCCGATCTTGCCTTTATTTCAGCTCCCCGTTTCCGAACGCCTGGCAAAAGCACGGATGTCTTAAAACTCTTTCAGGATGCGCCGTACTGCGACGACGGACAGGAGCTGCCGCTCGGAAAGCCCTTGGCGTCCTTTGGGCTTCCTCTAAGTACAGTCCCAAAGGGGCTGGCTGTCATAGAGCTGTTTGCAATGTGTGCTGGCCCTCCAACTAGTCGGTTGTCCGCTGGTTGACCTTGGACTTTCTGAAGCACCAAGAGCATGTCTCCACTATGCTGACACAATCTCGGGAAACTTCCTTCAGCCTTTTCTTTGCACAGCCCAAAGTCCTTCGGGGTGAGGCTGCTCCTTTGTGGGCTCTAAGAAGCGAATTGGGGGTCAACGCTTGCCACGGGCCCATTCAAGTTGTTGCAGTTGTTTGCGGTGCGTAGCCAGCGCCTCTTGCGGAGACCGTGAAACGCTTTTCCATGGACGTGTCGAAACAAGCTGGCGTTGAAATCCCTCCCAGGTATTTCATTGTTTGTCCAACTCGCGGTTTCCTCCCATATGAAGCAAGAAGGGGTCTTGAGCCGGCAGAACAAAATTGGATATGTTGCAACCAGGTCCCCCTCGTGGACTGCAGGTGACTCGGAGCCCGACATCGGACGTAGGAAAGAGCTCGGAGCTGGATCCGAGGTTCCGGGTAGACTTTGACACGGGCTTGTGCATGGACGTCTCCTATAGCTGTCCTGATCACTTTCACAAGCATCGGGGCTGCAGATGCGAAGAGGACCCGCAACTTGCAGAAGCGATGCTGAAAGCTGAAAAGAAGAGACCTCTAGCTGGCGTATGTTCAAGGAGTTGGGATTTATTTCACTTGCAATTATGGTACTACCCCTGCAGGTGCTCCAGGGTAAGGGTTCAGAGCTCGGTTTCATTTTGGGTCAACGTTTGGTAGCATCTTATATACATATTATATATATATATTATACACATCACACATATATATATATATATATATAATACCATTGCTCTGTACCAAAAAACATAGCACATACTTCAATCCTACTGACTTTAAGCGTAGGTTTGGTGTTGACTCTTGATTTCAAGATGGGTCCCGGAGGGCCGGCCTACAGGGGCAACGAAAAGGCGCGCGTGCCCGAGAAATGGATAAGTTCCCAAGCGATATGTTCCTTTTGTTCGATTCCCTTCTTTTGCATGTTCAAACTCCGGCTTGTACGACCTAGTTGTTGGGAAACATCTTACAATTTTGCTCATTGTGGTTTAGTGGGACATCCCCACTTCACTGCTAAAGTCTTGCTCCCCTTCCTACGTCAACCAAGAAGCAACCTAAGTGGCTTGTGCCACTTGGCGAGGACTGTGCACAGCTCGCCAAGGAGAAGAAAGCCGCCGCCGCGACCGGAAACTCCAGCGAGAACTCTAGCAACAGCTCGGCCTCCGAAAATGAGACTGCGCATGAGACATCGCATGAGACAACGGATGAAGATAATGCGGGCAAGTAGAAAGAAGCGCGCCGCTTAGAGCAACGCATCATGTGCTTTATGATATGCACTCGCAAAGAGCGGATCGTCATCATCGACCTTTGGGCATTGATGCTTGGGAATGTGTCAACAACCAGTTGGACTCGTCCGAATGGTTGGTTTCACGGTGATGTTCCGTTTGAAAAAGAATGAATTGGAGCTGACATCGGTTCTAGCTTTGGCTCCATGTAGTTGATTTTGGGGTCACTGCAGGCCTACCACACACACACACACACGTGTATATTGTATATTTGCATTAACATGAAAGCTGCCTACCCATATGTGAGTGTTCTCGTTGTTCTTTTGCTATTTATTCTGCCTGCTTGGTGCATTGGTGAATCACGTTTAGTCAAGCTACGCAGCCGTAAAAGATCAGCTCACTTTGACCAAAACTGCGAGCAGACACTTGACGCGTCAAGGTCAAAGCTCCTTTGTGGGTCATGCATGGTAAGATGAATTGAACACCGTACAAATCTAGGGGACACTTCCCCTTTCTTTCCAGGGTTGCTTCTTTCCAGAAAACCATCAGGAATTGAGGGGAGCAGCGATTGGTTTTTGAAAAGAACGATGGTTGAAAAAAAAATGGAATTGGAAGATTCATTGATTTGATTTGATTGATTGATTTGATTGATTGATTGATTGATTGATTGATTGATTGATTGATTGATTGATTGATTGATTGATTGGTTGATTGATTGATTGATTGATTGATTGATTGATTGATTGATTGATTGATTGATTGATTGATTGATTGATTTATCGATTGATTGGGGCAACCTGGAGTCTCCATGACCCTTGAAAAATGGTTGGTCATTGCCCAAAATGATTGGGAATCAACCCCTAGAACAATGCTTGTCTCAATTCCCTAAGAGGCAGACCATCCCAAGCAAGCCTGATGTTGCTACCCGTGCCTAACACCAACATGGAGGATAGGTCCAAATTTAGAAAGTCCAGCAGCCCTGAATTTTGTGCAGGGGCAACTAATGGCACCAGAGTCAAACATATCCGTGGTACTACCGAGGTCTGCCCAAAACCGGTGTGATGAAGCAAAAGGGTGTCCCTAGGACTGTCCTTTGCCATCCTTCCTTCACTTACGGGGTTGATTGTGGCGCACATTGTCTTCGGAGTAGACCGCCGCATGGTCCGACGTCCTCTTTTGTTTCAGAGAGAAACCTGCATAAAAGCAAGAGTAACCCCTTCCCACACGTTCCCACCTCAGTATTCTGCATGCAAATTCCTTCCTTTGCAAATCACGTCAGTTCTTGGTCTCCTTGCCAGCTCTGAAGATTTAGAGGGAGTAGACAGTCAGCAGTGGGAACCCAGTTACATAGCGACTGGTCGCTTGAAGAGGGTGAAGTTCCCCTCTTGATTGAGCAATCCCAATAGCACGTAATTAGTAAAACCTACTAAATCTCCAACAGGAATTTGCTTGGAAGACCAAAGTCTAAGCCTCTTTTCACATCTACACTCAATCCTCTTTTTGTTCAACTTCAGCTACGAAATATGGACTAAACAAATCAAACTATAAGTTTGACACGGGTGCCTTAGCTCTTGAGGCTCAGCCTCCGCTGGGCTCTTGCTTTTTGCAGCCTTCCTCGGCGGTCGAGCCGGAAGACGGATGTGTCGGATGCGTCGGAGGTCCATCGGCACGAAGCTGAAGTACGTCATGCTGCCCAGGGCGCGCATGGACCGAGGCGCAGGCCTACGCGAGCACCTCGCCGAGAGAAAAAGGGCGGAGGGATCGAGAGGCGCGCGTAGGGATGAGGACCTGAAGGACCTCCCTAGGCGCGAGTTGGCACCCGTGTAATTCACCGTGTAATTTCTAGCTGGCCATGGCTTCCAAGCAAGATCTCGATTTTGGCAGAACGCCTGACATGCAGCCTATGCTATGTTTCCTGGGCTTTGGTAACAGGCTAAACACCTGGCGAAACTGACCCTTGGGAGCAAACCCGCACGTAGCTCCTTAGCCCTTCAGTTTGGTCCCGGCTAGTTGCAAGAATTAACTCCATATTGAATTGTGTTGCCATAGCGACCGAACAACAAGTAAATCCAGAACTCTTTCCTAATGAGGGTCTTCGGGCAAAAATGCAGAGTAGACTGAGAAGTACTAACACCTGGAGTCATTCATTTTTTCCTGCAACAGGGAGGAACTAGTTATATTTATAGATGCTGTCAGTGTTCGACAAAATTCAATCACTTATTTAGAGTTCGATCTAGAGTTTATGATCTTGAATGGTGTTTGCAGTTGTTGGTACTGGGAAGAGGCCCAGGGCCTTGAGACATATGCGATGTTTTTCGTTTGTCAGGATGATTGCGCTTGAGAGCGGCCCCTGGCAGGCATAGATCCATTAGCAAGTGTCAGTCAGTGTGGGTGTGTGCGTGTGTGTTTGTGGGTGGTTGCGTGCGTGTGTGGGTGGTTGCGTGCGTGCGTGCGTGTGTGGGTGGTTGCGTGCGTGTGTGGGTGGTTGCGTGCGTGCGTGCGTGTGTGGGTGGTTGCGTGCGTGTGTGGGTGGTTGCGTGCGTGCGTGCGTGTGTGGGTGGTTGCGTGCGTGTGTGGGTTGCGTGCGTGCGTGCGTGTGTGGGTGGTTGCGTGCGTGCGTGCGTGTGTGGGAGGTTGCGTGCGTGTGTGGGTGGTTGCGTGCGTGCGTGCGTGTGTGGGTGGTTGCGTGCGTGTGTGGGTGGTTGCGTGCGTGCGTGCGTGTGTGGGTGGTTGCGTGCGTGCGTGCGTGCGTGTGTGGGTGGTTGCGTGCGTGCGTGCGTGCGTGCGTGCGTGCGTGCGTGCGTGCGTGCGTGCGTGCGTGCGTGCGTGCGTGCGTGCGTGCGTGCGTGCGTGCGTGCGTGCGTGCGTGCGTGCGTGCGTGCGTGCGTGCGTGCGTGCGTGCGTGCGTGCGTGCGTGCGTGCGTGCGTGCGTGCGTGCGTGCGTGCGTGCGTGCGTGCGTGCGTGCGTGCGTGGCGTGTGCGTGCGTGCGTGCGTGCGTGCGTGTGTGTGTGTGTGTGTGTGTGTGTGTGTGTGTGTGTGTGTGTGTGTGTGTGTGTGTGTGTGTGTGTGTGTGTGGGTGTGCATGTTGCGAGTGTGTGTGTGCGTGTGTGAGTGGGTGTGCGTGAGCGCGTGCAGGCGAGCGTGTGCAGGCGAGCGTGTGGGCGTGTGCGTGAGTGAATGAATGAGTGAGTGAGTGAGTGAGTGAGTGAGTGAGTGAGTGAGTGAGTGAGTGAGTGAGTGAGTGAGTGAGTGAGTGAGTGTGTGAGTGAGTGCGTGCGTGCGTGCGTGCGTGCGTGCGTGCGTGCGTGCGTGCGTGCGTGCGTGCGTGCGTGCGTGTTTGTGTGTGTGTGAGCGGGTGTGCGTGGGTGCGTTCGTGGCGTGTTGGCGTGTTGGCGTGTTGGCGTGTTGCTGTGTTGGTTTGTGTTTGCATTGGAGTGTGAGTGTGTGTGTGTGTGTGCGGGTGCGGGTGCATTTACATGTCAGTTTTGATTCACGTTTGAGGCCGCTTGTTGGATGCTTATTTGATGAGTTGCATGTGGATGAGTTGAAGAGAGACATACACGGAACACTGGAGCACCATTGTCATAAGAACAGTGATTTACATATATATATATATATGACCATATATTATATATATATAGTATACAGCCTTTCTGGGCTCCCTGCCTTGTGGTTGTCGGATTGCATTTCGTAGATTTGTTTGCAGGTGGCAACACAACCTGCTTTGGTGCTAGAGGAAAGCCCAGCAACACGAAGCATGTCTTCAGACATTGGACTGAATGCGCCAGAGTGGCACAAAATGCCAATCGCAACCGTGAATCCCGGTGAGCACGGTCAATGCTTCAGAGCATGGGCTCACATTTAAAAGCAAAGGCGTCTGATTCAGAGCAGTGATGCTAGCACTTTGCACTATTTCGCATACGTGAACTAAACTAAGTTTGCACCTGTTTGAGCAGGGTCAGCGATACAGAGCTACACTCTCCCACTTAAAAAAAGACACGTTTAACAATTGCACCTTTTGCCAGATCAGTTTGTATCTACCCTCTCTCCCACTAACATGGCATTTCACAGGGTCCCTCCAAGAGGAAACTGATCTTCCAGGCACCCGCCCACTGGTGCCATGTGGGAGGAAGCGTCCCCACTTTCAATTTGAATCAAAGGGACCCAGGAAGCGACTGGGGGCCGTTTGTTTGCGGGCGAGTGAGGTGGGATCTCTGGGGCCCGCTGGTGCTGTGCTTGGCTTTAGGCGCGGGCGCCTGCGTTGCTGCTGGGTTGTAGCGCCGTGTATGCGAAAAGCCCCATATGACTTGGTGGCTCCCAGTCATCCCAAAAAAAGCTTTTTAGCCTTGTAGTGTTTAGTGGCAGTTTCCATTTAACCCAGCAAAAGTGAAACTTTTAGGGGATCTGAGGGCAGCCCAGTGAATAAATTCTGGGCGGGGGGGGGGGGGGCCGGAGGGTTGATTTTTCTAGTGCTAGGACTGGTTGGTGGATTATTCAAGGATTCATGGACTTGGAGCTAGAAAACTCAACCAACCAGTTTAGTAATATGAGGGTGTCCATTTCGGGGGTTTAGTGGGGAATCAGACCACTTTTGGAGGGGAACTCGGAACATCCTTATATTCACAAAACAGGGATTGATTAGTATGGAGTCAACATTAAAGGGCCCTCTTAAAAGTATTAAACTCCTTTATGCCACTACAAGCCCATCAGGGAGCCAGCCTGTCGCAACAGTCTCGTAGCCTTATCACATTCCATTTCCTGGGCTCATGGAATGGACTGCTTGACCCTGGCAGGGACGCTGTCAGGTCCCATGCTAGTTTTGCTCCCAACAATCCGCTTCAGTGGCATGCTTTTCCGCTGGGCCAAAGTGGTTCCTCAAACAGGGCCCCTGATGTGGCAACCGCTGTCAGACATGTTCAGGGTGCACAATGTTTATCAGAATGTGAATCTAGAATCTAGAACACACACAGGGAAGGGCCAGTTGTAGCATGTGATGCATGGGTTGAAGCAACTGTTCTCCGGACCCGTGGAACCTTTATGAGGTGTGTTGCCTGTGGGTGTTGCGCTGCGACCGCCTCAGGGCCTCAGGTTCCAAAAGTCTGGCCGCGCCGAGGCATTATGCTCTCCATGCGTGCCGAGCAGGCCAGCTGCAGTCTGGCAGTGGATGCCCCCCTCCCCCGCAAGAACAGCAGTGGTTGTTTAGGGATGCGTGCGTGGCTACCTGAATGGTTGGGCGAATTAAGTGCTTGGGTTAGCTAACTCCAATGGGAAAGTTAGAGATGGCTCACAACGAAGGTTACTCACTTACAAACCGGACATTTGAGTAAGGTCGCGATACCATGGATTGATTTCGAACGACACATGGGGCGCACAAAGTGGATTCCCAAATCGAAAAAGTGAGATGCTCTTAGCGTTTTGCAGGTTCCCTGCTTCATTCTTGGACGCCCGATTCCCGTGGTTTGCCAGGGTGCTTTGACTTAAAAGACATAACTTTCGCAACAGTGGAACTCTGGCACCCAGCAACAAGAGCTGCAGCCATGCTGGATCTGCGATAAATGCAGCCACAGCCCGTAGAACAAAAGGTAAGTCACCAAACAACTACGTAGCTCACACGGGTCTGTACTGCTGCTTCACCCAGCTTAGCACACCTTGCGGGGATAGCCCGGCCATTGGCCGGATAACCGCCTTGCATGTTGTGTTTGGATTTGTGCCAACCCCTCCGTAAAAGGAGGCGTTGATTGCTACGTGGACACATTCTGTTTGTCTCAGTGATCATGTGCTGCGTGGCAAGCAGGGCCGGAAGATGTCTGATTTCAATATGTTGTTTTTTTTACTTTGGGACAGGAAGCAAATCTTGAATGGTTGACTGGTTTGACAGGAAATTACCCCCGTGTCACTTGAGTGCCACCAGAGTTGGACAACATTGATTCAACAGGACCATGTACCTTTTGTTTAGGAAGTCTGTATTCAATGAGCATTACTGTATCGAACTTGTTGTTGTTTACGCATGCAACAGAACCCGCCGGCATTTGCGAGACGTGCGGAGCCAATAAGGGCCGCACCAGAACAAATGCTGGCATCGGTGGATTCCAGCTGGACATTTTTCCTGATGTCGAGTCAGGAGACGTGAGCCCAGTTTCAATTGACCTTGGAAATAGCGGGTTGATACTGTTGACGGACGAAATCCTGTACCGCTTTCGCCGTGGTTTACAACAGTCATCGCGCTCCCCCCCAGTTAACATTGGAGTTTTAAGGGCCCTTCGGTTGCAGCAACCGTGTTGGAATGACCGAAATCCCGCACAACCTAGTGAATGCCAACAACATTGAAGAGCGGAAGCGGGGTGTGCGGCCTGTTCAATGGCATGGAGTTGGGAGAGGCGGTGCAGATTTTGTCGGTCAAACGGCTGAACTGGTGTTTTTGAGTATTTCTTGCGCGCAAGGTGTTTGCTTTGAGCACGGCAGTCAGCGTCACATTGCACCCATTGAGCACTACACGCACACACGCACTTTGAACAGTACATAGAACACTGCCAACATCACGCAAAAACCAGCATTTTCAGCTTTGCGCTTGCGTTGCGGTAAAGAAAGTCAAAAAGTGTCAAGTCGATTTCATACAGTCGATTTGTATACTGGTTTTAACACGATTTTGGCAGTGTTCAATGTAGTGTTCAATGTTGTTCAGCGACTATCCGCTGGAGCTCCTGGTGAATTGCAAGTTGGGCTACTTAGCTTTCCCTGAGACATGTTTGAGTTGTCCGCTCGCCAGTGCATAGCTGAACGCATGCCAATGAACCAAACCGGACAAAACGGCTTTCCGACAGAGCTAACATGACTAAATATTACGTAAGGGGGGCATTCCTAGTAAGCCCTTCTTGTTATTATGTCCTTACAAGGGTTTGGGCAGGTGTCATGGACACCGTGCTTTGGCCATTACGCATGTCACGGATCATTGCTTGCATTTGTTTATTTAGTGCTTAGATGGCGGCATGCAACAATATGTCCTTTGTAATACGTCATCGGTCCAATCATGGGCTGCTGCGCCTGCCACCTGCAAGGCTAGCCTGGCCTTTGGCTTGGTCTTCATCATTGTTTGGGTAGGCTCAGGCCGGGGCTTGGCTTTCATGCAAGATGACTTGCAGCTTGAATCGTGATTGCAGTTTGGGCGGTGCGTCTTGCCGTGACAATTGTTCCATAATGTTACTTTTGACTGAACCATGGTCTGATTTAGATATACTTCGTTGCGTGGACGTAGATCCTTGTCAATAGCCCACTGCAGACTCTTGAAGATCTTTGTGTTGTTTCCGCTCTTCACACAGGCACAGCGGGGTTGGAATTCCCTTTCCAGAGTCGTCTTTGATGGGAGTCTGCCCTACGTTTTAACCAAGAGGCGTCCAACGTCGGGCCTTGTTTGGCAGGTGGTTGAAAGGAAAGCCAAAGGAGCCAATTCCCTACTTCTCAGAAGCGCCCAGATTTCCCATGTTTTCCAATACTGCATATCGGCGTCCGAGATGGAAGCTTGGGTTCCAAGAACATGGATTCAGTACCCGGAATCCCACCTCGCTGTATCAGAGACACGCAGAAGGAGTAACGGCATTTGTGCGGCTAAAAGAAGCGCTCGTGGAAGACATTCTTGTGCTTCTTTGGCTCAACAAACCTGTCGTGTGAACCAACCAACGGGGCACTGGTCAACTTTTGAGTAACCCAACCACTGGAATTGGTGAGACATTGTGCTGGTGAGCATTAGGCCAGAAGGTCAAACTAACAAGCTGACAGACAGTCGTACATTGCAAGCAAACACATAGCCAACCAAGCCAACAAACAAGCAGAACCTCAAGTAATCAAGCGCACACCAGCAAAAAAGCCTACCAAACCAACAAGCAAACAGAAGGATCAACCAAGAACGCAAGCAAGCAAGCCAGCCAGCCAGCCAGACAAGCCAGCAAGCCAGCAAGCCAGCAAGCCAGCAAGCAAGCATGCGCGTCCAAACAATCAGCCTTACAATCAAGCGAACAAACTTATAGACCAACAGACTAACTACCACACTAACACACACAAGCAAACAAGCAAAGAAACAAACAAGCAACAAGCAACCTAGCATACACACCAACCAACAGCAATATGAACGATCACAAACAAGCAAGCAAGCACCCAAAAAACCGAAGATATGGAAAGTGCTCGCTCATACGTGATTTACTCATCAAGTTTTGTATTGCAGCATGGTCAAGGGGCGTGTCCAATCTGTGCTGCGTCGAGGCTGAGTGGCATTTAGGCGTTTGCTCGTCGATCTCTGGAGCCCAGATTCAGAACTGCTGCTTACAATATGTTCGTTGTACGTGATCCAGTCTCAGAACCAGGGAAGCCGCAACAGAATGATGACTTTGAGTTGCAAAGCGAAGCCTGCCGCATAATCTGGTGTTGTTCACTTTCAAGCATGTTGTGCTGCGAAACTGCATCCCCAACAAGACGTACTCGAACTCGTTTTGGGCAAATCAACGTCCCAACAAGCTTTCCCTGCAACATGACATGCCCCGTTGCCCAAGCCACCCAGCTCACTGTGTTATTTTGAAAATCGGGGGTTGAACCCGCACTTGCTACAAACAAGACAAGTAACATCACAATAAATCAAGGTTGTAGAACTGGCCACTTTGTCTTGCGGGGATTTATTTGTCCCCCATCGACCTACAGAACCCCTCCAAAAAGCCTCGAACTTCAACAAATGTTTGGGAGGGACACCGCATGTAGCAAAACTGAGAGTCCTAAGCGCAAATCTACGCGATTTTGCACTTCCAGCAGTTTGTGGAGAATCCGTTCCCCTTCTTGGCAAATTACTTCCAGCCAAAACCTTATCATTGTGAACTGCAGCCACATGCAGTGTGTTTGTGTGTGTGTGCGTGTGTTGTGCATAATTTTACCTCTCAGGCAACCAATTGTCCCGCGTGTAAATTCATGCGAATTCACAATATTCCTACACCTGAATTCAGGTGTAGGAATATTGTGAATTCGAAATGCCTACCTGGGTGTGTTAAGGTTGTTGCAGTTTAAAAGCTCGTAGTTGGACTTCTACAGATTTTCGGCAGGTCCCACGGACTTCGGTCTGAGGGTGACTCTTCCGAATATGTTTTTTGCTGTGACCTTATCTACCCTTAATTGGGTTGAGAGAAGTGAGGAACATTTGCAGTTTATACTTTCTCATTGACGGAGCTCACGAGTGCGCAGGCATCGTCACGCTGAACGCGGTGCTGCTAAAGGGTCAGATCTCCTTCTTTCAGTCGGCCGGGTCCCCCAACGGAGCGAACCGCAAGAGCTTGGGGGGGTAGGAGTTTGGCAAGTTCCAACAATGTCCAATGAGCCACTGGTAGATGAAGCAAACCAATAGGGCTCCTCGAGTTCCCAGGCAGGTGGAAGGCAGTTCTGGAAGCTTCAAGAAGAAAAGGCAAGCAATGATTGAAAGGCTTTGGACGTTTGACCCCTGGATTCACCTCTACCAATGTGTCCAAAGAGCAAATAAGGGCAAGTCGCAGCTGCGGGAGCGCCCGGGCAGGGCGGCAAGGGAGCGGTGCCAATCAGCGACTTTGAAGCCCGAGGAACATGTATACAAGCTTTGATTGCCCAGTTGCCCAGTTGCCCAGTGGTGCCCTTTTCCCTTTTTTTGGGAAGGGTTTCCCTTTCAAGTCAACCAGCCAAAAAAGGATGCTCGTTTTGTCCTATGGCCACTGGGCATCTGAGATTGGTTGACCAAAGCCGTCCTTACGACTTTTTGATCTTCGCATCCATATTTAGGCATGATCCTGAAAGATAAAGATTTGGTATCTGGAACTCGCCAAGAGAACCCCAAGAAAAGCCACTTGCCCTGCACAGATCACCGAGCCCTGAAGGATGACCCAGCCCCAGGGCAGAATGATGCAAGCCGATGAGCTTTAGACGACTTCCACTTAAAAGATCGGCCGCCTGTCCACTTCCTTGACGAAACAAAACAACTCGCAAATGAATCATAGGCTTTCTGGGGTGGTGATCCACGATGTTGTGGCCAGAGTGAGACCCAACATTTTGTTTTCTGGGAGTCGCAGATTGTGTGAGGCACACCCCAACCTGTGTGCAATACACATATCTATATGTACATACAGATATATGTATACATTTGTCGGGGGGAATCCAGGCCTTGGTTCAACACCTTCCCGTCTTTGGTAGATGGCAACACACAATGTTTGGCCTAATTTGTGGGCGGCTGCTTACCGTTGCTATCACGCACTTCCATGTCCTGCCTGCAGAATTAGCCACTTGAAAGGAAGGTGACCACATCGCGTTATGTGTTTTCAAATGCCCATTGCAAAGTAGGCCAAACGCTCAAGCACCGACAAACCTGAAAAAATCTTGGCCGCAAGGGGGAATACCACAGAACAAAGAGGGCTGCATAGGACCTCACGGGCAATGCACTCATGTGTATACATGTATATATCATTCGTGTATAAATACATATATATATACACAGTACACATGTCTATAATCAGGTTGTGTGCGCATCTACAAACACATAAATATATATATATATATATTATGTATCTGTTATATGTATATTTGTTTGTGTGTCGTTTGGACTATCGTCCGCCAGGTGTGCGTGCTAGGCGCGGAGGGGGAGCTGGGGTCTTGCAGGCAACTGTTCGGCCGGGTGTCTCTTCAGGGGGTCGACGTTTTGGAGTCTGATTCCCTGGGTGTTCGGCAGACATAGTCCCGAAGGTGTGCCAAAAAAACATGGTCCACTTAAAACGGCATTGTACTTAGTAAGCGGGTAATAACCCATGGTTATAACCAGCTTGCCATGGTTGGTTATAAGTCTCCGTTCAGTGGGTTATGACCGGGGCTTACTAACCACTTGCTAAGTACCCTGCCCCTTTAAGCAGCAAGGCCACAAGCCAATGTCCAAAGCTGCAGCGACCATAGAGGAACCACATGCGTTGTCAAAGCAAGCGCTAGTCCAAAAAACAGCAATCAAATGCCCACATGTTTGAGAGCTTGGCTTGAAATTGATCAACACCAATATCAGATTCGGTCCAAGTGGAGCAGGAGGCTTGTGCAGGGTGGAGCTTTACGACAGTGTGTGGAGCCGACGATGTAATCATTGGGCTGAGCAGGTTTATCGTGGGTGTCTTATGGCAAGAGCGTCTGGAAAGCATGGAGGCGTTCGGCCTGGGCGCCAGTCTTGCACGCAGGACGTTTATTTTTGCGATTGCATTTGAAGCAAAATGGTCACACGCGTGTGCAAAGGTATACTGGTTAGGGCATGTGCCCAAGTTCAGTTGTAAACTGATGGGAGCACTTGGGGTCCTTGGTCAAAGCGAATGTGGAATACATGTTCAACAGGGAATCCATACCTCGTGGTAAGGGAGGGGAGTCCTAGATACATCCTCCTGCGCGAGGCTATTGCATCTTTCCCCTGGTGATTGCAGCCTTCTTCTCGCTGATGCTGCAAGTGATCTGGCTTAAGGCCAGCGACAAGAGGAGACCAGGGCTTGCAGACATACAGACCTACATACCTACATACATACCTACCTGGGAATAGGCACACAGAAAGACAGAAAGACAGAAAGACAGAAAGACAGACAGAGACAGACACAGATGCGCAAACGGGCAGACAGACGGATGGACGGACAGACAGACATATGTGCATAATACAAACGTACATACGTACATACAAGGCAGAATGCATACATGAGCAGCGCCAAACACCCTTATGAGAGGAGTTAGTTGCAGGCCTCTCCCAACGAAGCCTCACGAAAGATAAAGCACAGGGCGCGAAAGCTTGCGGTTGAAGAAGATCCCGCTGCGAAAGCGTCACGAAAGTGCAGGTTTGCAGGTTCTGTGCATATTTCCGGTTCGAATAATCTCCGGCTCGGGAGGGAGTGCTGTACCGGTCACTGCGTCAAGTCCCTTTTGCCGAATTCCGCGAAAGCTCCACGAAATCTCCAATTGCCCCACGGAAGGATTCCCCACAATGTATGACTTTTGAGCTGCACTGCCAAAGTGTACTTCGTGTACTACAGTTGTTCTCAAAAGTTGCGACGTTCGTTTGTGAAGTTGTGGACAGCAGCCAGAACCAGCTCTGCCAAAGTGATCCTTGAAACCACATGCCCGTGAAAATGAAACGTGTGGCCGCGAAAGCATCGCGAAGGGTTCCGCGAAAGCTTGCATGCAAACACACACACACACACACACCCTGTCTTCCTCACCGCTCACATGCATACATGCATGCATACAGACAAACATGCATTTGTACACACATACAGACATCAGACAAAACAGACACAGACAAAGACACACACACACAGACACAGACACAGACAGAGACAGACTTACAGACATACATTTGTACGCATAAACCCAGACAAGCATTCATCTCCATGGATACATTCTTGCATGCGCACACATGCATACATACGTACGTACGTACATACATACAGACATACAGACATAAAGACGTACAGACAGACAGGCAGGCACAGGCACACAGGCACACAGGCACACAGGCACCCAGACACCCAGACACACAGACACACAGACACACAGACACACAGACACACAGACACACAGACGCACAGACGCACAGACGCACAGACGCGCAGACGCACAGACGCACAGACGCACAGACGCACAGACGGACGCAGAACCAGACACAGACTTATACGCATTCACATACACAGACGCAGACAGACATACATACACATATTACCTAGGTACATACGTATATGCATGCATGCATGGATGCATGCATGCATTCATGCATACAGACATACATCCACAAATTATGCATGAATACATACACAGAGACAGACAGAGACGGACGGACACAGACTCAGACAGACAGCCATACATGTGTACATACCTACACACATACAAACAACAAACGTACGTACAAACATACAATATACATACATACATACATACATACATACATACATACATACATACATACATACATACATACATACGGACAGACAGACAGCAGAGACAGACACATAGACACAGACGCAGACACAGACAAGACACGGACAGAGAGACAGACACAGAGAAAGACGGACAGACAGACAGACAGACAGACAGACAGAGAACAGGCAGGCAGGCAGGCAGGCAGGCAGGCAGGCAGGCAGGCAGGCAGAGGGACACACATGTTTATACTTACGCACATACATACGTACATGCGTAGATACGTACATCCATACATAGATGCATACATACCGACTTGCATACACATGCACACAAACATACATACGTACGTACGTACACACATACATACATACATACATACATACATACATACATACATAAAGACATATATATACACATACATACATACATACATACCTACATGCATACATGCATGCATACATACATACCTACATACGTACATACATACATACGTACCACCATACAACATACATACATACATACATACATACATACATACATACATACATACATACATACATACATACATACATACATACATACATACATACATACATACATACATACATAAATACCAACATACCAACATACATACATACATACATGCATGCATACATGCATGCATGCATGCATGCATGCATGAATACATAGATACATACATACAGACAGACACACAGACTGACATGCATAAATACATACATACACACGTACGTACGTACATACGTAGGTACACACGTACATACATACATACATACGTACGTACGTACGTACATACATACATGCATACAGACATACACATATACACATATACACATTTACACATATACACATATACACACATACACATATACACATATACACATATACACATATACACATATACACATATACATATACATATACATACATGCATATATACATACATACATACATACATACATACATACATACATACATACATGCATGCATGCATGCATGCATGCATGCATGCATGCATGCATGCATGCATGCATGCATGCATGCATGCATACATACATACATACATGCATACATACATACATACATACATACATACATATATACGTACATACATACATACATACATACATACATACATACACAAATAAGTAAATGAATTAAATATTTAAGTTAATACATACATACATACATACGTACGTACGTACGTACATACGTACATACATACATACATTCATACACACATACACACGTACACACACATACATACATACATACATACCTACACATGCATACATACAGACATGCATTCATACATACATACATACAGACCGACATACATTCATACATACATGCATACGTGCATATGTGTATGCATTCATACACACATCAATGCAGACATGATTACTTTCGTACAGACGTACATAGATACCTACATTAATTGTACATTCGCACACATACATACACACACAGACACATACATGCTGTCACATATACGCATACATACTTAGGTGTTTCATTTGGTCACGTTTTAGGGCTCTGGGCATTACTTTTGCTTGTTTCAGATTTTGAGCGGACACACCTGATATGAGCGGAACTCTTGATTGGAAAGTTCTCTCCGGGGAAGGAATTTGGCGGAGCATGAACGGAAATCAGCGGGAATGAGCGGACATTTGCAGACACACACACACACACACACGCACACCAGAACAATTGTCCAATGGAGTGTTTGTTGTTCTAATTGAGCATTTTGGGTGAAATGAGCGTTGTTCTGTTGCCCGAAACGGACAATGCAGAAGAAGGTGCCCAGGGAAGACCTAGGTATACACACACACTCACACGTACCATACCATGCCATACTAGATATGCATGCATGCGTGCACAGACAGACAGACAGACAGACAGACAGACACAAGGACATAGAGTCATACAGACATAAGGACATAAAGACATAAAGACATACAGACACACAAGCGTACAGATAGACATACATACATGGAGACACACAGACATACAAACAGACAAAAATGCATACAGAGAGATACATACATATTCATGTACATACATGTTTTCAGACAGACAGACATGCTGACGTAGAGACATAGGGACAGACAGAAATACAGACTTAGACTGCCAGCCAGCCGGCCAGACAGCCAGACATCTTAGAAGTGTTGGGTTTCTGGGAAGCTTTCGGCACAGCATTCCTAAATTTTGCCTCTGATCCACATGCGTCGCCGTTCAGGTGGTCTTCGTAGTGGTGGGCTTCACCTGGGCCACAGGCGCCTCTGTGAACTTTATGCCGCTCGGTATTGCTCTTTCCACTGAAGCGCCCCCAAGGACTGGGGCTCATGCTGTTTTCCACTTAGCGCTCTGGCGACAATGGTACCCAGGAGGAGGAAGATTGTGGTGCTCGCCTGACAGTGACCACTTGGGTGGATGTTCTTTGTATTCTAGGCTGCAGGGTGTTACTTCGAACGCTGGCACTGGGAAAGGGTTCCACGGCACGCTTCGTTTGCCAAAGGCTGCTTGAGGTCGGCTTGGGAGAAACTGCCCAGGTGTCAAGCCAGCCCAGCCCAGGTCGGAGCTTTTGCCGGAGGACCGGAAGGACCTTTCGCCGGGGGGTGCTGGGAGTGGACCCCCAATTTCAAGCATAGAGAGTGGCCAGAATTCGGCAGTCTTCTTTACTCAGACAAACGCCGGGTCTCGTTTCAGATACATATCATCGAACGTTTGTGATCAAATCTGGCCCGTCTTCCCAAAATGTTGCCTGCCAGATCTTTGTTGAATTCCGAGTGTCTTGTCCACATGTTTTTTTCGAGATGTTCATTTTTACCACTTGGACCTTCCCGTTCCGCTCTTTTCTTGCTTTGCTTTGTGTGCCGGAAGGGTCAAGCACGGATAGGTGGCCTTTTGCTGGGCTTCTCTTGTGCAATCCATGCGCTGCCCGACTTTTCGTGCTCACCATTGTTCCCAGTTCAACACCTGCCCCATCCCAACCCCAATACGGTTCGTTCCTACAAGGGTGTGGCTCAAAATTAAGCAGGAGGGGTTACGCAGGTTTTGGTCCATGTTTCCACTTACCAGGGTTCCATTTTGGTGCCGGCTTTTTGAGCCATAGCCACAAGAAGACATGCAGCACACCCTTCGGACACCTCCCTAGTTTGACACCACATAGGATCAATTACAGGCCCTCCTTCGATGGACGGAGGGTGGGGGTCTATGGAGAAAATAATGTGAGCCACAATCAAAACCCGGGTTGCTGAAGGTTAGTAAGGGACAATCCCAACCATAAATGGATATAAATGGCTGTGGCCGCCTTCGTAATTATTTGCATAGTTCTGGGTAGACCATTTTAATACCTGGTTGTTTTGATTATGGCTCATGTATGTGTCGGTCATTTTCGGACCTCCTCCAGATGTGCCCCAACTAGGCGCTTTAAGCAGCATAATTGAGTCAAAGGTAACAAAATGCAAGGGCACCTGTGCCCATTGGCAAATTCCATTCTGAAACCAAAGGAGCCTTGTCCCTGTCCAAAAAGTCTTCGGAATTGCTCAAAAGGGGAATTGCCGGAATTGCAATTGAACATCTTTTGCTCAGGTTCCAAAGTCTACAGTCAAAGTTCGAAGCTCTTTTTTAAATCTAGTGTTAAACCCTCGATACTTTGAAGCAGGGTTGTGGGATCAAGGGGTTTATCCCCACTTCTGTGATACAAGGGAATCCCCTCTTTATATGGGGGGTTGGTCTTTGGGAGGCCCTTTTTGTTGTATCACAGAAGTGGTCATTTCCCACAGCCCTGCTTTGAAGGCATAGAAAGCAACCAGCATGGAAAGTGGGCATCGAGCCCATTGGAGCTTGGCGTGTGGCGTGCGCCAACTCTTTTGCCTTTCGGCAATCGCGCCTTTCTGCAGCATTTTCGCAGGCCCTGGGTGTCTACCCGGTTTGGCTCTTCTATGCTGCCTGGCTAGCACTGGGCAGATACTGGGAGACCTCCTCGTTCAGTGCCTGGCACCTTGCTTTCACTCTGTTTCCGGTTTCTTGCCCAATCCTGCGTATTGCCCAATCGAAGATCAAGGTTGGCTTTCTGCGTGTGAGGTTTCTCATCGAACAGATGTTGCTCCCGTGGTTTTATAAGTTTGGTTGCTCCAAGCGATGTCTTTTTGTTCGCTGGCATCTCAAGAAGTAGAGCGCAGAGCCTTGCTGTTGACGGCTTGGCTTTTGGTATTGCTGTTAGTATCGTTGTTATTAGTTGCCCCCTTCATCTTTTGCACAGAACGGTGACCCCTGTCACAGTTGAGAGGATGGAAACTAGTGTCTTGGAGTGGTGTTTGTATTCCCACATCTTTGTAAGTGTCCGTATTCGTTCGGCTTCAGCTTAACGTGCAAAAGCAATAAAGCGAAATCAACACAACCACATGGACCAAGATGCCAGATCCGTTCTTGACATGAACTATAGATCAATATTGTAGTGAAGGAGAACAGTGAAACGCAGACCCACAGTCACAGTTTGAGAATGGTCCTGTGACAGAGGCATTCTTACAAACTTGCCCAAATCACAGTTTGTTTTTGTGTTTCTGCTTGGAGGTGAATTCAATTGGCGCATTTCGATGCAGACTATAATAAAAGTAAGCTTCTGTTGGCGTGATGTTTCTAGGTGCCATACAATGACAATTGCGCTGTATGCAAATTGGAGCAGGCGGGTTGATGTTGGTTCATAGTTCCCAGCCCTTGGGACAACTGACATCATCATCCCGGTCTGAGTGCAATGCTCGTCCTTGTGCAAGGACTGTGAGGGTGGTAAATCCTTCCTGCTTCAAGCGAGCCCTTGGATCCGTATCCTTGGTGCGGGCAATCGCACTGAGGTTGCGATCGCGTGGTTGATTCTCATCTCCTAAAGCTGAAGTGAGGCGTAGACGGCAGGGAGAGTCAGTAGCTCGTTTCTGTGAACATCTGAAACTGCAAGCTGATATTCAAGTTGGATTCACAGCGCCCTCAGAACTATGCATGGGCAATGCTTTCACTTTGAGGGCGACATCGTTTGAACGCATAAACCGACTTGTTGCCATTTTTGAACGCATGAATTGACCAAGCATTGGCTTGCCCAGCTAGCTGACCACCGTGTTGACTGTTGCGAGTTGCACACTGGGCTAAACTCTGTGGAGCAGCTTGGACTAAAACCTCTCAGACCAATCATTCGGAAGTATTAAAAAAAACACAGTGTTTCATTCCTTTGGCATTTTGCATAAAAGCCAACATTCGACAGCATTATTCTTGCAAAACATCCCATGCTTCTTGCAACAGGATTCCTTTGGCATAATTTGGATAAGTTTCATTCCTCTTAAGCAACATATTTGATATGCATACAATTCCATTCGACAGATTTGTCGCTGGCAGCAGTTGCCAGTGGCTCGTCTCACCCGGACAGGATGCAGGCAAGCGCAATATCCATCGCTGTCGGGCTTGTCGGAATCCTCTCTCCCTCTCTCGTGATCAAATGGCTTGTGCTTGATTTGGATAATACAAATAGTGCTCGCGTTGCACACAACTTCCTCGCACTTTGCAATGACCCGCAACTGTCAAATGTCACGCCTCGCATGGAACACGGGCTGGAAGGCACTGTACAGCCACCTGAGTTCTTCTCCTTCAGAAATGCTTTTGGGGAGGTGCGTGACCCCTGAATTTGTTGTCACAAAAGGTAGCCTCAAGGAGGCTAGCTTGAGTTTGTCCTTGCGTTAGCAAGGCTAGACTGAGGGGGTCTGAGGGTTGGCCCAGCTGCAAAACCAATGAAATATCGGCCCCCCCTCCCCCCTCCCCCCCTCCTGGTCCGCCCTCTGGGCCGCCCCTCCCCCCTGCGTGCCTGATTGGCAGCTTCGCTCCTTTTTTTTTGTTCGCTCGCTTCGCTTCACACCTTGGTTTGCCTTTTGCACCAAGTCACGGTGCACCTTGTCCCTTGCTCGCTTCGTCAGTGCCCCACTTTATATGGTCAACAATGTACAAGTACTTCCCTTTTTCGCGGAACGGAAATTGCCTGTTGAGTTTTACGTGCACCTGAATGGCATTCGATGCAAGTCTCGTCCTTTATTTTGGAGGACAGATTCGGGGAAGCCACTTTATGACACATTAGAGGGACCACTTTCGTGTCTCCCCTTCTCAAGTTGGGTTTTGGTTCCCTTTGCTGAGGAACAAGAAAGAGATCAGACTGCCTAGAAGGTCATACGGGACTCCAATGCATTGGACGCACCTCTTTGCATTCGGTCCAGCCGCAATGTGGCTTGTTTTTTACCCTCCAGACTAACATGGAAGCTCCCAGGTCCCCTTTGGAAGACTTGGTTCCATTTACAGAGGCCTTCTGGGAGCTTCCATGTTAGTCTGAGGGAGTGTAAGAGTCTCTTCCAGGTCCCGGCCCAGCTCTCCATGACATGGCAACCTTGGCAAGCCTAGCAGCTTGCCGATGAAGCTTTGGTTTGACCCCTCACTGCCGTGTAACTGGCTCATGCCGTCGCATGCCTTCGGAGTGCTGGCATGTGAAGGATTCCCTTTGGACTGTTCGAAGCTGCAGATCTTCACGGGACATGTGAATAGCATCCTACTGTGGATGGACGAAATCTTGCACCACCAAAGAAACCCTGGCATGATGATTCGCCTGTGAATACAACAAATAACGATTTCCCATGGTTTCAAATGGTGCAGGACTTTGTCCACACACAGTATGTCAATGCCCGAGGCAAACTGATTAGTCCAATCAGGTTTCATTCCAATACGGTGTCTAAATCTTTCCAATCATGAAGCAGACGTCGACATCCTGTGCCTTTCACAACGGGCTGCGCAACTTACCCACCGTAGCTGACCGGATTTCAAAGAGGACGATGACAACTATGTCAGGGGCACATCGTGAGGCTGTTAGCAAGGCATGACAACAGCAATGATTCGACCAAAGCTATGTTTGGATAGCAAGCGTACTGACTAGCATGCACTAGCGATCTTCATAGCAGCCCCTTGGCCCCACTGGCCACACTTGGCCAGAACGGGAATGAACACCATGGACACCCACTACCGACCATCCAACTCTCACCATCCACCGTTCACCTCACCCGCTATGTACTTCTTTGTACTCGTCACCCAGCGCACCACACACCACTCACAACCTACGGGTACCACCTACTACCCACCAGCTACCAGCGCCACCGCCACCACCACCACCACCACCCCCACCACCACACCACCACCCCACCACCACCACCACCACCACCACCACCACCACCACCACCACCACCACCACCACCACCACCACCACCACCACCACCACCACCACCACCACCACCACAAAGTCTCAGCCAAGTAGTCAATGTGCACTCGCGTCTAGGGCATGTTAGCATACAGAGAAGTATGAGTACACGTGCTTGTTTGTTATACACATAAAGCCATATTGATACATAGATAGATGCATACTGAACGTGAACATGCGTATTGATCTGAATACCTGAACATAAAAACCATACATGTCTTGAATATGCGTATTGATCGTCCCCGCCTTGCATGCACCTGGCGCCATGCGCCAAATGCCCCGCCCAAACGCCGTCACCGGCTCCGGCTTTTGCCGGCGCGGCGCTGGCGAGCTGGCGGCTGGGACATGGGACTTCAATGCAGTCATCCTGTCAAGTCGTCCTGTCATGGTTGTTGTTGGGAAACATTTGTTGGGAAGCATCTTGTCATTTGTTGTTGGGAACCATTTTACATGTTTCCTTATTGTGGTTTAGTTGTTGAAATCCAACCACCTAACTGCTAAAAAATGAATTGTTGCTCCCCTTCCAACGTCAACCAAGTTGTGGCAAAAGCCGCCCCTTTTATTGGGGTCAAGCGACCACGAGGAAGAATGGGGTTTCGTTTTGGGGGTTCATGTTGGTCATTTTGGTCATTTGTTTTGCTTTTTGTGGGTTAACCGACCAGAATGAATGCGCCCTGGCCCGCCCCTTGCCGCAGATTGGCGAGTCTAGCAAAGAGTTCAGCAGAACTCACTTCAAGTCAGGTTTTCAGAATGATTCTGATCAACGAACACTCCCGACGAAGCCGAGCTCCAACTCATCCATGGTTTATGCTATTCGCCAGACATGTGGGCCTCAACTTCGCCATCGCCAAGGAGCGCCCGGCCCGGCCTTCAACCTGCAACCAGGGCGCCGCGGGCGCCGCGGCGCGCGCTGATCGGCCCCGAGCTGCGGCGGCTGAGAAGCGCGGAGGTCTGATCGCATGCAAAGCAAATCGGCGGATGTGGGGCGATCGATTATACTTAAAGATTTGCTGACAGGTAAGTGGTGCTTCAAGGGACGATAGGTCAGTACCAGTGTGAGTCTGACAGGTGCTTCAAGGGGTGATCGAGGCGACTTGGTACGTCAGGTAAGTGGGGAGAGTAAGCCTGGTGAAATAACCCGCTTGGGAGGGTACTTCAAGAGGCAGGGTACTCATTGTTATTACCGTTGTTACCCAGAAATGAGCACAATGCCCCTTTAAGTACGTTGAGAGGACAGAGGGTTGCGTCGGTTGTTCCTTTAGGTGTTTTGCCGGGACGCCAGAGCGCAGGAGATGCGCTTGGCCGCGTGTCAGTAGTTGTTTGAACCCCTTCGCAGAATCACAATTATCAACTTCTTTGAGTGTGGATGATCAGCAGTCTGGTGTCGGGACATGCTATACTATACCCAGTGTTGCAAGTAGAGGAGAGGCTTTGCAAGACGTATCCGCCAACCCCAGCTACCCCATGTTCTCCATCCTTGCAAGTCAATTGCGGGAATGCCAAGGAATGATTCATTCCAATCCAAGTTGCTATGTTGACTTCAACCATGGGACCCGGCAGGAACATGGTTCAACTGTGTTAGTAGGACTAGCGAACAGAGCGGGGCATGAATTGAAGGGATTGCAGACAGCTGGCCCAATTTAACATAATGTGGGTGGCTGTTCGTTCCTGAACTGAAGCTTGCAAGCTTTAGGAATTGGGTGGTTTTCGGCACTGGCTCCGGTTTTACAGAAATCAAGGGGACTGCACAAGTATGGGGTATGCAAGGGTCATATGGCTGTAGATTCGATTAGGGAACCCTGAACAGTGGTTGGTGGACAGAAGTCCCCACCTAAATGATGTCCACCAAAGGGTCCCCAATTATTTTTTTTACCCATATACATGTGTGTATAATATGTACACACATACACAAGTATGTGGGCACATACTCCAGGGGCACTTGCTGGGCCAACAGCATCTGTGTACTGAGAGTCTGTCGTGTTTGTGAGTGTTGTGCTCTTCCGATTGGTTTATATCGATATGGCAGAGGGCACTTGGTAATTGCCCGTGTCAAGTGAGCAGCGGAGTCGCCGTCCTCTAAGATATCAATTTTGCGCTGCCTATCACGTTGCCTGCTCCAGGCTTCTTGATCTACTTTGAACCTCAGAGTCGCCTTTGCCGCTTGGTGTCAGGAGGTTCTGCGCCACTTCCGCAATGGCGGCGAGGCCGGGTTGGAGAGTGGAGTCTCCCCGGCCTGCTTCCCTGTTGGACACTTCGTCGTTTGTCAGGTCAGATGTTTGTCATTGAAGGCAGGTGTGTGATCTTGCTTTCAGAGCGTCACGTATTTGATCAGTGCCCAGGTTGTTTCTTTAAGCATAGTTGCAAGTCCTGTGGCCTTTTTCGTTTCACGCCCTTTTACCCTGTTTTTGGGAAGGGTTCCCCTGCTAAAATGACTACAGAAAGAAAAACAGGTACCCTTATTCTAACCTCTCAAATCTGGAGGACCTAGTTGAGGGTAATGTTGACCCCATGTTAATCAATTCCAGTTTATTGATAGGGGGGTGTTCTCCAAAAGTGATGAATCCGCATCCTCTACTGGAGGACCTAGTTTCAGACTCTTCAATTCCAAGCTGACTCAGATGCCAAAGGGCCCAGAAGCAAACAGAGACTGCGACAGGCGCTGCCTTGCCTCTTGCGCCTAGGGGCGCTCGCCAAAGGGGGCGCTCACGTGCAGGCGAAGTGAGTCACCGGTCGAAGCTGGAGATCCCCAGCTCTCGCAGCTGCAAGTCACCGGTAAGGGGAACTCAAACCCAAGGGGGGGGTAATCAGGTCCCGTGGAGATCACACCGGTCTTCACTTTGAGCTGTTCACATGTAGATTTGACCCGAAGAGCCTTAAAAGCGGTGGGTTGCATCAATTCCATGTGAATGGCGTCCAAAACCCAATTCGAGTTCAAACCCAAGTATGGGAATCCTGCATTTGCAAATTGTCTTCCGTTCTTTCCAGGGAGCATTCCTTCAGGGTGCAAAGAATTGTTGCACTCCTTTGACGGATTTTCCATTCGACCACAAGATCTTACTTGTCAAGCACACATGATACATGCGATCAGTTTGCAAGCCAAAGTCCAAGTTCGTGCTCGCAACGGAAGGTGAATGGGGGGCAACGGTTGTTTGGCAGCGCCACAGTACAGTCTTGCCACAGAAGACATGGCCAGTGAAGGATGTGTTTTTAGTCGTTTTTCTCGGCCACGGGCCACCAGTGATCATCAGCTCTGTTGCTCAACTGGACAACTTTGCGCGCGTGTCTTCTGGTGGAGATGCGGCGTGCGGCGTGCAAACTGAAGGTTGCTCAGGTCCGCCGGGTGTTGCGCGTATGGCCCATACGCGACACCCAGTACTAACATGGTTGTCGAGCACCGTGTTTTGCGAGAGCCTGCTGAGGCCCGGAAGGGGCAGACATGATTTTGGAAGCCGCTGGTTTTTTGTGTTTTTGTTAAGTCCCCGTTTGGGTGCAAGCATTGACCAAGCTGGGTTGCTTTGGACAAAAGACTCTAGGAAACAGGTGTCTGCGGGGCTTCGGATGCAGCAGGATTGCACGACTGTGGAAGGACTGGTGACTGCCATTTGAAGTGCCGGGAGTCTCCATGACCCTTTAAAAATGGGGTCATGACCCAGACCATGTCTTTTGCTCTAGTAGGTGGAGTCGAGTGTTGATCTGAATGCTCATTGCTCAAACTTGACCTTGGGTGTTTGGCAAGGTTCAGTTAGGCCTCTCTCAGACTCTTTTGCGCAATCTGAAAAACAGCCCAATAGTTCCTTTGGTGCATTTTGCTTGGATGTTAGGACTTTAACTTTTTGCCAACTAATGGGTTTTCCATTAAACCACAAACAGTTCAGACTTCCAGCAGGGGAGCAGAAAGCAACCGAGGTTCCCTTCAGCTGTTGCCTCGGAGACCAAAGACGAGTTGCTTGCATGACGGCACGTCTGGTGCCCTTCCCCGGAGCACCAGACCCTGAACAAACCCTTCAGCCAGCTCGAAGCCATTCGGATCCATATAGCCAGCTTGGTTCGGGAAGCATTCCGTTGCCTATTGGTCACTTTTCCCAGTGGGACATCTCAAGTCTTTCTCGTGGTTTTCCAACCAATGGGCATCCCATGTATCACGGACATCGCGGACCTTTTGATCAACCCCCATGTTCGTCGCCAAGTTCGTAAGTTGGTAGCCACCCCATTTTGGTTGGCTTCAAGGGGGAACCGAGAAGAAACAAATGAAGAACACAAAAAGGACACCCAAATATGTGGTTCTACAATGAGAAACTACACATCCCCAACTCCAGGCTGCTTCGGTGGCACATGTGGCCGCCTGCTTGGAGCCAGAGGCGCTCAACGATCCCTGCCATCTCATCTCCAAGAAATGGAAGTGGGCGAAACGGGTGATCCCCTGGAATCCGTTTATTTCAGTTTCCAACAATGGACGTGGACAGGGGGAAGCCCCAAAAGGAAAATAGTCTTCCAAACCCTCCGATCGTCAGCTTCCATGATCGGAGGGAAGGTATACTTCCATGTTCCCTTTGGGGAATGACAGGATTGCCCAAAACGATGCGCCACTCCGCCACAAAAACAAACACAACTTCTAAATTTTAAGTTTGACCCCACTCTGTCTCATGGGCGAGGCTACAATTGTGTGCTTTTTTTCCCACTGATTTTGGGTTTTAAGAATCAGGTCACTTTCTGCCTACAAGCGCCCTTCTTTTGCCAACTGCAGGGGAAGGTACCTGGTCTCTCTATGAATTTATCACACCTGCAACAAGTGCAAGAAGTGAGGTAACTGAACTATTTCTCGTGTGGGAATATAAGGAATGTACAGCAATGTTGTGCCATCCGATGGGAGAAAGCTTTCGCATGGGAAAGAGCCACCGCGAGAATGGCCCAATCCAACAAGACCAAACAGTGTCGATGAACACCAAGCAAACATAATATCCTGAGACAAAAAGGTATTGGGCATGCCCAAAACATTACTCTCAGGGCTTGGCTTTTTGGTGTTCCTGGATGTTTTTGGGTTTGGAAATGGGAGGCCTTTCAGTCATGCCCAAAACATGTCCAGTAAACGGGATGCTGTTTGGTAGTTGTTCAAATGCCTGCCTGCCTCATGACTACTAAACCGCCAAATCGCACTTGTGGACAAAAAGAAACAACCGCCAATAAGGGCATTGCTTTCTGATTTGTTTCAGGATATTCTACAAGTGTAGGAGGAAGCCCCTTCCTTTTCAAGTGCAACTTGTGCGTTGCGGGGTTGACCTGATGCAGGCCCGCATGTTATCAGAGTCCGCACAGTCTGATACTTGCAGCTCGGGTGAACTGTTTCCTGGGGGATGGTTGTCATTCTGATGATCTTTTGTATTTGGGGCCGTCATTTTTGAGGAAGGGTGTGGAAGCTCAAAGAAGCTGGAAATTCAGAAACACCTCAGTTGCTGGCCTGTTTTGGAAACAGTATTAAGTCACTCGTCTGCACAAAGGGAAGTTGTTGGGTTTCCACTGCAAATACAGCCAGTGAGGCAACATCCTTGTCCGCGGCAGGACGGTTCCGCGACCTGAGAAAACAAGAAAGAAGCGGCACAGCAGCATCAAACAGGTGGCCACCAGCATTGGACATGCGCGTCAATGTCCGGACCCCTCCGAATCTCTTGCAAATCAGCCGGCAAGTCTTGTTTCCCAGTTGGCTGTGGTTGGCAAAAATAGGGTTGCCCAAAATGGCTTGCCCTTGTAAATGGAAACATGGACTAAAGCCTGCGGTCCCCTGATGGTTTAATTTTGACCCATACCCATTTCCTGTTACAACCCAGGCATTTCTAACCGTGCCAGAAGCATCGCAATATACCTTTGGACCTTGGGAAGCCCGGGGGCCAAGGAGAGCCTTCGGCCAGGTGGCTACAAGAGCCAATTTGTTCATGGCAGCGTTTCAAATGTAGGCCTTCTTTTGAACACGGCAACAGGTTTGCCACCGGCTACAAGGCGGTTTGTTCAAGGGTAGTTGTGACGAAAGGCTTGCGCCCCGGCCTTTCCGCAGCACAAATTCAAAGACTTCTCGACGCGGGCCAGATCTGAAGCGATGTCCCCCAAGTTGTTTGGGGTGATGGTTGGGTTGGGTAGCCAGGAGGGATTTAGCGATGTAAGATAGTTCGAAATCACATTAGGGAGAAGAAGCCAGCCACCCGGAGAGTCCATCATTTTCACTCCCACACACAATCGCCCACTCATCCGCCTGTCCAGGCTCCCTTGATTTTTTTCAAAGGAAACCAACATGAGGCTGTTTAAACAAGAGTGGTTTGACCATTCTTGAGCAAGGGGTGGCCCACCACTGCACCTGCCGTCCACTTCTACATGTGTGCTATCCTTTACCTTGGTCGTTCATCGATTGGACCTTTCACTTTTCACCTCTTGGGAAAATGCTTCTTTCCCCAAAAAAGCAGTGGCCGCAGGGAGGGGTCTGCCTATTGGAGGTACCCCGGGCCTGGCAAACCAGCAGATCCAGTTCCCCTTTCTGCTGTTCCCTGGTCCCTAAGGCAAACTAAAAGGTGATTGCCGTCTCACCATGCTTGAAGCACTTTGGAAGGGCTCGGCCCAAACACGTGCGGTCTATTTCGAGTTTCAACCTCCTTTTAAAGTTGTTCTTTCGAAAGCCCGGGCCTTCGTGTCAGAAGCTTCGACAGTAATTTGGGTATGGGTCAAGACTACACCACCAGAAAACCGCAGGTGAGAAGTCCTTGGTTCCATTTACCAGGGCCCAATTGTGGGGTAACCCTATTTTTGACAACCACCACCATTTCTCCGAGCCCAAGAGAGCTTCTCTCGCAGGCCTTGGCATTCAAAGAGCTCTGCGCTGTCTTGGTCGCCCTGGCACAGCTGCGTCAAGAGGCGCACCGGATCTCACGGCGGAGGAAGGGTCAGTGGAAGAGACTAGTCTCCCAGTAATTAGTGCCCTTTTTTTGGGGGAGGGGTCCCCTACTAAAATAGAGGTCCAGAAAAAAGTTGGTAACCTTATTCTTCTACTGGAGGACCTTCAGAAAAGGTGCATTTGCCGCCAATGTTGGACCAGAATTCGGATCCTGGATTGGGAAAAGCACTTTCTACAATAGAGGCCCCTATCATTGAAGGAGGTGTAACATAATATCACAGTTGCATTTGTGGCGATTAGAACATTCCCATTGCTGCAAATGTCCGGAGTGTGAGGTTGACAAAAGAAAAGGAAGAGCCAACTCAGGGCTGTCCTTCACTGTCCTCGGCTTTGCTAGGCTCCATTGTGCCATGTGGATCTGGTATGTGGGGTAGAGAATGTCGCAGTGGATGCGCAAAGAAACACCGGAGAACGGTTCTGGCCTGCAATGAGGGCTCGGTACGTGCGCCTCCAGTTCGGACCTCGCAGACCCTCCCTAACCTCCATTGGCTTAGGAAGGTGTTTTGATTTTCACCTGTTGGTTTCACAGGGAATCTGTCACTAGTGGAGGTTTGTTTTTTTCTCTTTTTTTTTCCCCCCCCAGGGGACTGAAGCAAATGGAAGCCTATTAAGTAGTGGTCCTTGGAACCTGGGGCATTTCTTGCAGCTTTGGGCTGCTTCTGTCAGATTTCCAACCTGCGCCTTGGTTGACATGGACATCTTGACCACCTTTGACCAAAGAAAGCTGCATGAGCTACAGGGCAAGGCTGCTGCGTAGGATTGAGGGCCCTCGCCTTGAGCTCGCGCGTTCATTTCTTGGCCAATTATGATCTCTCGGAGCCCGAATTGAAAGGTTAGTATTGCTGCTGTTTTGTTTGACTACATGCGTAAGTGGAAAGTGCAGCACAAATGACCGCCAGTGAACCAATGTGTCAACACATGCAAGCACTCCTACGAATAATTAGCTGCCTCATTCTGTGCGCGTGCGCGCGTGCGTGTAAGATAGTTGCCACCGGCATTCCTTTTGAAGGGAGTGCTTGCAGTGGTCTCTGCATCGTTTCCCTATGTTTCCCTGTTTCCTGTCTACTTAAAGGGGGAATGTACGTCAGGTAAGGGGCAATAACCATGGTTCCCACAAAAGCCATGGCTATAATTTATCAGTGTCAGTTCAGTGGGTTACCGGGCTTACTCTGACGTACCAAATTGATCGCCGCAAGTGCCCCGTTAGGTAGCCCCTAGGTCCCGCAGTAGTGCCCTTTTACCCTTGTTTGAGGGAGGGTTCCCCTACTAAAATAGAGGTTCTGAAAAAACTTGGTACCAACTTATTCTAACCTCTCTACGGGAGGACCTAGTTGAGGGTAATGTTGACCCCATATTAATCAATCCCAGTTTATTGATAGGGGGGTGTTCTCCTCCAAAAGTGATGAATCCCCATCCTCTGCTGGAGGACCTAGTTAGCCCTGCGGGCCCGGCCCCAAGCCGCTCGCCGCCTCTTCACGTCGCTTCGCAAGGCCCAGCTGCGGCGATTCCTCGCGCAGCTGCAGCGCAGGAGGCTCTCCGGCGCCCAGCCACGGGAGCCGATTGGGAGTTGTGTGCTTTCTTCAGGTGCATTTGTTTGGTTTTAAAGGGAAACCAAAAGAAGAACCCGCCAAGTTGTGTTTTCTTTTGGGGGGGTCCACTATTGTGACACACTCACACACATGCGCGCATTTGTTGCTACGGTTTGCTCAGGGTCTTGGCTTTTAAAACAACCTCTCTTAAGTCTGCATGGCAGGCAAGGCGGGACGGCGGCTCCACAGATGGGTTTCTTCGATTCCGTTGGGCCCATGTGCGAGCCGCGAGGAGCTTGCCAATGCGGCCTGGGCGTGTGCCAAGGGGAATCCAAGCAGCGGCTCCGCGGACTGCACGGGGAGTGCCAGGCGTGCTGTTTGCTTCTAGTGATTGTCAGGGTTGATTGACTAGTAGCTATGGCTATGACCTTTAATATGGAACCACCTCAAGAGTGATCAGTGGACATGAATCCCCACCTTGACCTTGCTGATGTCCACCAAAGGGTGCCCCCATTCACGCCAATCGGCCTGGGCCATTTTGGGCCACTTTGTAGCAATATCTGAAACGAGTATGTTGTGACAGCGGCGGCGAAACGTGCCAAATTCGTTAGACAGGTTTGGTTGTCAGGCTAAAAAATAAGGTGCTGGCTTGTTCTTCTTCATTCCTTCCGCAAGCACGGGCACCATTGGTGTAAGAGCATAGAAGTCTAAGTGTTGTAAGGGCGTGTTATTGTTGGTCTATCCGAAAGGCGATTGCGTGCATGTGGGCGTGCTTGCGCGTTTGAGTTTGCGTTTGGTTTGCGCGCGCGTGTGCGTGTGCGTGGCGTGTACCGTGTGCGTGTGCGCGTGCGCGTGCGCGTGCGCGTGCGCGCGCACGTGCGTTCGTGCGTGCGTGCGTGCGCACGTGTGCGCGCACGCACGCACGTGTGTGTGTGTGTGTGTGTGGGTGTGTGTATATATATATATATATATATTAATATATATATATATATATATGTGTGTGTGCTTGTGTGTTTGTGTGCGATTGCACGGCCAACACTGCCAGTTAACTCAGCAATTGAAAACAGGAGAGCCACAACGATTGGCGTATGTTCTCGTCATCATTTTCTCATGAGCAAGCTTAAACAATATGTTTGGGGAAGTAGTGCATTTAGCCTGTTGCTTAGGACCTTGAACATCTCATTCCCTCAGATTTCTTCAGCTCCGTCAGATGTTTGGGTTATCCAGAAGATTTTGGAGCGAGCGATACAAGTTTGACAAGTTATAGCAAAACGTCCATGTTTAATTCGCAAATCAAGATTGCTTGGCCACAGACACGAGTAGTCACAAACTTGGAACAACTTCTTGGTTTAATGTAACTGGCTTTCTGGCAGCTCCAGTTTCCCACATGTCAGTCTTTCCCATTGCACTCCTTGCTTGGCACAAGGTGCGCCGTGCTTGCAGCACATTGCCTCGGCATCTCTGCAATCAGGAAGGCCGGGCATGGTCCGACAGGCGAATCCACGTTTCAGACAATGTGTTTGTATACGTATAAATACATATGCACATATATATATATATTAAGATACGCATACACATGCATGTACTACTTTCTTGCTCCGCCCAGCCTGGTTCGTTTGCATAGTGGCTTCCTTCACGTCAAAACTACTTGGAAGCGAAATCATTCAAGATAGACTTTGCAATCGACCAGTCGTTCCAGCAGCACAACCTGGATCTGTGAGCGTTTCACAGACTGATCACAAATCTTGGTCAGCTTTGGCCGCTCCTCCTGCAAGCCTTGGCCATTCTCGTAGCTCGTTGCGTCAGATCCATCAACACTTTTCAGAGTGCGGAAGTGGCGTTCCGCACCGTGCCGTAGGAGAGACGCATGAGTTTAATTGGGTCGAAGTAAAAAGCCCATGCCTTCTCGTTCTGTAAGGGGCGGTCCCTTAACTTGTTTTGCAGGTTCGAGTCATTGTAAACCGATGCTGAGGAAAAAACGAGTACCGCCAGAAGCCAGGAAGAAACAATTGGTTCAAGGCTTGGCTCTTGTGTGCGGCACCCTGTTGAGAAGCTATATGAGGCAATGGAAGTGAGCCGATTCTCCAACCGATACCCAGTCGATACCTAGAACCGATACTCATGCCACATCCAATCAGCTGCCCAGTAGCACTGTCTTTTGTTTTGGTATCTTCACACCAACTCCTCGAGTTCCTCTTGATGACTGCACCTGCTTTTCCATCACGAATCAAGTCCATGCACCGCTGCCTGCCTGCTTTTCGTGGCCACGTCAACGACCTACAGTGCACTCAACGACTCGTAGCCCCCAAAGCTTTGTAAACGGATATACAATGATACAGACAGAGGGAAAAAGCGATACTGACCGATACTAGAGCATGAACAAAGGCTTCATATGGGGCTTTCATTTCACCCCAACTGTCGTTGCATTCAACACCGCTACTCTTTTTCAAGGGACGTGTTGTGTGTTTTAATACTGTCATGATATGTTGTAACTTTCTGAGTCGATATGATATGTCTGGTAGATTGACTGATTCAATATATA
This sequence comes from Effrenium voratum, assembly GCA_963377175.1. NCBI lineage: Eukaryota > Dinophyceae > Suessiales > Symbiodiniaceae > Effrenium > Effrenium voratum. The sequence goes on along the minus strand of CAUJNA010000214.1, from coordinate 164,790 downwards.
GCTCAAAGCCGACCAACCATCAACCCGGCGTTTTATTCCCGGCGGACCTGGAAACAGATGCGCAGTCGCGCGGACGTGGCTCATCCCAGCACCCTCCGACTACCGTCTATTTTTTTCGGAACTACCGGGTATTTGGCAGTACTTCCGAAAATAAGATAAAAGACAGTAGATCCCAAATCTACAGTCGTTTCACGTTGTCCCAAACAGTAAAAGACAAGCCCACGGGGTGACACGGTGACACGCGGTGACACGCAGGCGACACAAGGTAACACGCAGGCGACACGGGGTGACACGCAGGTGACATGGGGTGACACGCAGGTGACACTGGGTGACACGCAGGTGACACGGGGAGACCCGGGGGCGACACGGGGGCGACCCAGGGTGACACACTAAAACTTTAGAGCCTCCGGCTCAGTCCGCCGACATTGTCCTCTCCCTTTTCTCCTTCTTCCTCTCTTCCTTGTCTCCCTTGTGTGTTCTGTCGTCCTCTCTCCCTCCCTCTGCTCCCATCCTCCCCATCCCCCCAAGCCTCTCTCTCCCCACTCTCCCTCTCTCGTATGTATGCATGCATGTACATGTATGTATGTATGTATGTATGTATGTATGTATGTATGTATGTATGTATGTAATGTAATGTAATGTATGTATGTATGTATGTATGTATGTATGTATGTATGTATGTATGTATGTATGTATGTATGTATGTATGTATGTATGTATGTATGTATGTATGTATGTATGTATGTATGTATGTATGTATGTATGTATGTATGTATGTATGTATGTATGTATGTATGTATGTATGTATGTATGTATGTATGTATGTATGTATGTATGTATGTATGTATGTATGTATGTATGTATGTATGTATGTATGTAATGTGTAATGTAATGTAATGTATGTATGTATGTATGTATGTATGTATGTATGTATGTATGTATGTATGTATGTATGTATGTATGTATGTATGTATGTATGTATGTATGTATGTATGTATGTATGTATGTATGTATGTATGTATGTATGTATGTATGTATGTATGTATGTATGTATGTATGTATGTATGTATGTATGTATGTATGTATGTATGTATGTATGTATGTATGTATGTATGTATGTATGTATGTATGTATGTATGTATGTATGTATGTATGTATGTATGTATGTATGTATGTATGTATGTATGTATGTATGTATGTATGTATGTATGTATGTATGTATGTATGTATGTATGTATGTATGTATGTATGTATGTATGTATGTATGTATGTATGTATGTATGTATGTATGTATGTATGTATGTATGTATGTATGTATGTATGTATGTATGTATGTATGTATGTATGTATGTATGTATGTATGTATGTATGTATGTATGTATGTATGTATGTATGTGTATGTATGTATGTATGTATGTATGTATGTATGTATGTATGTATGTATGTATGTATGTATGTATGTATGTATGTATGTATGTATGTATGTATGTATGTATGTATGTATGTATGTATGTATGTATGTATGTATGTATGTATGTATGTATGTATGTATGTATGTATGTATGTATGTATGTATGTATGTATGTATGTATGTATGTATGTATGTATGTATGTATGTATGTATGTATGTATGTATGTATGTATGTATGTATGTATGTATGTATGTATGTATGTATGTATGTATGTATGTATGTATGTATGTATGTATGTATGTATGTATGTATGTATGTATGTATGTATGTATGTATGTATGTATGTATGTATGTATGTATGTATGTATGTATGTATGTATGTATGTATGTATGTATGTATGTATGTATGTATGTATGTATGTATGTATGTATGTATGTATGTATGTATGTATGTATGTATGTATGTATGTATGTATGTATGTATGTATGTATGTATGTATGTATGTATGTATGTATGTATGTATGTATGTATGTATGTATGTATGTATGTATGTATGTATGTATGTATGTATGTATGTATGTATGTATGTATGTATGTATGTATGTAATGTATGTATGTATGTATGTATGTATGTATGTATGTATGTATGTATGTATGTATGTATGTATGTATGTATGTATGTAATGTATGTATGTATGTATGTATGTATGTATGTATGTATGTATGTATGTATGTATGTATGTATGTATGTATGTATGTATGTATGTATGTATGTATGTATGTATGTATGTATGTATGTATGTATGTATGTATGTATGTATGTATGTATGTATGTATGTATGTATGTATGTATGTATGTATGTATGTATGTATGTAT
>CAUJNA010000214.1:127500-160000 GCA_963377175.1 Effrenium voratum | reverse complement strand
GGAAATGTCTATCTACTGCCCCCTGGGCAGTAGTCGGAGGGTGCTGGTCCCAACTTGGGTGGTTGTAGCAGGCGCTGTTGTTGTTTTTCTTATCATGCCCGAACCGCAAGAGCCAGCAACTCTTGGAGAACGATAAGCCCTGATTAGCAGGGTAGACTCAGGCTATTTGACTAAAGGTTGAGCAAGGATCCGTTATGATCCAGGTTTGCTTCCCGCCCCCTGTTAGGGTTGGCTGATTTAGCATGAGCTTGGCAATGGCTTCGTAAGCTTTACGTGGATTCAAGCAAACCCGGGCATGAGAGGCTGAGGGGGCGGGATTGGCACCTGAGGTGTGTGGAGGCACTGGGAAAATACCAGAGGATGTCTACTGAAGCGCAGACCTTTTCACGCAAAGACATATGACATATATATATATATAATACTAATATGTTTTATTTTTTGAAGAAGACCAGCCGCCCTGGGTTGCCTGCGCCGCGAACTGACGCTTAAACCTAAAACTCCAATCCGAAAACCTGAACCTAAACTCGAAACCGAAACGAGAAGCCCTAAGCCTAAACCCTCAGAGCTAAATATGAACGCTTAAACTCTGAACCAAAAACTAAACTCTGAACCTAATCCCCCCAACAAAAACCTTGACCTTAGACTTAAACCCTAAACCAAAACCGAAACCCTAAACCTCAACCCTATCTCCTAAAGCTAAACAAAACCTTGCCTGCTCCCCCAACGTGTGGGCGGTATCACGGCGCCACTGGTAGCATGGCGCCACGCTCTGAACATGACGCGGCCTTGCACCGGCCAAGTCTGGCTGCACGACGTCTGCTACGTAGTTCCAAACAGGCAATGCTTGGGCCATCTGCTTGTGGTAGCCGTATGGCCTGGATGGGGCGCCTGCTGGCAACCCATGGGGGCTGTGGGTGTATATATATATATATATGTACATACACATCATACATATCACGTGTCATTGACATATGTGTTCCAAATACGACCTAGCGGAATCATGCCCACTCATGAATTTAAGGATGTTGCCAAGGCTGCCCTTGTTTGGGGGAGGGTTCCCCTACTAAAATGGACTACAGAAAAAGAGGGTACCCTTATTCTAACCTCTCTACTGGAGGACTTAATCTACGTCTCCTAAGTAGATTAAAACCAGGCGCCCCTTGAAGTGCCTGGTTTTTCCGTGGGTCAAACCGCACTCCTCGCCTCCACTCGAGGCTGTGCACTGGCTTCACGGCAATCGATGTCGCCCCCTGGCACGGACAATAAGTTTACAAAAAGAACAAAACACGTCACTCGGAGAACGGAGACCAGGTTTCTTGGGATCATCAGAAAAGCCACATTGAGGAATGTTTGTGTTGAGGATGAAGCTGCTGCAAGGCATTAGCTGCATTGATACTTACTGGGGGTGTATGCATTCTGGTGTTTTGCGGGGGCTTCGTGCAATTGTTTTCATGGAACAACTCCGACCATGACATTCCCCCCCCTCCCCAATTCTTGTCTGGTTGCCGGAGTGTGTCCCGTGAAGGGATTGATTCATTTTCCCTTCCGCAGGGCCAAAACATGAATTTGATCAAAGGACCAGCCCCGTTTGTCAATTGTGTGGTGGATTTGGATGAATCCACCAGACCCACGACTAAATGCTGGGAATTTTGCCCATCTACCCAAGGCACAGCTGAGCTGGTCATTGGCTACCGTGCAGTTGCGGGAGGTGGGCATGGGCGGATGCTTTGAACCCCAACAGGGCCATGAAACAACGCGGTGATGGTAACAACCATGTTGATGCAATCGGCTCATTGGATTTATATGGCGCATTAAAGCAGCGGATGTTGGGCGAGTCCATTCAGGGGCCCTCGTTCTATACTAGGCTTTCCACGCAGGTCAATGTGATTCACAAGCTCATGAGGCTTGCAGTGTTTCACTAGGTGTTGAATCAGCCTGTTTTTGTATTTGATTTGCCCTGAAGGCAGTTGAAAGACGATGGGCTGGATCTCCATTGCCCAGACCTACTCAGCTACCATCCAGTTGTTGCTTTTGTTGTCATTTGTTGCTTAAGCGAAAAAGGGGCTCACCCTAAGCACCACAGGAGCACCCCACAGCTTGTTCAATTTTGCTGGAAGGTTGGTTGAGTGACAGGCCCCTCATGCTGAGAAGAGGTCGCAACCATAGAGAAGTGCCAAACATTGACTCAAGTTCTGGATGGTCCGCCACTTCCAAGGAGGGTTTTCAATCAAGTCGCTTCAAAATGACAAGGAACTCACCCTGCATATGTGACCGGAAATATCCAGTCATGTTTGCTCAGAGCCTGTTGCGTTTGACTTAACAGTATTGCAGTTTGCCACCGAGAAATTGGGAAACAAGTAATTAATCCTCTGAATATGTCGAGGTATTGCAAACTGGCACCTCCACTTCAAACAGGACCCTTTGAGGCGACTGTTGACTTTTGTTGCCAATGATGCATTTTGTTTCTTAGTACAGTTTGTTTTGTACGGTTACGTGTCTTCCTTCTCAAGATTTACACATGGGAATACAATGCTGTCTAGTCTATAGTTCTGGCCATCAAAGCAATCAACAAGAAGCAATCTTTACCGATTTGCTAGACCAACATGTGTCATCCTTGTCGCGGACTTGCCAGCATGGCATGCCCACAGCAAATTAACCTTTCAATACAACCAGCCCTAGCCGACTTGACAGGGCCAACCAACCCAATCTGCTCGAAAGCCCAGCCAACTCGTCATAGTTCAATCCGCTTGATTGTAAAACACCTCCCATCAACTCAATGAAGCTAAATTCCTCAAGTCAATACACCCAATGCAAACCATAGCGATTCTCATTCAACGGACAGGCAAACCCCAACACGTCTCAAATCAATTCTAGTCAATTTCACTCTGCTCATCGCCGTCGTATAAACCATTCCCAAAGAGGCAGCGTCGCCCCCAAATCCCGGTTATTTCAGAAGCAACCCCCATTGCTGTGTTACCCTTAGGATTTTTTTCCATCAAGCTTCCCTTATGACTTGGGTTCTGTCCATGGCTTTTTGGGCCCATCGATTGAGTTCTCTAAGAAAATTCATCAAAGGGGGCCATTTTTCTACCAGCCCTTCACGCAAATTCATCCAATTTCCCCATTGCTCCCAGGCTCCCAGGCCCTTTAAGGGACATGAGGTACGTCATGTAAGTTTGTGACAACGGAAAAAAAAAAAAAAAAAAAAAAAAAAAAAAAAACACAAGAGCCCTGGTTTTTTTAGTCTCCGTGTGGGTTAGACCAGGCTTACTAGGTCCCCCACGCCCCGAAATGAAGCATAGACTACTGAACTTGGACATGTTCCGGCCAAAGCTCAGATACCAAACAAACCTGAACACTACTTACCTGACGTGCCAAATCGATCGCCTCGATCGCCCCCTGATTCAGCTTCCTTTAGCTTCCTTTAGCTTCTTTGCCTTTTTCTGCTCATACACCCTGCGCTGCAGTAACCCCCTTTGCCCCCCCAAATGAATACATGAGTGAAGGGTCCCAGACCTAAGGCCCCAAACCCCCCGTTACATCCCAAGCAAGAGTTGTGGCGCAAGCCGTCGAAAGCACTTTTCGGGGAAGCCGCGGAAGCACCTGCTTAGCATCGGAATCTTCCGAGTGCTGATGAGACTGGTGGCTTGTGTTGCAACCTAGTCGAGCTTGGCAACTCGGAGACTTTGGCAGGAAGACGTCTGAGACCGCAGGTGCATACCAGTTCAAATTTCAACCAGCAGAACCTTGATTGGGAGCTCTTGGGGCTTAGGCTAGGTGCTGTTGCAACCTTTCGGACAAACAACGGCTTCTGAACCTGCTGATCTAGGAAAACTAAAGAGGCTCGGGCGCGTGAGCTCGCGTAAGCAGGCGCGCAAGGTGCGCGCAAGCTCGCCTAGCTGGGCTGCCCGCTCGCCCTCGCGATGGATGCCGCTGCCGCATCACCCGTTTCTTGACCTGCAGCCGGAAGAATAGTGACAAGCCGCTTGAAACTCAGGAGGAGTCATCCGCATCATCTTGAACAGTGCTGGCGACTGCATGAGAAAAGCAGCTCGCGTAAGCATTCGTTGAGGGTAAACGCTCAAAACGCCCACCCGTAAGCCATGCGCAAGCCTAACATGCTCGCTGACTGCCGCGCAAGCTAAGACATGTGTCGCGTAAAGAAAGCGCAAGCTCGCGCGCAAGCAACTTGAGACGAGGGATTCTCGATCCGCAGGCGCCGGCCATGGCGGCGTGCGCCGCCTTTGCGGCCGCGGAGAGCGAGAGCTTTGGGGCGCAGGGACTGGCCAATTGCGCCTGGGCCATGGCAGGCGCGGGTGGGTGGGCTCAGCCAGGTGGGTGTGGGTGTGGGGGTGGGTGGGTGGGGGGTGGGTGTGGGGGTGGGTGGGGGGTGTGAGGTGTGTGAGGGTCTCATTGGAGTTCCTTGCAATTCGTTGCTGGCTTTGAGGCGGCTGAGTTATGAATAGGTCACTACAGTTCACTCAATATCCCAGGAAGTTAGACTCTATTAGAAACTGGAATGGAGCACCCTGTTTGGGTGCTAAATCGGCCGGCACATCTTTAACTTCTAAACAAGAACCGGATGGATATGTTTCCCAGCGGTGCAGTTGAGAGGTGGTTGGCGCCTTGCAGAAAAAAGGGATCGGGGAGAAACAGCCTTCGTTGCAGCGAGGCTTTTTGTTGGCTGACGTTTGTGTTCACTCTTTTGCTGGCAACAAGCATTGGACATGTGCAAACCATTGCAAACCCAATCGTTCCTTTGAAAAGGGAGGGTTGTTGCTCACGTCCATGTTTCTGCGCAAGAGTAGCCAATGCGTGAACTGGTCGATCCGGCTTGAAGCTGAGTCGAATTCCTGTTTAGTTTATTTTATCTGCAAAAGCCCGAGGCTACAGGCATCGATTTACCTGAATATTTTGGGGGCAAACCGTTTGCTTTTCTTCTTTTTCTGGGCATCTAGTTCGCTTTCCGGCCTATTTCATCTTCGGTCAACATCTTCGGCTCATCTATGCGGGGGTAATCAACTCTGCGGCACCCTACGAGTTGATCTTTGCTCAATTTTGTGGGAGACGCTCTCTTGCTCGCCTTCTCGTTTGCGATACTGCAAGGTTTGCGCGAAGTCACTGAAAGAAGAAGCTCGACCTGTGATGCCCCACCTGTGCTTTCATGCTGCAAACAAAATATGTATAATAACATAGGGGCACATCGGGTATAATGTTGGCCTTTCTCTTGTCTGTTTGTGGATATGAACCTTTGGATTGAGATCAGCTTTGGAGGAGAACAATCACTCTGAGGGTTGCCATCCTTGAATTTCTTTGCCTGAGCCAGTAGGCAGTTGCTTTTCGTGTCAAAATCACCGCGTTGGATTGAGCTGGGTTTGGGCATTCTTCCAACTCTTTTGATTGGAGTTGGGAAAGACCCGCATGACAGAGCCAATTTGAAGCCCGCGGTAAAGTTTAAAGGTCATTTTAATTGTCAGCAACTGGAGTCTTCCCTGCACAGGTTGACTTGCCGACGGATGCCAACATTTTTTCTGTTTTTGGGCCGGGCTTTTTAGTTTGTTCCAATCAGTATAGGCATGACTTCATCGTATCCTTTTCCGCGGGTCGTCATTTTCTGAGAACATCCGCACACCTGCATACTTGGTGGGTGCTTTGGTGATATTGATCATTGTGAATGCGGATATTACCCTACCTCCTGTCAAGTTCCATGTCAATGGGCGGAAGGGTAATACTGTGGACGGACGAAATTTCGCATCACCTGAGAAACCACTGGAATGATGATTCCCCTGTAAATACCAACAAGCAGTGGTTTCAACCATGGTTTTGAAGCGGTGCGACACGGATTTCGTCCACAGTATGGTTTTAATGCGTTCAATCGCATCAGGATCCTGGCCGGCAGCGGTGGCAGCCCTGCTTGATGAGGCTTCAGCACGCTTGGGAGGCGGGTTCATCAATCAATATTTAGTTGTCACCACATATTTGCCACGCCGATTATTTTTTCGGAAACGCGGAGTGGGACCTTGCAAGCACCTTAGCGAGACACGCTGGTCACCAAGCAACCAGGCTCATTGATTTGTACTCAGCCATTTAAAGCCAAAGAACCATAGAAGTTAAGCTCACTTCCCGAGTTCCTGGACTTTATACTTTTTGGGAATACCCGCTTTAGTGGAAAATTAAAGTTCAGACTTGTGTTGTCCAATCCACTCAGGAAGTAGGTTGAGGAATTATGGTCAAGGAAGTTGATGTAATCATCGCTGGTGCTGGTGCGGCTGGTTTGAATGCTGCCTCCATCCTGCACAAAGCTGGAAAACATGTGGTGGTTCTGGAATCCCGCGACCGAGTCGGTGGTCGAATTTTCAGCAAAAAGCTTCCCTCAGGAACTCACGTGGAACTAGGTGCACAGTGGCAGGCTGAAACAGGACATGATCGCTTGGACACGCTGGTGAACACTTCTGGATACAGGAAACTTCAACACTACCGGGCAGGAAAAGGGGTGGTGTGGAGAGATGGCGCAAAACAGCTTCACTCCGGCAATTATGGCATGGGATTCTTTTCTGGCCTTGACTTTATGATGAGAATGTGGAGGATGAGTAGAATCTGCAAACGTGTCTCACTGAGCGGGTTCAAGCAAAACCTGGACACGTATGACAATACAAGCGTGGCTCACTATGTGGAGAAGAACTCATGGACTAATGGTGCTATCACGCTTTTGCTCTCGATTTTGCAGGGCGGGTTTTGCCGCGATCCGAAGGAGATTTCACTTTATGCTGCTGCACACACCATGCAAACATTTGGATCGATTGAACAGCAGGAGAAGGCAGAAACATTCTTTTTTGATCAAGGACTTCAGAACATATTTGTCAATCTATCAGAGGAGTTTCGGTCTGATGTGCAGCTGAACACGCGCGTGGTGGAAGTGGACACCACTGCAGACAAGGTCTTGGTGAAAACCAGCACTGGCGCGGTCTACGTGGGAAAGGAATTGATCTTGGCATTTCCTCCACAGCTTCTGGGGCGAATCAGCTTTCAGCCTGCCCTACCAAGCAACTACAGTGAAGTGGCCTCATCCATGGTCTTGGGACAGGTGGCTGTGGGACAAAAATAAATACCCAAAATGGAGCCCTGGTAAATGGACACATGGCCTAAAACCTGCGGTCCCCTGATGGTTTAATTTTGACCCATACCCAGGTGGTGAAGCTCATTGCAGTCTTTCCAACGCCCTGGTGGCGCAACCGCGGCCTGACGGGTTTTGTCTCGTCTTTCGGGGGTCCTTCGGGCGCGCTGGAGATTTCCGAAGTGGCAGACCTGAGTCACTCGACAGGAAACGGGGTCTTGGCGGGCTTTGTTACAGGCCCCCAAGCTGAAGTAATCTGCGAGAAGTCGCTGGAGGAGCTCAAGACAGACTTTGTCGAGTTCCTAAGCGCATCATTGGGTCCTCTTGACGAGGAAATCCTCTCCTTTCATTATCACAACTGGATCAGCGATGAAAATTCCCTGGGTGGGTACTTGTCAACTCCTGGCATGGGTCAATGGAAGAAATTGCCCGAAGGCTTCTTACCCAAAACAGGAAGGATTAGCTTTGCCGGGACAGAATATGCTCACCAGTGGCGCGGCTACATGGAGGGCGCTCTAGAGTCAGGCGAGCGCGCTGCCGCTGCTGTGTTGGCTGCCTTAGCCTCTAGTTCAACGTAGGCTGAGCTGCCAAACCGGCAGATCCAGAAACAGGGGCAAAGACCTCCCTGCAAAGACCTTGCAGCCGTTTCTGGAAAAGATGTCCGATTCTTCGCAGATCTGCTTGTTATTGTTGGCGGGAAGTAAGGGGCAATCCCAGGCACAAATGGGTGCGGCCGCCTTTTCAGTTCTTCACATGGTTCCGGGTAGACCATGTTAATATCGGGTTTTGATTGTGACTCACATGATTCTAGGGTTTGATTCCCTATTCTTTTCAACCATTGTTCTTTTCAAAACCGGATCCGTTTTCCTTGGGTTTCTTGTGTTTTTTTAGAAAGAAGGATCCCTGGAAAGAATGGGGAGGGGTACCAGTAGAAAACTGCTCGGGGTGTCTTCTCTTAGGGGACCCGCAAATTGGTAGGATTCCTTTTGCTTTCTCTCGTTCGCGTTTTCGGCCCAGGCGGCCAGTTCACCTCGCAGCATGTGGCGAACCTTGCCTGGGCAGCGGCGGTCACGAAGCTGCGCCATGAGGCTGTTCACTCCTTTGCTTTGCCTTCCATTTTCTGTTTTTAAGAAAACATATTTTCCCTGTTGGTTTTAATTGTTTTTTTTTTTTATTTGTTGTTATTATTATTGTTTTAACTGTTTTTGTTGTTTAAAAAACAACTGTTGGTTTTAAAGGGAATATTTGCTTAAGTTGTTTTATTATTACTTAATTTTTCCCCCGTTGGTTTTAACGGGAAACATTTATTTAAAAAAAAAAAAAAAAACTTCCGCTGTTGGTTTAAAGAGAACATTTGCTTAAGTCTTATTTTTTCCCTGTTGGTTTTAAAGGGAATATTTGCTTAAGTAAAAACAACTGTTGGTTTCAAAGGGAATCTATCACTACTGTAAATATGATGGCCGGCTGCGCCATGAGGCTGGAAAAAGAGGAAGTCTCTGCGGCCATAGGCGTCCTTTTTGGTTGTGTTGGTAGAAAAAATAGATGGTTGTGGTTTACCCGGTGGTTTAATCATCTATCAAGGACATCTATTTCCCCTAAAAGGACACCTATGTCTGCGGCCCTAAACCGGCTGTTGGGATACTTTAGCGCATTTGTTCATGTAGGGGTAAGCTACTACAGTGCGAGCGCTGTATAAGAACTTCGGTTGGTCGAGGCCCAGGGGGGTGAATTTCTTAGCGTCCATTTCGTCTTTAAAAGAGCTGGTTTCTATCCCTCTGGAGCCAGGGGGGCTGGATTTCTTAGTCAATTTCTTAACCTTGTCTTCTTTTAGGGGATAGAATTGCTCAATTTCTTAGCAGCAAATGCACTTGCAACCCGCTTGATTTGGGAATCTCAGCCCCTCAATTTCTTATACAATGATTTCTTCTACAGTGCTTGCACTGTAGTAATTTTCGTTGCCCCTGATATTACGCACATCCTTCTTGGGGTCCCTTGATGTTTGCCACGTTTGATGTTTGGGGAATTGCAGTTTGAGCACTCCTTGATACATGAGACCGCTTGTGAACAAGCAGCGGTAGGATGAGGACACCATCCCCGGCATTCGCACAAGCACCATTGCATGCCTCGACCATCACTTGTATTTGTTTAAATCGCCAAACTGTTGATTCATTGTCTCCGCAGACTATTTGAGGTGGTTGATCTCAACTCGTATCAGTGTGATTGGCTTCGAGACGTGCCGGTACTCAGTCAATCCGACCCACTATTTGCAGCCCAAAAGGTGGCTGGAAATTCGGACTCCCATGAAGACAACTTGTCTTGAAATGACTCCGGAGTCAGAGGTCCCTGCTAAAACAGATAATTTCCTTACTACACGCACTCCTCATGTTCCTGGACTTTACACGTTTTGGGAAGACCATTTTATAGTGGTGAGAAAACAGTTGTTCTTTGGCCAATCCACTCAGGAAATGAGCAAAGGGGAAGCACGCCCGATTCACATGGTCCCGCGGATTTTTTCCGAGGAGGGGTATTTATTTTAGGATTGTTTTTCGTTTTTTTTTCTTCCGCTTTTGGCTTCTTGGCTTCTTGGCTTTTCGGCTTCTTGGCTTTTCGTCTTCTTGGCTTTTCGGCTTTGGCTTTTCGCATCCTTCGGGCTTTTTGGCTTTTGCGCCCTTTGATCGGTTTTTGGATTTGGCTTCCCGCATCATCAGCATCACCACCACCCTATTTGAATCATCACTTCTTCGGACATCATGGGGGGGGAACCCCCCCCCCCAAGCCACCTGCTACTGTTTAGATTGTTTGCAGAGTAATTGCACCCCTATGTGAATCAACTCTTCTTCAAACATCATGGGGGGGGTTGCCGCCTCCCCCCCGTTACTTTTTAGATTTCTTGCAGAGAGTGAATTGCACCCCTGTTTGAATCATCACTTTTCGAGCGTCCAATTTCGCGAGAAAATGCTGCAAAATACGACATCTTAGGTAATCTGTGTAGTCCATGTATGTCTGTATGTATGCATTTCTTCGAACATCATAGGGGAAGCCACCCCCGCCAACCCTCCCGCTGCCTTTTAATTTCTATCGCACCATTTCTTGAATCATTGCACCCCTACTTGAATCATCACTTCTTCCGACATCATGGGGGGGCTGCCGCCCCCCCCAACCCCCCCGCTACGTTGTAGATTGTCTACAGAGATTTAATTGCACCCCTAGTTGAATCATCAATTCTTCGAACATCCCGCTAGTTTTTAGACTTTTTGCAGAGATTTAATTGCACCCCTATTCGAATCATCACTTCTGCGACCATCATGGGGGGGGCTGCCGCCCCCCCCAACCCCGCCGCTTTTTTAAATAGTTTTTTCTTTTTTACTGGGATTGAAATGACCACCTGTTTGAATCAGTATTTTTTGACCCCGTCACACGATTTGTTGGTGATGCTAGGGATGTTGGTCGGACATGCGGGGGATGTTGAAAACGATGCTGGGGGGCTAGCGTAAAATGCGTCAATTTCCCAACCCCCCCGCTACGTTTTAGATTTTCTACAGAGATTTAATTGCACCTAGTTGAATCATCACTTCCTCGAACATCATGCGAGGGGGCTGCCCCCCCCCCCCCAACCCCCCTGCTACTTTTGAGACACACGATTTGTTGGTGATGCTAGGGATGTTGGTCGGACATGCGGGGGATGTTGAAAACGATGCTGGGGATGTTGACGGGCTAGCGTAAAATGCGTCAATTTCGCGAGCAAATGCTGTAAAATACGACATCTTACTGGCCCGGACGAAAAACGAAAAAAAAAAAAAAAAAAAAAAAAAAAAAAAAAAAAAAAAAAAAAAAAAAAAAAAAAAAAAAAAAAAAAAAAAAAAAAAAAAAAAAAAAAAAAAAAAAAAAAAACTAAAAAATCCGAAAAACAAATCCGCACCCTCATTCCGAAGCATGATCTCTGCGAAAAAATCAGTCAACACTCACCTTCTTCCACTTGCTTAAGAACAAGTGTTAATTGTCCCTGTTGGTTTTCAAGGCGATCTATACTAGACATATGTATATATATATATATATGTATAATATATTTCTCCGAGGGGGCTTAAGCAAACGGAAGCCTTGTGAGTCCCAAAGTCAACGAAGCACCCGCGCGGGCCGCTACGCCGCTATGCTGATCCCGTCAGTTCTTCGCGAGCCCCGACCTGAAGCTCCCGGGAAGTCCGCGGCATCTGGCGAATTTGGGCTGGGCCCTGGGCACATTGCAGCTGCGGAGCCCGTGCCTCAGCTGAGATTCAGCAGATGTTTTTTCGACTCAGGGGTCCTCGTTTGGGTAATTAGGGTATTTTGAATGGGTTCTCGAAATTATGTGTTGGTGGTTTTTCTTTAAATCCACCACTTGGAGGGCGTAAATGTGGATACTCTCACTTCCTGATAAGTTAAACGGTCGAAGCAGCACGGTTGTATTCAAAAAGCTGCTGAAAAGTTTCAATGTTCAAGCTGGAGCTGCCAAAGTGTATTTTGTGTACTACATAAAAGTTGTGATTTTCGATCTGGAGCTGCCAAAATGTACTTTGTGTACCACATGAACAGTTGTGATGTTCGCGCTGGAGCTGAAAGGTGGCGATTTGCCAAGGTTCAAAGTACAGAAAGCGCACGCTGCAAAACAATACAAACTTGAATAGCGCGCATTGGAGCAACTGGCATAAGCCTCTCTGATGGAACTTAGCATAGCTCCCGAAGGAAATTTGCAAGGAATCATCCGAGAAGTTATAAGAAGCGTAGGTAGCTCGCAGTTTGCACTGTTTGCTTCTGTAGATCGAGTCGGCTCACACGTGTTTTGCCCAGTTTCCCTGCTTCCGCGGGTGGAAAGATTTCGGTTTTGTACTTCATACGTCGCGGTTCTTTGCGGCTAAGGAAGTTGTCGAAAGAACGCTCGCCGGTATTGTTCCTTTCTTTCTCGACGCGAAGTAGGCATGACTCTGCAGAATCTTTTGAAGCCATGGTCAGAACAACAAGTCGGAGAGACCGCACATCACACTACAAGCCAAGCGGGCACTGCAGACTCAGCAAAACTCAGGGGTCCAGGCTCATAAGCAGCGCGTATGTTTGTGATATCTAGCCTGGCGTGGTTGCCCGGCTGCCCATGCCATAATGCCGCACAAGCCGTTCCTTGATCTGTAGCGGAGGCATCGTCCAAAGCGCTGACCAAGAGGAAGTCCCCAAAAAGAACAATGGCACGAAGATGATTTTCGTGAGAGATCCTGAGAGCAACTCTTCATCCACCTCCTTTTCCTCCACGTTTTCTTGAACTCTGGTGGCTGCGAAGAAGAAGGAGATTCTTGGGGGGAAACCCTCAAAACCAGCGCGCCGGCTTGACATGCTCGCTGACTGCCGCGTAAGCCAAAGCGTGGGTCGCGCAAGCAAAGCACGAGCTCATGCGAAAGCAACCTTCCACCACATAGGGGCTCATGGCGTAATTGACGATTGAATCGCTTACACGGTTTCGTCTCACCGACGTGCAAGCAAAACACGAGCGCGTGCGAAAGCAACCTTCCACCACATAGGGGGCTCATGGCGTAATTGACGATTGAATCACGGTTTCGTCTCACCGACATTTTTCCGACCCAACACACCCAAGACCCCCACCGACATTTCTCCGACACTTGTTCATGCACATGGGTCCTGAACGTTTTCTGTCAGGAAGCCTCTACAGGCTCCGACACAAGGCATTTGGCTCATATGGAAGGCCATGGCCCCTTGTCTAAGAACGCCTACCCTGCTCGAGCCCATCTACCGGCTATGGCTTGTGTCGAACCGCCGTGCTAGGGAATATCATATTAGCCTCCCCGTCCAATGTCGGACACAAGCTCAGCCATGCCGTTCAAAATTGATCAGCAGGCATCAGATTTCTCGGCAAAAACGAAGAAGCCCATGTGGCTGTGATTCAAAACCAATGGTGCCATTTTGGGGTAGGTGCACCACCCATTTTAGTCTATTTTAATTAGTGGGGATTGGGATGTTCGCTGGGGGTACGGGAGTTTGACCCATGGCCATGTGCGTGAAAAAATGAGCATTCTAAATGCGTGCCGCGTGGCTCCTTCTTCACAAAGTCGCTTGGTTTTGTTTCGCGGAATTTCCTGAAGAGTCACATGTTCAAAGGATCGAAATGGCTGTTTGTTCTGCGCATGCCCTTACAACAACAAGGACGAGCACACAAGTACATACAAGGACAGTAAGCAGTTTGTCAGTCCGCCAAGCATTTTTACCCGCAACGGTTTAAACTAGATACACATTCCGCCACAAGCATGTTGACTGTTCAATGACTTATGCCACTTGTATACCTTACTTCTAACTTCTGTCTACGGTCTTCTAAATGCAATTGCAGCAGCGGGACTCATGGTGGGATGTTATTGCGCAAGATCTTGATCAAGGACCCCCAACGTTGTGTGTCACAAGGCGTGTGGGCCAGACTCGAGGACAGTAGCCGCATTTGATGGCATCACATATCCAATTTTCAAATTAAGTAGCTCGGAATCATAGTTGTGGCAACAGTTCTTTGTAAGAAAACACGTGTTACAGAAACTGATGGCCAACGGAGAAACACCTGGCCCACACATACATTCCATTCACCTGTGATTGGTAAGGCTCTTGTACCAGCTCAGCGAGCAAGCGGTGGGCATGGGCCCCTTGGGCAGCATGCGATGCCGGAGTCCAACACGAGCACTTTCTTGTTGGTTTGGGTTGTTGGATGCATCACATATGCCATGACAGCATGTACTTTGGTGAGCAGGTGGCACCTTAGATGCGGTGAACAGGTGTCACTTTGACACTTGTGACTTATGCCAGCATGTCTAGATTGATGCCAAAGTGTGATGACACTTGCGCTGCGGTTGGATGAGTCCGAATAGGCAGGGACACCTCGGCTTAATCAGCGCCTTGTTTAACACAGACGCTCCTGCTTCAGTGGGGATCCAAAACGACGTTTTGCGCACGTCACCCATGGCTCAGCCAGAGACCAGATGTATCCATTCGCGGGATTTCATTACAACATGTCACTAGTTGCCCTCAGCGGTTCAAAAACAAAATCGGCCGAAGGCCTTCGTTGGGTTTCTGTGCAACATTCAACGGGTCTGCCATTTCCTTGGGTCCGGTCACAACAAGCACTGGTCAAGCTGGACTGGGGAGCCACGGATTCCATGAAGGCTGTGGAAGAGAAGATTTGAATTCAGACTGGTGACTTGTAATAAGTTGCGCTTGGGCCGCCGACAGTTCTAAGTTGTAGGCTCCTATCGCAGGGTCAAGCGCTCGCTCAATGACGTGGACTACTTTTTCAGGGAGTGGCCGAAAAGCGAAGTGTTTGAAAGATCGGAGAAACTCTGCCTCTGAATCCTGAATAATTCTTGGGCAGCTGTGCCCGGCTCTCGGCGCAGATCTTTCTTCCAGATCCTGAGTTCGTACCGATCAGACCCGGAGCTGCAGGAGCCAGAACTGGAAGCCAGATTTGACATCGAGCTCCAAAACCCGGAAATCGGAGACAAATGCTAGCAGGCAGCCGCGAATCTCACGTGGCCAAGCCTAGAAGTCAGGGATAGCACGGACGCCTTCTCAGCCATCGAACCCCAATAACTTAATCCGGAAGTATGATCCCAGTGGGGCAAACAACATCATCAGCATTGCAGGCAAGAAACAGGCCGTCCACGCCAACGAAACAGCCTATATCAGATAGCCGCAACCAGTCTTCAAATCTTCGGCCCATTTGTTTCCCACTCAGCCAAAAAAAATCGAATACCTAAGAAAACTGTAATGCACCAAGATGATGGCCTTCATATTGAATTCGATATTATCCAATATCTTCTAACCTGCCGGGGTCAGGCTTGCAGCGTGTGTCGCAAAGATTCCCACATGCGAAACTTTCCGTACTTCCCGCGCAGCTTCCCGTAGATGAGGTGTCCTACAAGTTCTTCGGGTTTCATTTGGTGTATGCATTTAGATGCACAATTGTCTCTAGGTAACAACACATTGAGCGCACTTAGGTGTGAAAATACTGGTGTAGGTTATTTACGGCCGCTTGTCTCTGAATCGTTCTCCTTATTCGTGTCGGGTCTTGTGGCAAGTGGGATTGGCAAGTCGTCTAGAGTGATCCGAGACTGGCTTCGGCTTGCCACCTGACACGATACTCATGCCCTTGGCCTTTTGACCCGGACGTTCGCGTCTGAGGACTGCACTCTTTTCGCGACGAGGAGCTGGCAGGCGACGGATATGCTTCTCAGTTCGGACGTTGAGCAATTAAATTGGAGCTCCTTAGGAGTGATGCATCAACTGCTTTCTTTTTTTGTTATGATTCACAAACTGAATCTGGTTGAACATTGTTGAGAAGAAGATTTTATCTTTGAGATATTTCCGCAGAGATTGCTGGGTTGAAAAGAGCGCACAGGCAACAGCCAGAGATGCTGAACTCCGGGAGAACCAATGAGCATGAATTTGTCCTGATCAGATGCTTTGACAGTACAAACCCCACAGACGCACAGATACAAAACAACAGACAAACAGAGAAAGACATAAGGAAAGAACGGAAGAAAGAAAGAAAGAAAGAAAGACAGACAGACAGACAGACAGACAGAAAGAAACGGACGGACATGTGAGCAACCATGTGAGAACCCAATAGATGGAGCAGCAGACGGTTTCCAAAGTCTGCACTTCAGACAAGATGATTGATAGCCGTACGAGAATGGCTTGCTGTACAGAGATCGGAGAGAACTTTGAGGCTACACGATTCGACAGGATCCTTTCTCGCGGCCCTACAGGCTGGCGATGTATAATTCACCCAGAGATTTCTTGCAGGAATGAAGGCAACAGGGCAGGTCTTGCTCGCGAGGGAGCCACTTTAAGGCGTGTGATACTTCCTGATACTTCGACCCCCCGGCCTTTGAGCTAACCACGTAGAACAGCACAAGGTATGAAGTGTGTGCCGAAATCAGGCCGAACTGTCGTGGCCCTTGTCCGGCACAGTCTCTTTGAAAGCCGCTCGGGTTTTTTTCGCAGGCGTCGTGGAGACGCTTTCCGACATAGGATGCGCCCCCAAAGAAGAGCCAAGGAACTCGCCTGTCATGCTTTGTGTGCCACGTGTGCCTATGATCCTTATCAAATCTCGGCTATGACTCCGAAATTCCAAACCACATCACTAAAAGGCCATGAAGCTTCATACCAGCCCCTGAGGCCTTCTGCATGCTGTCGCCTCGTCGGGCCTCGCGGCGCCGCGGTTCCTGCGCTCCGCAGAGGAGGCGCGCCAATTGAACGGAAAAGCTGGTTCCATAAAGGCCCAAATCAGCGACATTTCATTGACACATGGGCATGGCTCAAAATTACAATTCGGGGCAACCCGCAGGTTTTGGTCCATGTTTCCACTTACCAGGGCTTCCATTTTGGTACCGGTTTTTTGAGCCACAGTCAAATGGCCATGGTTCAAAACCGTTTTGATACCATTTTGGGATAGGTGAATTCACCACCCATTTCAGAACCTGTTTCAGTGGGGATTGAGATGTTCACTGAAATGTTCACTGAGGGACCCATTGGCAAATGACGACCCAACCTGAAACCAGCCAGTTTTTTTGGTCACCAAACCGACAGCACGGAGAGCATCGGCCAAGGACACTTCTGGGTCCGTGGGATACTTGAAATTCAATTCAAGTTAGGATCATGGGAGCAACATGTTGGGAATTATTCACACGTTCGCGAGTGCTATTCTTGTCCAATGCTTTGATTGACCCAGGTGACTAGTGGGTGGTACTTGTACCCTCCCGCCTTGTTAGGGTTTGCGTTATTGGATGGCTTGCGATCACACAGGAGCTTGTTGAAAACGGCGCTGCGCGTAAAGAGGCAGGGCACTTGGCCTGAGCCAGAAGCGACTCCGATAAGATCCCTTCCGATCAAGCATGTACATTGAGAAGGGGGCTGACCCTGGGAAGTTGGGAAGGTCAGTTCTTCCATTTTCTGGAAGCTATACCTTCGAGATATGAATGATCGCTGATGCGATTCAGGGTAGCTTTCAAGTTCTTGGCATAGACTTGTTGTGGCGTGTCACTATCACTTGACATATGTTGAGGTTGGAACAGTTGCCTATCGTTGAGTCATCAAAGGATGACAACTGATCCTTTGGGGCTCTCAGATGAATCGGAGTCGGAGAAGTGAAAGCCCAGACTCCGGGTAAATCACATAGAACCAACTTCAACCACAAATCAAGAAAGTGGACCAGGTGGTGGAAGGGTTTTGACGTTGTTTCGCCTAGCGATGCCGAGGTATGGTGGAAGGTTACAAAGTGACAGAGAGGTCATGGCCAAATCTAATAGCAACCCTGGTTGGTGGCTTTCCGAAGGTGAGCCAACATGAAAGGCTCACGCATTTTGACCTTCCACATCAACATGCCGGAGCCTTCTAGAATTAGCGGACTGACGTGCTTCCCTTTACTAGAAAGGCCGATTGAGTCTGGAAACCATCACCCGTGGCTTCGTTGCTAGTACGCCGTGTCTGCAGTTGATGTGTGACCACGGTCGGTTTTTGCGAGAAACTGGCGGAAACGAGGCTGCGACCGTTTCTCTGGTATTCAGGGAATCCCTGGAGTGACAAAGCGCAAGGACGTGAATCTCACTTCAACGGTTCGTGAACCCCACACTAGTATCGCGGCTTGGTATGACGCTTCGTTCATCCCATTTTGGCATCCCAAATTGGCATCCCAGTTTGGCATCCTGCTTTGGTAATTCTCAAACCCACCTTCAAGCCATTGGAATCAACTTGTTGGCCAGGCGCTTCTGCAGCGCTCGCTGGGCTGTACAGAGCTGGCGGGTGCCTGCTGGGCCTTGAGCGTCTGCTCCAGCCGGGCGCGTGGGACTTCGCGTCGCGGCACGGTACCGCATGTTTTGTTTCGGCGCCCCCGTTTGGAACGAGCCGAAATGAAAAGCAATCACCATGTACCTGAATTTGAGATACACCTTTGGAGGTTTTGAAGTGCTGCTGAACATTTGATTGAATGGAAAGCCTAAGGCCTCAACAAGGGGACTATCACAGAAAGGAGAACTATGCAGGTGGCTTTGTCTGGGACCCGTGTTTTTTGTTTTATTTTCAAGGTGAAGGGGCCTGATGTGGGGTCACATGGTCAATGGTGCGGGATCGATCTCCAGCCGCTGGATTGCCAGGCTGCCGATCCCTTGTTGGCCCTTGCAGCGACCAGGGCAAAAGAGCTTTCGCCCCAAGGCGCGCTCTTGCCACAAACTATCAACTCGCGCGAAGCGTGGGTACAACGAGTTCATTGCCATTTTTGTTGGTTGGGCCTCATTTGAAATCGCTCTTTGGAATCCTCTGCTTGAGCAGCAAGGGCTGCAGGATGGCCCCGTCTCCACTTGTTGGAGATTTGCAACATGCGCAGTTTGGTCGAAATTGAGGAAGGGGTGCAACCATAGGCTTTGGCACTATCCTTATGATTGACTTACATGCGATGCACGTGCGTGATCATTCATACAGTTTGTGTTCCGTGAAGTGTTCACTTGCCTGCAAGTTTATTGGCCCATGCATGTTCTGCTCACCGGCTGAGCGTTTTTGCTTAGCCCCGTTGCCCAATGGGTTGCTTCCTTTCTGCAACTTTTTTTTTCCGAAAGGGTTCCGAATCCTGTAAAGTCAATCAACCAAAAAACGGATGCCGAGTTTGTTCCAATGGCCACGGGGCATCTGAGATTGCCTAAAGTGGTCAGATCTCTCAGCAAGGCAATTGCGAAACGTGCATATGGCGTGTCCTAGCATTAGGTGTTCACGCTTGGTTCGTGTTTAAGGCAGCAAGACGAACGTACCCGTGTTGGGCCATTATTGACGAAATATCCACATGCCGGCAGCATTGATGTTTTGCAGTTGCAAGTCTGACGCAGCACCCCTTTCAGGAGTGCTACAGAAATCGGTGTAACCTTAAGGCTGCAGGTTCGTGATAGGCAACATGTTGGGAGAAAACCACATCTGTTTCAGCCCCTTCACCTTCGCAGCCCTTCACACTCAGCAGTTATCCCTGCTGCTGCCTTGTGATGGTACCTACAATAAGGATCTGGGTGTGTCCTTTTTTGAGGGACCCGTTTTTGGACACCAAAGGGGGAAGCTATCATTTTGGGGGTCCACAAAAACAAGACACCGATCTATCACCGTTGAAAAAGCTGTTCTGCAGCTTGAACATGTCGTCGCAGGACATGCCAAGAACAATAAGGAATTCGGTGTTGTAGTCAAGGATAAAATGTTGGCACCCTGCTGAAGTGCAACATGGAACCTAAAGCCAGGGCCCTTCCATGGAGACTCCTGACAAGTTGGAACCACATTTTAAATTCCATGTTGGCGTGCTTGCTTGTTCTCAGTAGATCAGAATCGCCCCTTGCAACAATGTTGCTTCCAGGCCATGGTTGGAATGCTGGTTGGGGGTGCATTACATGTTACCGGTGTGCAACAGAAGCAAGTCAACCCACACATTCCCTCATCTCAAGGTGTAGGCTTTGACACAGCATGTGCTTGAGCTTCTTGAGAGAAGTCATGCCTTACATGCTCCTGAATCATGATGGAACTTTTTTGACCAAGGAGGCGGCAATAGGAAGCACAGTGGAATTACAAGCAGCAAATTGCAGTGCCCTGAGTAATCTTGACTCTTGCACTGCAAACTGCCATGAATTAAGACGACTCACCCAATACTGTGGCTGGACGAAATCCTGCACCACTTTCAGAAGCCCTGAAATGATTCGGTTCCCCTGTAAATACCGGCAATCGTTATGGTTGCAGCCGTGGTTTCACTTCGCGGTGCGAACGGTTTCGCGTGCATCCACAGTACCATGGCATGGATTCCATGGATTCCCATGGCTCAATTGGCTGTGGGTCAAAACCAATGGTACCATTTTGGTTGGTAGGTGAATTCACCACTCATTTTAGTCTATTTTAGTTGGGATTGGGATGTGCACTGGGGGTACGATTTGGATTTTGACCCATGGCCAATTGTCAACGCCCGCATACGCGCCAGGCCTGGCCAATGTCGCCTGGGCCGCAGCTCTGCGGGAGGCGAGCCGAGCGGAGCGCGGCGGGTGGTTTTTTTTGGGAGTTCACCTCCTAGGTCCCCGAGTAGTGCCCTTCTTAACCCCTTTTTTGGGGGAGGGGTCCCCTACTAAAATAGACTACTGAAAGAAAGGTACCTTTATTCTAACCTCTCGACTGGAGGGCCTAGTTTGGGATTTCACCTCTATAACCACGAAAAAGGGGTGCCACGAAAAGAAGACACACCCAATCCAGGTCTCTTTGGACGCCAACAATACTCGCTTGCAAGGCCGGTCATTGCCCCCCATATCCCAACTCTTTCGGAGAGGTTTGCAGTGTTCAGCGGTTTGCACTGCAGGGCTTTACTGGAAAGTCTTCTGAACCTGTGCATGTTGTCCATGCGGCTGGATTACATCCATTGTTTCGAACACGTGGAGCCCCAATTCGCTCATTTTTCTGGCTGGAGGA
This sequence comes from Effrenium voratum, assembly GCA_963377175.1. Taxonomy (NCBI): domain Eukaryota; class Dinophyceae; order Suessiales; family Symbiodiniaceae; genus Effrenium; species Effrenium voratum. The sequence continues at coordinate 139,395 of CAUJNA010000214.1, read as the reverse complement.
GGCGGAAACGGCAGACAAATCCCAGGTCCTGGGTGCCTTCCGAACCTCTGAGAGTCTTCCGCTTTGGCGAAGATTCTCCCGGCCATTAGATGCCCAAAGCCGGCAGAATGAGACATGTTGGTGATGCTTAGTCGTTTAAGCCAGACGGAAGGCCCATACGGAAGGTTGTCACCTTGTATTACCTTCCGGGCTTTACTTGCTTTCGGCCACCTGTCGAGTGATGTGCTCCCTTGAGAGAATGCATGTGCAGCATGTTCGTATTTATCCTCGCGGCTTCTCTTTGAGTTCTCAAGTTTCGTTCGGATGCTCTATTTGTCATGCGTCCCCAGCTTGTTTTTTGCTTGAAACCTATACCCGTTTCCCATGGGTCTAGAAGAATGCCTCCTGCTGGAATCCACATTTTCCTGATGGTATGTAGTGCATGCATGTCTAATTCAACCTTGCCACCGGAATTCATGTTTGCTTGAACTGCCCTTTGAATCAGGTTTCCAGGGTTGACACTGATAACAAACATTCAGTTCACCTTGGATTGCTTGAATGCTTTGGCTCAAGACAAAAACAGGTTGTGCGAGTGAAGCTTCCGGTGTCGCCATAGCACTTTTGGGCACACTCTTTACTTGACTTGTCTTGATTCGTATTTCGTCTGGTTATCAGCCGTAGCTTTTGAGCTGCGACCGATAGCTACGGCGGGTGAGGGCGTCGAGCATCCGGGAGTTGCACCGCAACTGTGGAACCTCTTCGGTTGGCATCGAGCCGGACGAAGAGGCAAGTCACAGAAACTTGGTCTACTACGTGACGGATTGGCCGAGGGGGTTCTATCAAACGAACCACCGTTTGTGCTGGATAGCACCTGGGACAGACTCGCACGTGCAAAAAAAAGTCAACTGGGAACAGCTACAGCTCTACGAACAGGCCTTTTGGAACGAGCAACAGCGTCTGACTGAGGAGCCCCAGAATCATCGGGTGTCTTTTCGGGTTGTGAAGGCAGCGGATCGAACTGCTCCTCTTAGGCTTGTGCAGCGCGAGTCGCTCCGAGCCGAAGAGCCTGCATCGTCATCTGCGGAGCCTGTGCAGCACAGATTGCTCCAGGCGACCAGCAAAGCTGCGTCGAGGCCAGAGGGCACTTCACGTACGCCAAGGCGCGCTGAGCCTACCGTGCATCACTTCGCTGCGGTGATTTGTGATTTGGCTCTTGCCACAGGAGTGTACAAGTGTGTAAACAGCAAATGGGAAGATCAAGGATTGTCCTTTGTCTACGAGCCGCGCTACGGCATTGACTTTCGGGACAGTTGCGTGATTGCAATCGACTATCACCAGGTTCTTGACAGAGCCCGTTGCGGACGCACAGAGTGGGATTACGAAGGCATTTGCCACGACAACCTCGAAGCGATTAGACAGCTGAAGGCCGCTTTCTTTCGCGAAGGTATCCACGTTGTGACAATCTGCTTATCCTACCTCCATAGCCAAGAACGGCGAGACGCATTGGTTGCTGCGTTCAATCGCACTCCGGATATTTCGTCTGTTTTTGACTTCATCATTACAACTTCTGAAAGGGCCAGGTTCAACTCCAGGACCCGGAAGGGAGGGAAGGTGCTAGTCCTTCAAGATCTGCTGTCAGTTGGGTTCCGTTCGGCATTCATCGTTGACGACAGTGACGAGGTCATCAACAGCATCATCGATCGCCAGGTACAGGACAAAATCTCGGGCATCCACATCAAGCTTCGTAGGAAGCCACCGGCCAACGATTTGTTCAGGCCAGTCGGATTTCTTGAGGATTGTGTGGCCCATTGGCCGGAGTGCGCCACAAGGTGCAAGCAGGCATTGCGTCAGTAGCTTTTCCTGTCCGACCGATTTCAAGAAGCAATGGAGCCGTCAGCAATAGTTCCAGCTGCTCAGGGATCTGTACAGATGTTTTCACCCCCGCAGGTCGCAGACTCCAGTAATAGTAATGAAGACACTAGCATGTCCACGGCATCATCCCAACCGATGGGTAGTAGGATCAACATTCAAAGTGCTCAGTTGCAGCAGGATCATCACTTCTCACCAAATGTTGAAATGCACGCTCAGGCTCATCATACCCAAGTGTACCAGCCGACCATGGTTGTTCAATCTTTGGATCAACAACTGGTCGAAAGAGCTGAAGCGCATTTGAGAGAGAATGATAGAAGGGTGATTGTCACTGAAGCCCAAGCTCAATGCTTAATGGCCGAGGCTAGGGATAGGGTAAATCAATTGGAAAGCCAATCCTTCAATCAAGTTCATGCCCTTCAGGAATCACTTGAAAGGACCAAGCATGAATCGGGGGACCAATTGAGACAAGCCCAGGAGCGAGTCCTTTATTTGGAATCACAAGCAAATGCACAGGTTCAGGCACTCCAAGAAGCCTTGACGAGGACCCAGCATGGCACAAGTGACCAAATTAAGGAACACCAGCTTAGGGAGGCCGAAGCAACGCAGAGGGCGCAACAGTTGGCAGACCGGCTGTTAGCAATGGAGCAAAGGTTGAATTCTCTAGAAGCCGAAAATCAATCCTTAAAGAAGGAATTGGCATGCATCCATAATGGCGCGGATAATCCGCCACTGCAGGCGAGTGGGCAGCCTGCTGTGATGCCTTCGGGCACCAGCCAGCCAGTGCAGGACGGGTCCGTGATGCCGCAGGGCACCGGAAACCGTCAACCAATAGTGCATGGCACTGGTTCACATCAGGCAAGCCCCGTGATGCCTCAATGCACCGGAATCAGTGCACAAGATGTTTCATCATGGGACCCATCAGGGGTTGTGAGAAACATTTTTGGGGATGCTTCTCCAGTTGCACCGAACCCGGGATTAAGTGCATTAGAAAGGCGTTTGGATCAACTCACATCAGCCTTTGAGCTATTTGCATCCCAGACTGCCGACGCTCAACCTGTGCCGCAAATTCATCAGGCAGGAACAGGGCAAGTCCCTCAGATTTTCAACATAGGATCTGTGGGAGGGCAGTCAAGGGGTGGATCACAGAATGGTTCACAGCATAATTCCAATCCTGGATCGCCAGATCACTCGGATAGCTCAGCAAGCGAATCCAACAAGGGTGGAGGCGGTGGGAGGCCAGGCGGTTCGCCAGGAGGCTTGCAAAGACCTCCTCAGGGCCCCTCAATTCCTTCTCAAGGAAATCCGGGAATGGCCCAAATTGACGGGGCAATCGATACCTACTCAAGGGCAAAGAAACTCATGCGTGTGAAGGCATATGATGAGATGAAGTTGCCTCAGCTGCCCAAAACTGCGGCAGACGCTCGCCTATTCAGGAACTCGGTTTTCAACCTTGTGTGTAGGCTTGCAAAGGGTGACGAATCCTTAGTCCATAGCTGGATCGCCGAAAGCACGAATCCCAAAGCCGATCTCGAGTCGAGCCTTCCGTTCCCAATTCTTGATCGAGTGCTGGGTTCAAAACTGCTTGAGCTGTCGAAGAACACCAAGTTTGCAATGCTCTTTCAATCCATTCAGGAGCAAGAGCAACGAGTCTTCAAGCAGCCAAAGGGGCGGAAGTTGTTGTGGGTCATCTTTGAGAGGTTTAAGATGGAGAAGGATCGGGGAATTGCCTTGACTCAAACCCATCTTTTTGGACTCAAGATGAGCGGCACCGACATTAAGGCGCTCGAAGATTTCCGTCAGAGATTCGACTTCGTGTACCAGGCCTTGGAAGTTTCCGAGAGACCTAGTGACCAAGCTATTAGGAGCACCCTTTTCGAGCAATTGAAAGGACATCCAAAAATGGCTTTGGTGATCGACCGTTTCAGGAACGCCAGTCCAAACAGCAGTAAAAGGACATGGCCTTGGCTTTACGCGAAGCTCGGGGAAATCATCGAGATTCATCAGCTAGATGAAAATGTCGTGTCGATCGATCAGGCGTACACGCAATCCGCAACTAAGTCCCAAGCAGCACCAGCCAAGACAAAGGAAGGGAAAGACAAGAACGACAAGAAGAAGGCAGAGAAGAAGGGGGAAGCCCAAAAGGAGCAACCTTCATTTAGCCAGAAGCCCCAGGACTCCAAAGATCCGAAGCCTAAAGAAGCGAATGCAGCACCCGCAAAGGGGAAAGGCAAGGACAAGAGTAAGGGTGGTAAGGGTAAGAAGGGGGACACAACTCCTAAGGGCACTCCTAGGCGAACGGATGAATAGAAGAAGAAGCAGCCTTGCATGTACTTTGGGTATAATGCTTGCACCAAAGGTGATAAGTGCTTCTATCTGCATGATTCCAACAATCTCTATAAGGGACCCAAGCCAAAAGGGCTACAGACGTCATCGCCAGCGAAGACCGCATTCTGCACTCCCGTGTTGTCGCAATGCATGAAAGCCGTGGCAACCATGATTGCATGCCTTAGCCAGCCAGTGCAGCAAGAGTTTCTGCTGGACACAGGTGCCGGTAGGAACTTAATCTCAAGCAAGAGTTTGCCGCACTCCTTCAAAAAACATGTGCACGAGGCAAATGAGCCGATCGAATTCTGCACCGGTGGTGGCATCAGGCCCAGTGCTGAAGTGGTAGATCTCTCAGGGGAATTGTCAGGAACAAACACGTTCTACATGTTGAAGGATTGCCCTCATGCCTTGTCGGTAGGCCTTCAAGTGGAACAGCATGGCAGGCCATTTGTGTGTGGTTTCCAGGCCAACTCCCATACCTAATCAAAGCAGATCGGGTGAGTGATGTCGTACATCACGTTCCGGAGTCAGCCAGGATTTATGCCGATCGTGTGGAGCAAAACGTTCCAATCCTATCCGAAAGCGCGGCCGTTGCAGCACCAGATGCCGTGTCAGGAATGCCAGCAACAGGAGGAGAGCCTTCGTCCTCATCAAAAGGGGACACAAGCAGGCCGTCAGCGAGACCTCATGAATTGCTTGCACCGGATGCAAAAGCATTTGAAGAAGCTCCGCCCACGCCTGGCCACCCTTCAGACCGACCTTGGTCAGTAAGGGGCGTGAAGCTCGACGACTCTTTGCCTCATTTTGGAGTTGAAGAGGAACTTCTCGCAGCAAGAGAGCCAGAAAAGGAACCTGGGGACGAGCCGCTAACCTCTGAAGATGAGGAGTGGACCCCCTCATTGCGTGAAAAGCTTCAACAAGAAGCTAACTCCGAAAAGCATCAGTTGACGCACTTTCCTAAGAACAGGTACTGTGAGATTTGCAGGAGGGCTAAGATGACCGCAAAGGTTCACAGAAAAAGGGGTCTGGAAACAGATCCGGAGGAAACACCTCCTCTGCATTTTGGCCACAAACTCCGAGCAGACCATATGATCACGGGCTTGTCAAAAGGGTCAGATGGGGAAAGCTGTTGTTTGGTAGTCTTAGACGACTATTCAGGTGCGTTTGCCGCGTATCCGCAAACTAAGCGGGACACCGATAGCAACATCAGGTGTCTTCAGCACTTTGGAGGAACCAGACTCCACTGTGTCAGGTCAAAACCGAGTGTGCAGAAGAGCTCAAGGGTGCCGTAGAGTACCTTGGGTGGCTTCCAGACCCTAGTGTTCCAAATGATCAGATCCACAATCCAGTCACGGAAAGGAAGATCAGGAGCATTAAGGAAGCCGCTAGAGCTGTTCAATTGAAATCTGGTTTACCTCACCAGTTTTGGCCAAGAAGTGTTGAGTACGTGTGCACCGCATTAGCCGTGTCAACAAATGCGGCAATCCATCCAAATGATTCGGATGATGTCAAAAATCTCAAAGCCACTCAAAATGCATATGAAGCCGCGAGCGGCGGTGACGCCTTCACAGGTTTGAAGCTGCCGTTTGGTTGCCTGGTGTTTTACAAGCCGCCCAAGCATCGAGAGCTTCCGGACTTCGAGCCGAGGACATACCCCGGCATATTCGTTGGCTGGAGGATCGACGCAGGATACAAATTTAGGGGCATACACCTCGTCCTAGACTTTGAGTCGCTTCGCAAAAACACTCAAGGTTGTGGTAAGCCAATCCAAGTTTACGAAACAGAATTGGTCGAACCTTCAAATGGACATTGGGTTTTCCCTCTTTTGAGGCAGAGCAACAAAGGCTTCAGCTGCTCAGTCCGATATTTCAGCCAGGAAGGCCCTGCCTTTTGACGATGAAGTCCCAGATCCTGTCCCTAGGAGAAAACGAACCTATGTGACATTGGAGAGGGCCATCAAATTTGGTAGAACCCCGGGTTGCAAAGGGTGTGAAAGGATCTCGGAAGGAGTGCCGCACTCCGATGCATGTCACGACAGATTCCGTGTTCTCCTCGAGGATGAGAGGCTGGCACAGGAGGCCAAGGCTAAGGCCCGGGAAGAGGCAGCAGCAAGGGGGATACCGATGCCTCCGACTCCTGCTTCGCGGGGTACACCGGTACCTCGTACTCCTGGATCAGGCCCAGCACCTTCAACACCAGTTCCGCCCACTCCAGCAGCAGTCATCACGCTAACCCAAAGGACCAGTGAAGCAACCGATGCTCCTGGTACCACCGCCATCGACTCTTGTCACAACTGTTCTTTTCAAGACTCTAAAAACAAAGGGCCAAGATCAGATGTCAAGGGGGCAAAGTCTTTGGTTGAGGGCAACTCCGAAACCAAGGATTATTGGGAGTTTGATGAAGCAAGGCACGCATGGGTACTAGTGCATTTAAGACCTAGGAAAAGGCTATTTGCACCAGTGAGTAAGGATTGTCCTTTCGACTCCAACGAGGTTGAGCCGGAACGCATCACCGAGTGGAGATGCAAGGGGAAGGTTTCCGTGCATAGGGACAACTGGCAAGAGACTCCGTATCAAAGGATTTCATCCAAAAGTTGGTTTGGTAAGACGTGGTTCTTTCCGAAAGGACGTGTGTCACCTGATCAAGCGCAACTGTGTGCAGCCGCAGCCAACCCTTCGGACGGTAATCTCAGAGCTATGCAAAGGTTCCTTGAGCAAGCCGGTGACAGCCAAGCACGAACTAGGAAGGCCAAAGAAATCCTTGAACTCACTAAGGACTTGGTCAAGCCTGCGCGTGAGGACCGCAATGGTCGATCGGCGAATCCGACACTCTTTGAGTTTTGTTGCGATGAGAACTCAACGTTGGGTCAAATCAACGAGGAAAGCGGAAGGAATCAACCATTTCCGACTCACAACAAAGAACTCTGACATGTCAAACCAGTGGGAAAATGACAGTCTTTTGAAGGTCATAGAACAATTTCCCGGGTGTGACTTGTGGGGATCGATTCCTTGCGGCCCCTGGTCGCAATGGCAGAATGTAAATCTCCATCAATACGGAAAACCGTTAGCTAAGAAACTCAAGAAAATGCGCAAGCATTCTAGAAAAAATTGGCAAACTACATTCGTTGTGCAGACAAAGGCCTCAGTCAAGGCGGCCACGTTGCCTTCGAGTGGCCGAGGACATGTGCGGGATGGGACTTGCCAGAGCTAATCAGGTTTATCAAGAGGCATGACTTGTTCGTGGCGGAACCTCAAGGTTGCGCATTTGGACTCTGTGACCAAGAAGGTAAATGTCACCTCAAGACGTGGAGAGTTGTTACCTCTTCATGGAGGTTGGCTAAAAACCTAGACGGTGCCAGATGCCAACATCCGCATGACTATAAGCATTCACCTCTAGCAGGCAGTAAGACACCTAGAAGTGCCTTTTACCCGATGCCTATGGCAAGGTGCATTTCTCAGTCCTTGTATCCTTGGATTGAGGCACCGCCTGCAATGCCTGTGCAAGTGTCAGCTGGTCCAAACTCCGCGCAAGTGTTCCTGTGTGGCGACCACGCCCCAGAAGACGAGGCAGGTCATCAGGAGCTGCCAGGAGTAGAGCATGTGTTTGCTGGCATCCACAAATTGTTGGAGAGAAAAGATTGGGGTAACTTTCCTAGAGCGCAAGACGCCATTGACAATGAAGTGAATGGGCTAGTAGCTAACGGAACCTGGACTTTCGATGAGGTAATTTGAAAAGAGGACCTTTTGGCGAGATGTAAAAGGAACAAGGAGCATATCAACATTGCTTCCCTAATGACCATCTTGTCGATAAAGCATTGGGAAACCCCAGAACTCCGTAAACTCAAAGCTAGGATAGTTTTCCGAGGGGATCACATCCTCACTGAAGACAACAATCTTGCGGTGCTCCAAGAAGCAAAAGTCACTCCGACCGGAATGACCGGTGTCAACATCAATCTGGCATACGGCGCCATCAAGGATCACGAAACTCGTCAATCAGACGTAGTGAAGGCCTACACCCAAGCGTACCTTGGGACAAAGGTGCCCACATGGGTGATCTTGCCTTGGGAATTGACTCCTCCTGAATACCGGCGCTTTAAACAGCCGTGTGTAAGGTTGGTCAGGAGCCTTTATGGCCATCCCGAATCAGGATACCATTGGGATCAGAGGCTAAGGGAAGTAATGAAACTTTTGAAAGGTCAACATGTTGATGAATTTCCATCTTCATTTTGGTTTCCACAAAGGAAGCTTCTTGTAACTTGCTACGTCGACGACATTCTGTGCTCGGGGCCGTCATCAGAACAAGACAAGTTTTGGCAGGAGATTGAAAAGCACTTGGAGATTGAACCTCCAACTCAGGTTGAACGCGTGCTGGGCAGACAGCACAAATTCGATCGAGCCAACGGATCGACCAAGGTTAAGCTCGAAATGTTCGATTTCATCGAGAACGCATGTGCAGTGTACGAGGACTTGGCTCAATGTAAATTGAGCGCAGCCAAAAATCCTTTCTGCCCAGAAGGCAGCCTTACAACCAAAGTACAGGGGTTTTGGCAACTTCTGCATGCAAAATCTTGATGAAGATCCTCTGGTGCGCTAGGCTAAGCCGACCCGACCTAATGAAAGGTATAGGGGATTTGACACGTAGGATAACCACTTGGAGTCGCGCGGATGATAAACGGCTCCATAGGCTAATGTGCTACCTGTATGGGTCAAAAGGGTACACTTTACAAGGACATATAGGCGACCCGCCAGAACTGCTCAAGCTGTGCTTGTACACAGATGCAGACCACTGTAGTGGCATCGAACATACAAAAAGCACGAGCGGCATGTTCTTGTCCATTGAGGGCCCTAACACCTTATGGCCAATCGCGTGGGGCAGCAAACGCCAAACCGCGACTGCCAGGAGCACAACAGCAGCGGAAATGATCTCGCTAGGATCAGGCCTTTTCGGCGAAGCGCTGCCAGCACAAGGCTTCCTTGAGCTGATCTTGAACCGTCAGGTTACGCTTGAGTGCTTTCAGGACAACTCAGCTGTAATCCAAATCGTGGCTGCGGGCTATAGCCCCAAATTGCGACATCTCACGAAGACGGAGAAGATCGAACTAGGTTCAGCTTATGAGGTCTTCGAAGATCCAAGTTGCAGACTCCTGTACATAGCAACGGACAAGCAGCGAGCAGATGCGTTCACGAAACCACTGCCGGTGTGCAAGTGGGACCATGCATTAAACCCACTAAACATGGCATCCTTAAGCTCAACTTGCAAAGTGCCACCTCGTGAAGCGGAAACGCTCCGAGACCCGTAGGCCAGATAGTTAAATAACTAAACTGGAGTCTGCGTAGGACACTTTCCGAGTATGAGAAGGGGGAGAAGAATGCCTCCTGCTGGAATCCACATTTTCCTGATGGTAGGTAGTGCATGCATGTCTAATTCAACCTTGCCACCGGAATTCATGTTTGCTTGAACTGCCCTTTGAATCAGGTTTCCAGGGTTGACACTGATAACAAACATTCAGTTCACCTTGGATTGCTTGAATGCTTTGGCTCAAGACAAAACAGGTTGTGCGAGTGAAGCTTCCGGTGTCGCCATAGCACTTTTGGGCACACTCTTTACTTGACTTGTCTTGATTCGTATTTCGTCTGGTCTAGCCTACATTTGTTTCCTTCAGTTGGTTCAGTTGTGCAAGCCCAGAGCAAACGCCAATTCGAGAAAGCTTCAGCCTGGATTTTAGATCTCACCCGATGCATCCGTAACCCGTAACCAGGAGCCCCGGCATCAGGCCGTACGCTGAGCGGCGGGAGGTTTGGGTCACTTCTTGGAAACCTTTGGACTACGTCCCAGGCCCCGCTGTGGAGACTGGAAGATTCAGTTCGGGACCGCTTGGAGGAGTTTTCGGTCCAGGCGCCAACTTAACATGGGCTGTCGAAATGAGTGACTCCGTTTTGGACTCAATGCGGGTCGAAATGAAACTCGGGTCCGAAACAGGGCAAAGGGTTTGACACCTCCCCACACCTTCAGGGTCTACATGTTTGCGCAATCGCAAAATGATGGTTGTCTTCCCAAGGACGTTTGGGATTCAGCTATGCCTGCATGAAGGTGCCAAAATGGTTGTGAAACCAAGGTCAACCACCATGAATGGTGGTTGACAGATGTTGATCATGTCTGCCATGGTTTTCGTTCGCTTTCATCGATGGGCGTGAGTGGTCAGGGAGAGGGCCAAATAACATGCGCTAGCGACGTATAGCGACGTAATGCAGTTGACGGGCGAAATCCTGCGCCTCTCTCAAGCCGCACGGCCCGCTCCCCCTTTTCAATGCTTCAGGCATCGCCAAAGGTGGTGCAGGATTCCGGTCATTCCAACATGCTGGCAACCAAGGGCACTGGCACTTCCAATGTCAAGCGCACGAGAGTTTTTGGCCAACCATGGCGAAAGCGTAGCAGGATTTTGTCCGTCAAGGGTGTGTTACGGTGTTGCCGTCGTTCGCACAGTCTTCGGCTGCAGCTCAAGTTGACGTGTTCCCTGCCTAGCCAAAATGCTCATAGCCTGCAGCGATGCAGGTTGAGACCTAAAGGGCACCTTCAAAAGTCACACGATTGACTGCTCGTCAGGGCGTTTATGTTTTTTGTGTCACAAAATGAAAGTCATGCGGATCTTCTTCAACAATGACCCCACCTTTGCACCCATTCAGTACTTCACGGGCCGCGGAGCAAATCCTAAAAGGTCCAAGATGGAGGACTTCTCAAAATCCTCAGCATGTCCACGCATCATGGTGACCGTGGTGAGCCTTCCTAGTGAAACACCAGAGCCCTGAGTGAAGTTGTTTTTGGACCCTCTGTATCCAAGTAGGTGAAGTCCAGTGTGTGCTGCCTACTGCTCAAGGTCCCTACAAATGGGTTCCCTTGTGATTTGGCTCCTGCGGGCAGCCATAAATGGTGACATTTCCCAGGCCCTTTACTTAAAGGCGCACCATACTTGGAAAGTGGACAATAACCACGCTTATCGTTATGCAAGTCTCCGTTCAGTGGGTTATAAACAGGCTTGCTAACCACTTCCCAAGTACCCAGTAGCCCCTTCAAGTATCCTCTTCTTCGCCTACTTGAGCCTACACCTTCGCCAAACAAAACACGTCAGTGACGTGGCTTCCGAGCGCAGGGGTTGGTGAACCTCACCTGGGCCTTTACACAGGCGCGCGGCGGTTGTTCGCTGGCTACCCCTTTGTGGGGCTTGGCTTACAGGGACACCAGCCAGTTTGTGGGGTTCCCTATTTCAAATCACAGAACAAATTGGGGTAAATCAAGTTTGGTGATGTTGATGCAGCTTTGGTGTTCCTCGGAATCCGTAAAGAGAGTTCTTCGGAAAAAGGTCCGCCAGTGAGGGTGTCTGGTTCTGAAACATTCACACCTCGGACGTTCCAATTTGGAGGATGGCCCAAACAAGTTGATACACGGCCTTCCCAGAGGCAAGGCCTGGCCATCCAGCTCACTGTCTCGATTTTGAAGCGGCTCATCAGTGCAGTGGTTACCGGATGGCCTGTTTTGCCTCGGTTCCGTTGCAGATTCACTGAGTAATTGGGGGAGATGCCTGGGTGTCATTGTTGTGCAAGGGGTAGCAGGGAGTGAACAAGGAGTCAGAAACCTGGTTTCGGTGTCTTCCGTGCTAGAGGGGGTTTGCCTGCACTTTGTTGGTATCCCCGAAGCAACCCAACAAGGCGCTTGAATGGAGGT
>CAUJNA010000214.1:120000-122500 GCA_963377175.1 Effrenium voratum | reverse complement strand
GCTGCATGTCGGGTGATTGAATAGCACATAGATCTCCGCCGGCACTCTCCCGGTTTTTTCAGCACTCGACTCCACCCCAGGCAGCGGGAAGCAACGGGTTGGGAACCTGCATTCGCCTATCTAGTTTCATGGTGCAATGAAATATATCAAATAGACATGTGTCGGCATTAAGAAGTCCTGCCTGGACAGCGACGCTTTGTGAGTAAGTTTGGAAAGGCCATGAACAAGTGGCAATCCCATGTCGGTGATTCATACGCCGTTGATTCACGTCCCTTGGTTACTGACAGGAACTGTCAAGACCGGTCAACGGATCAGTTGGTGCCACGAAATGTCACTCGGTCTTTCTTTCCCCACTCCCTGCCGAGTCCATATTTTCACCGCGGGACCCATGTTTTTTTACAGCGATGCCCTTGTCAGCTTCATGAATATGTAGCTCTGTTTTGTTCTCAAGAAAGTGTCCATCCGTTCAAGCGTGGGGATTGCATCTCCTCTTCCACACGCTAATTTGGGCTGTTACACCTGCCATACAGTTGCAAAGGGGATACTGGTACCATGGGATGATACAGCATACTACATTTCCCTTTGAGTGGCCCACCAAAATGCAGCAAGGTTGTGAAGCTGCAGTTCTGGGCCAATGTTGAGTGAGTTCCCAGGTCGCGACATGCAATGAGAAATGTGTGTCCTGTTTTGAGTGTACCCTTTTGAGGGATGCTTCTAGGAACGCAGAAGGGACACCACCAGGTTAAATTCCCCATTTGAAAAAATGTTTGGCTCTGGGAGCCCGGGTTTGTCCGTGCTGTCAGCGCAGGCGTGGGCCTGTTCCAGCAGCTGGCCTGTGCTGTCTTGGAGAGGCACCGCCTGGGTTTGCCTCGATTTCGACTTGAGCACCCAAAAACACGAGTGGCAATCTTAGTAGGCAGTTCTACGACATGCTTTACTTCGGGCTATAGTAAGGCTTATATATAAACCTTTACAACAACGTTAGTAGAACCAAAAGTCAATCGGTTTTGGGGTTTTGGGCGCTGCTCGTACCCGGGCCAAAGCCTGGGGTTGCAATCCGAGGACCAAGAGGCTTGGAAGCCCTGGCGGGTTGGGGCTTGAGGGTCGTCAGCGCAGTGCTTGCGCTGAAGTTATGGGAGTGTCTGGGTTAATACCGTGGCCTTGGGAACATGAAGCCGTTTTCAAGAGGGTCCCTCTACATGGTTGTTCTTGGGAAACATTGTTTCTCCATTTTGGCTTATTGTGGTTTAGTGGTTGAAATCCAACCACTGAACTTTTTGTTGCTTCCCTTCCAACGTCAACCAAGTCTAGACCACGCAGTCAAAAAGCGAGCCCTGAGAGTCTGCCTGAGCTGCACCTTTCCGTTGCTCTTGGTTTGATGGCTTTCTTTGCTAAAGCCTTTGTACCTGCACTGGCAGCAATGAACTGGTTCAGTTGCTCCCCCCCCCGACTGGTGACGTTCACTCAAAAGAAACCTCAAGTTCGGGGGAAGTGCATTTGTTCATCGGCTGGTTGGACACAGGGCCGACTCGATTGGACAAAATTTCTGCTAAAGTTGCAACTCTAGCACTCTTGGGTGGATATACGTATGCATGGCATCGGTTTTTTTGTTTTGCCCCCGCCAGCTGCGCTTCTCAGAGACGTCGCGCTTATGAGATCCCCAGATCCCTGCCTTGAAGCGCAGGTTGCCAGAGTCTTCTGCCCAAGGCCCGGAAGTCCGTCGCAAAAAGCCCACGTGGCCGAGGTTCAAACCTCGCTTTTTTCGTCTGAGAATTGACGTCTGACATGCCCCACTTTCAGATGTTTACAAACTTCCTGGGCAGGCCGCTGGTGAAAAGCAGTCAAAGAATTATCCAAGTGCTGTTACCAATAGCAAAAAGAAATGAATGGGTACAAGAAGGGTTCATGCCCGAGATACCGCTACCCACTCGAGGTAGAATGTAGATTGAGTCAGGCTCGTTGCTGCCATGTGCAACCTTTTCCCGCAAAACAATCCAAAAACATCATTTGTGCAGTGTGCCGGTCGCAGTGCGACAAAGTTTGCCCGTCCATGTCCAAAGCAATGGTGTTGATTGCGCAGCGACTTACCACCATAGTTGTTTTCCTCTTTAGTTGTGCATGCTGACTCCCTCTTAGGCTCTAGTGGTACCTGGAAGCACTGTGCAAGACATGTTCTAGCGGGATGCCTCCAGTGCCTTTTTGCCAGGTGATTCGTCTTTCTCACATATGCACCAGCACATAGGAATGCTCAACAAAAAGCGGGAGACTGGCCCAATTCTTTGGAAATGCCCAAATCAGCCCCTTGTAAACATTTTGTTCTTAGTTTCCCCTTTGAAGGTTTTTTTTGTTTGTCATAGCCTTGCTCTGTGTTTTTTGTTTATTATTTTTTTCCGGTGCCGCCAGTGCCCAAGATCGTGCTAGTTCTATATAGCGGCGGTGACCCCATCTTGCAAACGATCGCAAGGAGGACCGGTCCCCGTGCGGGCATCCAACGGGAAAT
>CAUJNA010000214.1:65000-115000 GCA_963377175.1 Effrenium voratum | reverse complement strand
GAAATCAGCGTGCCTTCATGTGAAACCATCATGCGGACTCATGCGGACCCTAGAATCTAGATTCTGGTTACCCACCAGAACACCGATCAGCGAAAGCCGTCCTAACATTGTGGACTTCCATTTGGACGGCACTTGGGAGGTCGCCACAAGCTGCACCCGACATGCCAGGTCAGGTGTTCAAGAACTGTGGCTGGTGCAGTTCCATCTCTGGTTTTGCAGGGCTCCTTAAAAGATACATTTTGCAACCATTTGAAACATGGCTTTTTCCACCAAACCAAAGGGAAACCACCATATACAAGGCAATGTTCAGGTGTATAATGCAAGGATCCCTGTTTCGAACGGTTCACGCGAGCTACCCGAAGTCGACTTTGCCCCTCCGAGAACCTTCGAGTCTCTTTCAGCAGCAAGTCCTCGGCACCAGCGCTATCAGCCCAAGTAACACCTTGCTTTTCTGAGACCCCTTTGGCTGACTACACCCGGTACCTTGTCATGTGTTGTCTGGACTTGACGGATTGTTTTCTTGCTTCTGCTGCGTTGTGCGGGGAGCTCAGTTTATGCTGACAATCAAGAGATCCAGAGAGAGGTGACATTTGCAAGCTGCAACTGATCAGCCGTGTATTCGGCTCAGACTCTCGTGAGATAATCAGCGTTGAGTTTGCACAGAGAGGATCACACAGCATGAACTGCTAGCACCTACCGGAGCACAGTGCAACAAGTGAGCCACGGCACTGCGAAGTCGACAGAAGCACACACATGCCATGCCGAGTGCTTGAGAAAAATCAAGCAACATTGTAAACACGCACTTACACATGCCCTTGCAACACGTGTTGGATGAGAATCAGCCGTACGCAAATGCTGGGATTTGCCAACCACTGAGCGTCAAGCTGCTTTGCTTCTGTTTGTCAACGAACTCCGTCACGTGACCGCTTGTTGCTCAGCTACTTGTAAAACACTGCATTGCATCATATGTATGTATACATACTGTATACATTCTGTATGTGTGGATTTGTTTCCAAGATTAGCCTCCCTCAAGGGCAACTGTACAGGACAGACAAAACAACTCAAATCGGAGCCCTCCCGTGTTTCCAGGACAGCTGAACAAAAACCGCTGATCTCAACTCGCACCTCAAAGAAAGCGTGAAGACTGCTCACGGGCCACGCGCCGGTGTCGCGCATGACATGACCCACACCGAGGCGCGCATGCGCTGCAAGGGAGGGACCCGGCTTTTTTTTGTTTGTGGCTTCAGCCACAAAGGCAGCCACAAAGGGGACGAGGCGTTTTGGACATTCCCATTTTGGGAGTTCATGGTTGTTGTTGGGAAACAGTTCACATTTTTGCTTATTGTGGTTTAGTGGTTGAAATCCAACCACTTAACTGCTAAAATTTAATTTGTTGCTCCCATTTCAACGTCAACCAAGAAATTTGTGAGTGTATCGTGGCGGAATTCTCCAAGGACAAGGCTCTTGAGTGCTGATTGTAGCAGGGAGAACCAGCTAGTGTAGCAACCATATTTTCAACGGAAGATTAGTTTCACGATTTCCGCCATCCACAGGGCTGCTTGACGCATTTTACCGGATCTCTCCTATAGGTGTGTTATGCTCCCGGAACTTCCAGCAGCCTCCGCTAGCTCTGGTAGAGTTGTCTTTAACTGCCACAGGCCAGCAGCGTTTGGGAGTTTACGTAGGGTGGGATGATGTGTCACCTGCCATGAAGCAACGCTGATGGCCAATAAAAGGCTTGCAGACAACACTTGGGATGTGTAGGTTGGATCAATGAAGCAAGTGATGCACCTTTGTGATTTGTGAGGTGTATCGGTGGTGTGGTTATGTTGAAGCTTGGACTCACCAAGCTTTGAAATTGCTCTGATTGAGCAAGCTTGCTAACGGCTGTGTCCCAGTATAGCACGTGCTTGTTAGCGGCCTAGTGGCGGGGCACTATCTTCATGCTGCCGCTACTATGGATGATGCTGACCTCAGTGAGTCCCGCAGCGCTTATTCTGCACGAAAATGAACGTTTCAGGTTTGAAGGCCGATGATCAATTGCGACCGTTTGACGAGATGATTCTCTTGCCCAAGGATCAATTGAAGGATCATGGAGGATGAATTGAAGGATCATGAAGGATCATTTGAAGGCAAGTGTTTGAAGGCTGTCAGTTTAGAAAGAGAACAATTGCTCAAGGCCCAGGATCTCTCGCTTGTGCGGGGTGCTGGCCATGGTCTGAGTTTGATCCGCTCGCGCGAGGATCACGTGAACCGGATGCCGGGAAAGGCTGCATGCTGATCCAGCAAGGGTGAGGTTAGGCGCCGAATCAACGAAAGAACACGTCTTTTATGGTGTTGCATGCTGCGACTAAACCAAGTCCAGGCTTGGACGTGAAGTGGGGATTGTGCCAAAACTGCGCAAACAGCTGCAATTCGCTGCTTCGCTGTGTCATCACAGCCAAGTCTGAGAATAAGAGACTTCAGGTACCCGAATCTGAGATTGGAATACGTGGAGCTGGCAGGCGCCGCGTTTTCATTTGCTCGAAAAACGGGCTGGTGCGCAGCCAGCTCTTCAATTCAGCACGGCTTTACTCTGTCAGTGCTATACCTTCGGATCGCCACTGCGTTGATGCAGCTTTCAGGACCGGGCTGTCAAGACCGGGCTTCCAACAAAGCTGACCATTCGCAGCTCTGTCATTCCGATCGCCGGTCAAAATCTCCGCTCTCTGGAGCTGCTTTTCAGTCAATGTGCGCGGGCTTGGCATACCTGCCTCTGGCCTGGCTTCGACGTTTGGCTGTGGCTCAATGAAGTGGCACCAAAATGGCACCTTGGTCAATGGAAGCAAAGACTAGAACATGTGTAACCCTAGCTCTTAAATTTCGAGCCAGACCCATATTTGCAACATAGATCCTGTCAGTTGTCATCCTCGTCAGCTAGTGATACCCCTCTCCCCAGCCAGAACCACGCAACCCATGTTGCCGTGTGCAGCGGCATTTGACAGACAGTACCGTTTGCAAGAAGCGACTGCGTGATCTTATGGAGCAAATTATTGTTGTTGCATTCAGAGCCAATGACAGGGCCTGATGCTGATCGGGGGTAAAAGGCATGTCTGACATATGGGCATGTTGCGTTGGTGTTCACAAACGGTCGTCGCGGTGTTTGGACATGTGCATGCTGGCCTTTGAGTCTATTGCAAGCCTTGTGCTCCCGGCTTCCAGGGCTATGCAGCAGCAGAAGAGGTCGAGCAGAAGACGTGGCTGCAAGTGGAGGTTTATCAGGGGGCCCAATTTGTGATCCATGGCGTTCACGCGCAAATTCGCAAATATCTATCAGGACGGCTCACGCCGTTTAGACTTTTTGTTAGCATGAAAGTGTTGGGCCGGCATCCCGAATCAGAACCCGCGTAGAATGGATTTCCCTGGAATTTTACTGGAATGCGGGGTATCCTGGGAATGCTCTCGTGAGATGTCTATGACTTGGGCCTCGTATTCCACGAATACCTGAAGCTTCCCATGAGTGTTGAGCAAGCCTGACCCTGGCTGGATTGCATAGCGCTTCGAAGGCCCTAGGAGTTGGGCGATGGGGCGGATACATTTGCATCCGAGTTGGTTTTAGCCGGTGAAACATAACGAGCTCGCCTACTTTTTTTCAGTTGTTGGGTCCCTTCTGCTTGAATCGCAAGCCATCCACACCTTAGCTCGCAGCCAGACTTCAGCAGCGAGATCACACTTAGTCCATGGGCCCAAGAACCCTTCGAGCGAACAGCTAACAGAGCCCATTCTGCACATGAGTTGGAAGATATCAGGCCAAGCAGCGTTTTCGCAAACGCCCACGATTTGAACTTTAAGCAGATTTGCCGTGAGATCAACATAGCAGAGGAAGTGAAATCCAACGCAAAGACGTTTTGAGCCATTCATGAAGGGCCTTTCTCTTAGCATATGAACGTGGTGTAGTGTATTCGCACACGCCCTCCCACCTCCTCCCCTCCCTCCCTCCCTCGCTCCCTCCCTTCCTCCGTCCTCCCTCCCTCCCAACCTTCTTTCTTGTGATAAGGGTTCTGAAGGATTCTATCATGCAGGTTCTTGCAGTGTGGAAGATCATGTCGCGCCACGTTGTTAAACATAGTGTTCAATCCTCGATGGACAGCTTTAAGTGGGCAACCTTTTGACCACACAATCGGCACTTTTGGGATAATCCGTTAGGTTGGGAGCAGCATGCGTGAGTCTATATTCTTTGTATGTACATGACCTACCAGCGGTACCTTTCTCCACGGCAATTTGCATGGTTGACTTGTTAAACTGCCTTTTAGATGCGTATAGTTCACCTCATCTCAGGAGCTTGGAGCAGGTGTCTTGACGGCACTTGGATGATTTGCGGGGGTGAGCGTTTGATGGGAAGAAGGACATACAATTAGAGCATGCCAAGATGACACATATTGTCATGGAGTCCGGTGCTTGGTTTTTGCAAGGGGGGTCTACTTCAGGAAAAGTGTCTATTGCATAGCCGAGAGGGCCATGCGTGTTTGCTTTCTGTTGCTTTCCATTGCGGGGACGTGGCAGTGCAGAGAAGTCTCTCTCCAGAAAAGCAGTAGTCTTTGACAAGGAATTCCGCACCTCTGGAGTTGAGCACAACCACCTTTGAAGCAGGTATGTGCTGTCCAGCTTGCGAAGCACGCCGGAAGTCGACAGCACATTTTCCTCGACTTGCGTTGTGCGTGCCTCGTGGAATCAGCGTGGTTCGCTATTGGGGTTGCAACTTTTTCTTAACCTCTACTCAAAGGAACCCTTCTTTAGTCTATTGCTTTTCCATGTTTTGCCCCAACAAAAGCTCGCCCAACGAGGCCCATCTGACGGGTTCTGCTCCACCTTTTGTCCCAAAACAACTCCAAGGAGGCAGAGAAACGGTAACAACACCCATCTCCCTCGCCCAAAAACTCGAAGAAGGCGGGCAACAAAAAAGAGGAACCCCCATTTCCCTCAAAAAAACTCGAAGGAGCCGCAGAAACGGGGAGAAAAACCCATCTCCCTCAGAAAATTTGCAAAACAAAACCCGCCCTGTGTCCCTCGCCCAAAATCGCCCGCTCGAGGTGGGCCACTGCCGCGCCGAAGGGAACGCCCAGCTGGGCGCGGGGGAGGCCCTGGCCGCGCTGGAGCGGAAGCCGGGCGAGAAGTCGTCAAGGTAGGTGTTGAACGTAGCCAACCTCACCACCTACATATAATATATATATATGTATATTTATACACTACTCATCACTACTCTATTAAATTTAGTTGTTGAATATATATATATATATATATATATGTATTTGGTTTTAGGGGACAAATATTAGGGAGCTACTTTTTCAGTGTTCAAGACTTTGTTTTTGTTAGGCCACTAAAGGATCCCTTATCTCTAGCTCGTATCATCTCAAGACTTGTGGTTTGTTTTAGGGAATTGATTGTTCAGTTTAAGTTGTGTTTGACCAATCTCCCGGAGGTTTCCTCAAACAGGTTGAAGCACCTTTTGAGCTCCTTGCATTCACATGGCTCCTCTTTCTGGCGTTTGGGAAAGGGCGAGGTTGAAACAAATCAATAAACCTGCTTCCTAGAGAGAGAGAAAGAGAGAGAGAGAGAGAGAGAGAGATGCCTCAGCACGGCATATCTGCTTGCCAAAGCGCAACCGCGCGGCACATCATATTTGCTTGCCAAAGAAAACGAACGCTCGCTCAAGTGAACCCCGCAGCACATCATATTTGCTTGCCGAATGGTCAGAACACCCGCTCAAGTGCGCCTGCGCAGCACTGCATATCTGCCTTCCAATGATAAGAACCCCCTCTCAAGTGCACCAAATGATTTTCAGTACGAATACAAACTGTGAAAACATGGCCTTATCGATCCTTTAGGTCTGAGAAATATCCAGCTAGAGGTGTCAGAAAAAGTGACCACAGGGATAACTGGCTTGTGGCAGCGAAGCGTTCATAGCGACGTTGCTTTCTGTTCCTTCGATGTCGGCTCTTCCTATCATTGACACGCAGAAGTCCCAAAGTGTCGGATTGTTCACCCGCCAATAGGGAACGCGAGCTGGGCCGGGCTTAGACGTGAGACAGGCTAGTTTTACCCTACTGATGATTTTCATGCTGCGACAGCAATCGAAGTCAGTACGAGAGGAGCACTTCGTTCAGACACTTGGTTATTCCAAGTTCCTGAAACCGTGCCCCAAGTTTCCGAATTTAAGTTCCCGAAATGACGCAAGTTTCCGAATCTAAGTGCCCGAAACCGTGCCGCAAGTTTCCGAATCTAAATAAACAGTGCTCCAAGTTTCCAAATGAGTGCGTGACCGAAAAGGCAACGATCCCTTTGTGTTCTTCTCTTTCCTGCGAGGTGTGTGTGTGGGTGTTTGACGGAATGCAGCCGTGTTTGTTGGAGCTCAATGCACGTTGTGCTGCCACTTTGCGTGGATCTTTCCTTTGGAGCGGAAAACAGAGGGGGTGCCTTGGAAGTGCGGCTCCCGCACTCACCCTTCCGCCATTTTTGGCGCTTCTGTGAGACTTGGGGAATTCATATTCCTGACTCGGCTCTGCCTCGCCATGACTGTTGCTACTCGCAGGAGCTTCCCAACTCAGAGGTTCCCTGGTTCACATGTTTGAAAGAGGAACACTTCGTGTACATCCAACATTGGATGGCTGTTCCATTTAAGGAAACTCCTCAGTCGTCGTTCTTAGTGCCACATAGCGTCTGCGTTCATCCAATTATTCTGCATTCTCACCACATCTCCCTTCTGACTCAGGTGCTTCTTGCTAGCTAAGCGGAAACTGAATCCCTGCTCGTGACCATGAGGGGTCGATGAGCAAATATCTGCAACTCCATTTGTGGATTCTGCCACACAATAGGAACTAATGATGTTTGCAGTTAGACATGCTTGGAATCTTGTAGTATCGGACATGTCGAGGCTTGCCTCCAAGTGAAGGGCCTGCACTTGATCCCGATGCCCAAGATGGCAATGTTGGTGTGAACCAAGGGCAAACTGAAGAAGTTCCACCACAAGCTCATTTAGCGGGCACCATGGCAAGGTCATTTGGATCTCTTTTCGCCCCTAAGAGTTGCTTCGAGGCTGCTTTGCTATGCCTCAGAATCACGTAGAATGACAAAAAATCGGGTTTTCGCTTGTTTATGATGCTCGAGGATGCGTCAGGCGGTTCCCTTGGCAAAAGCAACATTTCGCTTCCCAGACTGCTTGATCACAGGGCATCCCTGCCAGATGTCAACAACCGACCCACTTGCTATACTTAGTTGTTCAGTGGTACCCTTTCCCCTTTTTTTTGGTGGCTGTTTTACTAAAAATGGTCTTCCCCAAAAAGGGTTCCCTTTTTTCTCCAGGGTCACTGAAAAACTGAGTATATGCCTTCCCGGATTGGAGCTTCCTCGAAACATCAGGGGCCCACCCAATTTTCCCGCGTCCGGAGCAACAAACACGGGCCAGTGCCAACATGGTCAGAGATCCACTCACACTTCGGCACTTCAGCGAGCAAGAAGCGGTTTGGTTCGTCCCCTTGAAAAGCGGGAAACGGCGGAAGCGGACAGTTGTTTTTCCAGCACTTCCCCGGTTTCAGGCGCTTGCCACCCTACAAAGCACAACTTTCCAGGCTTTGCTGGTTGCCCACTTGGCCGATTTCAGCAGGGAGGAGACAACCCTTTTGGGACCAGGGGCCCTCTTACGCAATCATTTTTTGCCATCAAACACGGGTTGCTTTTTTCAGGGTCCTTTGGTGGGCTGCGTTGATGTGCTCAGCTCAGTTGTTCAGTGGCACCCATTTTCCCTCTTTTTTGGTGGCTGCCCCACTAAAAATGGTCTTCCCCAAAAAGGCTTCCCTTCTTTTTCCAGCTGAACTGAGTCAGAGTTGCACCCAATGCGTGAGGAGTCCTACAGCAACGGCATCGAGCTCTGTGCAAAGCACAGCATCACCGGGAAGCTGCTGGGCCAGCTCTATGTGAATCGTGCCCAGGCCTCCGGACATCCGGTCATCGAAAAGCGGCAAGCGGCCCCCAGGCTCTTCCTGCGTCGGTTCTTCAATCATAGTCTGTGTGTGTGTGTCTTCAAATAAAGCATTCTTGTTTTTGTTAAGGTTATGAGTTGTTTGGACAGCGAGTGTATAGTTCAATCATATATATATATATATATAAAGATGCACAGATTTCAATGAAACAATGTCATGACATATCCATAAAAATATGTATGTGCTTAATGAAAGCATGAGAGTAAACTTACAAGGTAGTTG
This sequence comes from Effrenium voratum, assembly GCA_963377175.1. Lineage (NCBI taxonomy): Eukaryota > Dinophyceae > Suessiales > Symbiodiniaceae > Effrenium > Effrenium voratum. The sequence continues at coordinate 106,763 of CAUJNA010000214.1, read as the reverse complement.
TTTCACGCTCATAAACACAGCTGGTTTATATGCTTTCTTGATCAATGAAGTACCAAAATATCAAACTTGAGAATCAAGCATCACAGTTTATCCACAAATGAACTATTACACCCGCCAAGCGTCAATCCTGACATGTTCCGAAAACCCCAAATTGCAAACATAATTGAGCACTATGGTACCAGCCAATAGCCAAATCATTACACCGCTCCATGAGTAAGCACTATCGTGTTAGAATTTCCAAATTTGGCTTGGCATTGCTTGGCCTTCTTGCTTGGTTGCTCGCTTGTGTGTTCGTGTGTTTGTTTGGTTTGTATCTTTAGTTGGATGGTTTTCTGCTTTAGCACACATCGGTTTGCTTGGCTGCCTTTCTCAGACAGTCTGGTGAAAAACGCCAATGTTTCATGGTTGTTGTTGGGAAACATTTTACATTTTTGCTTATTGTGGTTTAGTGGGAAATCCCCACTGAACTGCTAACATTTAATTGTTTGCTTCCCTTCCAACGTCAACCAAGGTTTTTTCAATTGGGAGATGTGCTCAGGGGTCTGCCAGGCAGAGAGCCGGATGCCTAAAAGGCAAGAAAGTGAAGGTGTGCAAAGAACTCTTTTGCCCAGTGCCCTTTTTCCTTTTTTGTTGGGTAAGGTCTCCCTTTTACCCTCAACCAACAAAAAAAGATGCCCGCCACTGGGCATCTGACAGAATAGTGCTTGCAACATGTTTCAGCCGGTTGGCTGCATATTCTCTGTGCGACTTGGTAAATCCATCCCCCTCCACCCACCCGCGCCCACCACACCCACACCATCCCTGATTTGCCACACACACGTTGTGGCCCTCGCATCTTGCGCCCTCGCAAGGCACAAGCGCGGCTCGAGAGACACGACTTGGCCTTGCAGGCAAGGCGACACTTTGCCCAGTTCAGTGCAAGGCCTTTTGCCATTTTTGTGTAGGTGGCCGGCCTGCCCACGAATTCAGAAGGATCAAGCCCAAACCCGTACCAGGGCCGAACTGGCCTTACTGCCGTGCACAGGACTGTCGAGCCGGGCTTCAGGAGGCAGGGCGCAATGGAAAGCAAGTTCATTCAGGTGGACGCAGGTCAGAGGGGCTCAAAGCAACCGCATTCAGGGGTTTCTTGTTTTGTCTTGGTTGAGAAAGGCGCCCCGTGATTCACGCGGGCGGCCGGCTATCGGACACGGGATCTAACTTGAAACTCCAAGAAGGGCCGTTCCTGTGGCCCTTAGAACAAGTTGAATGTCTATGACACCGGTCTACAGCGGTCTACATGACAATGTTCAGCTTTGTAGAATTTCGGTCAGCTGCAAACCAGAACAGCGCACAAAGACATTTGTCGATTGTGACGGGGTAATCACAAGGAAGCTGAAAGGAATCGGGTCGCAGCCCCTGCAGTTGCTCGTTTTGGACAAGCAGCTAAAAGTACTTGGTCTAGATGTTCATCATTTAGCATCCAGAGTGGTCGGGCAGCCACATCCCTAGATAGAAACAATTGAGTCAATACAACAGCAAGAGTCACAGACTTCCCATTCTTAGTATCCATTACTTTTGGCAAGATATTTCGTGCATGCCTTGGTATCTAAGGGTCAAAACACAGGCACACACACACACAGTGTCGAATTTCCGCCTTTGCTCGGCACCACAATCATGAGCATTGCAATCTACACAGAAATTCAACAACTGGTTCAGCGCATGTGTGTTTATGTTTGGCAATTCATAAATAGAAGGCCCAGTTTGAATCTACATATTGTCATTAGAGCTGATTTATAGTTGAGATTAAGTTGCTTTGGAGCGCCCCTTGATACATCGGTGTCAGGGGATGGACGTTATTTATTATTGCATTTATTTATTTGCATGTATTGCTGGGGAACGAGATTGCTTGAAGTTCATCGAGATGATCATATTTTGCTTGCTGGTTGTAGATGGTTCTTACTGGTAGATGTTCCAGTTGTGCAGGCGACCTAGCTATGTTTCCAGACAAGGTACTGCTGAGGGCATCAGACAATCATGACCATAATGCATGCTGACTTCTGAATGTCGTCAAATTGCTGATCATGATGGTCGCGGCCTTGCTGTTGCGGGCCACAATTATTCGAGCACGGGTGATGGACATCCAGGCGGTTGACATAAATTGAGCGATGTTTGCTACACCCCTTGACATTCCGACGCCTGATATTTGTTGACTCTCTCGAATGACCATGAAAGGAGTAGCCAGGGTGAAGCAGTCAAAGCATTGATTGGTCCATGGAGAGTCATGCCATTATCTTTTGACCTGACTAATGCAACAGGATGTCACAGACTTTTCGATTTCGGCCAACAGAAGTAGACCACACAATATCAGGTTGTAGCCACAATAACCACATACCTGACTTTTTTTTGGATATTCGGCCAATAGAATTAGACAACATTAGAGGGTTGCTATATGAACCTTTGGTGCATTTTGGGATGTTAGGACTTTAACTTCTTGCCAACTAATGGGTTTTCCATTAAACCACTAAAAGTTGAACTTTTCGAAGGGGAGCAGAAAGCAACCGAGAATCCACATATCCTGAACACGTGGCCCCTGCTTCCAGCTCCTTGGGATTCGGAGGACCCCGGCAACGGCCGGGGCTACTGGCGCGGCGCCAGCAGCGCGCTGAAGCTGCGGCAGGGCGACGAGGCGGCCAGGCTCTGCATGCGAGGCATCAAGGCGCGGCTCGAGCGGCGGGGGCGATCGAGGCGATCGAGGCGATCGGGTACATGAGGCAATAGTAAGTGGTTGTATAGTAAGCCTGGTGAGATAGCCCACTGAACGGAGAGTGGGCATAGGTGTCCTTTTCATCGAGAGACCACTTCGGCCCTCGGGTCAGGTCCTGGGGGACAGCGCGTCCCTGGAGAGCTTGCTGGAGGAAGCCAAAGCCCAGATAGAGCCGGGAACCAGAGCGGCCCAGAGCATAGGTGTCCTTTTTGGTTGGTTTGGGCGAAAAGTAGATGGCGATTCCTGGTTTACCTGATGTTTTAATTATGTATTAGGGCCATCTATTTGCCTGAGCCAGAGTGCAAAAACAACTGGTCCAGTTGGTTGCGCAACGGGGCTGTCGGGTTCCATGATGGGAAACTATTTGGAACCTGCAGATATGCGACCTCCCTGAGAAGCACTGTCACTATTCACCTAGAGCTTCGGCGAGTGGTCCGGATCGTCCGCATACGTAAACGGTAAACCTGAGTTGGGGAATCCTTAGCACAATCCCCTTGCCGGTCCTTGGGCACAGTGCTTAAACGGACTCTGGAAGGACATGCTGTATCTCCTTTTGTATGCACTCGTTCAGCCTTCATGTAGCGTGTCCTTCTTGTGACCGCAATCTGGTTGGTGTTCGTTAGATTGAAGGGCTCCAGTCGATGTGATATTCAACGGGGATGGCACGGGCTACACTGGCAGATATAATTATTCAGAATCTTGTTGGGAATGTAAATTTCATTTGCCGCTGCTAGATTTCCTGCACATGCAATTTTCCTGCAGGAAACCGAATTCTCATCTGCCACATGATATGGCAAGCTCACCTGAGGCCAAATCGAGCTTTTGCATCTTCTTGGTAGACCACCGTATAGTTGTATTTAGTCCGGGATTCAGAGCGCTGGCGCTTGGAGTGGTTGGAAGCATGTGACTTAGTTTGCGCTTGTTTGCCAAGTTTGGCTGTATATTGTGTCATTTGCTCTCTGGATTGGTGAGCTGTTCGCCTTGGCGATTTTCCCTCTGACGGCTACGCCCTGTGATTGTTGCCTTGCAGGCTTGCCGTTGGTTGCCGTTCCTGATCTTGGGTGAGTGTTCCTTTAAGGCCAGCAACTCTTTGCTTTGCAGTCAGACTGGATCCTGACCTGATTCTGTGATGTTGCGACGCACCATGTCTATTGCTACTCTTGCAGCAGTATTGGAGGAAACGCAGCAATCATGACTTTCTCCTAGCAATCATGACTTTCTCCTTATGCTGCATGTATATATATATATATTTACATGTACAATACAGATGCAAACAGAACAGCACTCCAAGGAATTGTTGTATTTGCGTTGTCATGCTTTCATGATCGAGGAAGGACAAGACAGCTATCGTCGAGGAAGAGGAGGAGACGGAGGCAGGTTATGAGACCCAGTCATCAGGCAGTCATCAGAAGCATGTTCTATCAGCCAGAATTGGGTTTCTTTCTCTTGAGGATACAGGTAAATGGAAGCCAAAGGTAAGCAAGCCCATTTGGGGGTCCCCCTTGGGACAAACCCAAATGAGTCAAAGCGGTCATTTGCCCACATTCGGATTTTGGACAGCGCAAAGAAGCCCATGGCTCCCATTTCTGAGCCTGGATGTTGGCTGAATCCGCTTCGTTTGGGTTTCCGAGTATGATGCTGAAGCGGAAGCCAGCCAGGGATGCATTTGTTTCAGTTGCGCCCCATTTTTTGCAGAGAAAGTTCTTGCTTTTGAACTGACCTTTCCTTGCCTTATTGGTAGATGGACCGATGGAATTGCAAAAAATAAAAGCAATTGTTCCATGTCCTTCGTCCTGAGCCAGAGAGGCGAGAATCTGCCGCGGTTGTGGAGCCTAAGTCTCTTTTTTGTTTTGTTTTTTCCTGCGCTGCTTCGGATCCATTAATACGGCTCAGGCTGCACCAATAAGAGCCCCCGATTGGACGCTGCCCCATGGACCAGCATGGCTCATTTCTCGAGAATTGTGATGAGTTACCCTCCCTCCCACTATCATGGCTGACAGCAGATAGCAGGTCCCTCCAAGAGGAAACTGATCCAGGTACCCTCCCGGTGCCATGGCAATGTGGGAGGAGTGAATCCAGTTGCCACGAAATGGTTTCATTTCCCCTGGCTTCGAAGCCCCTCTTCATGGTTGTCGTTGGGAAACATTTTTCCCATTTTTGCTTATTGTGGCTTCGTGGGAAGTCCCCACTTAACTGCTAAAATTTAAGTGTTTGCTCCCCTTTCAACATTAGCCAAGTCTTTTTTAGTCGTGACAAGCAGTAGCACTCAAACATGAGTTGGTTCGCTGGCTTTGGGGGATTCATCCAAAATGCTTCGGACAGCCCTGGATGTCGCGGAAAGTGCGAGGCGGTTCGCGCATGACTAGTGTTTGTTCTTTCCAAGACTTGATTTTAGTCAATTTATGGTATGATCCTGGCTAGTCTCATTGCTTGTCCACGACAAGTATTCAGGGATATTTTGAGGCTGTCTCGGGAAGTCACCAAATGCGCACGTCGCTCGTCTCGGGTGGGAGCGACGAAGTGTACAACACCTCCGCCGCTTCCAGAAGCTCTTTCGACACAAGTTGACAATGTATTTCTTCGGTTGCAACAGCAAATCAATTCAGGCAAAGCTTTGGGCAGGGTGGATCTGAGCCTCCCCTCCCCTCGCCGGGGACATGGAGGGCGACTTGTTCTTGTCAAGTTGGCTTGGAGTATCATCGAATATTGGTGGCAAAGCCAGCCATCCGGTTCCTTAGCTTTTTAGATCCTTTTCAGTGGAAAAGTGGTAGTTTCGGAATTTAACCCACTAAAAGTTAAACTTTTAGCAGGGGATCTGAGGGCAGCCCAGTATCATTTTTAGCGGAGGTGATGGACTGCACGGTGTCGAAGTCGTCCTTACACAGAGCTAGTTGTCATCGCAAGCACCGGACATAAATGAAATTGGTATGTCAGGCAGGTTCCACGAAGCAGGTCTATCAAAATGTCTACATGTCTGTAGGGGGGTTGTTTTTGGTGGTTCAGATTGCTGGCAATGAGGCCGTACCCTAAAAGCCCCCCCCCCCCCCCCCCCCTCCGTGTGCAGATGTGCTCCGATAATCCCTGAAATTTGCGGGCACTTTTGCGAAGCCAATCCATACTATACAAACATGTTGTTTCAACATCACCCTTGACATATTATAATGCGGGATAGCTTTGCAGTGTTGTTGGCCTAGCGCAGACTCTTTACACGGGTGTCGAGTTTCTGAGTTGTTGGCTTGCTTACGCCAAGCCAAGCCCTCTATATTCGAGTATTGGGGCCAACGAACGCGAACAACTCATTCCTTTGCATTTGTTTCGCTCATTGGACATGATTTCGCCGAGCGGCTAGAATATGCAACCAGGTATGTCCTGAATGAGGGTTTCACTTCATACAAGCCTGGGCCCCCCAGTAGTGCCCTTTTTCCCTTTTTTAAGGGGAGGATTCCCCTACTAAAGTAGACTACAGAGAAAAAGAAAAGAAGAAGAAAAAACGGGTACCCTTATTCAATCCTCCTAGAAGTGGATCCTTCGGTGGTGAGTCTGGTTGCCAGGTCAGCGTGGGCCAGGCGTTGGCCGACAGAGCCGCCGCAGCACCCAGTGGGAGACACTGGGCCATCGTCGGTCGGGTCTCAAGCTTGCAATCTGACCCCCTGTGGAAACAAAGAACGTTGAAGCGTTTTTTTTTTGTTCACTGGCCTATTTTCCCAAGGGGAAGTCAACATGTAAACCCTGCAATCTCATGTTTGCCAGGGGGATACCCTTTGTGTGTCATCAGGCCTCCGTGAACCAGGGTTTTGGTATATCCGGGGTGAACCTCATAAGAATCCTTTGTGGCCTTTCATTGCCCGCAAGCCGATTTTGACTGGTGCCATCAACATTAGCAGCACATTCCCGAGACAAGAAAGGTCACCGCAATACACAATCCAACACAGCACTGATCTATATGACCCATCAATCGGTGAAAAAAGTCGAACCATGTTGTTTGATGTGTCACGCGTAGCCTTGAGTCATGTGCGGATGGCCAACAGGCGGGTTATTTGCAAAGCCGTGCTTCCTGCTCCTGTGTTGCTTGATCAGCCATTGCAACAGATCCACTGCTTAGCCGCCCAATTGGAAATTGCGAAGGCCCAATCGGAAATGCCAACTTGCAGATTCAGCTTGAAAATCCTGTGCCATTCGGTTGTTGAGGCCTGAGTCGAAGACATCTTGATGCCACATTCGTTGAGAAGCTCAGAGGTGCCTAGTGCCAGCAGCTTCTCTTACCCAGGTCGTTGTGGGATGGTTTGGAGGTCAATGTTTGTTTCCCCGTCCTGTGTGTGTTTTTCTGGGCAGCAGCAATCACGCTCCCCCCATGGTCTGTTCTTCTTGCGAACTTTACCCGAGTTCCCAATATTTCCGGCAACGGGACGTATAGGCAGCCCTTTGGCAACTTGGATTTAATGCGCTGCAGGCTTCACTGCTGCTGGCATTCCGCCAAGATCCTAGCCGTGCAGACGACCTCAGGCAGCGACCTTAGCGATATAGAAGCCCGTTCTGAGCGGGGCCTGAGTTTGCTACAAATCTAATTGGTCGCTGATTTTAGCTGACTGGCACAGGCAGCAACATGCCAGTTGAGAGTGGGAGGACTGGTTGGTGCCTGCCATTCAGAAACTGATTCTAGTTCATGACCGCGAGCTTGCATTGGTTCTAGTTGGCCCTAGTGGGTTGGGAGCTATGGTGGGGTTTGCAGGCGAGCCCCTTGAGTAGGACAGAACACGCCTTCAAAAACTGAAAGACCAGTCCAGCCTACCATGCCTTGCTGCACCTAGGATCAACAGGTTCATTGTGCATGAAGTATGGAGAGGATACGCTACCTCAATGTAGACTAGGCAGTCGTGCTTGGTAGTGATCTGGCGGTTTGCTGTTCTGTTTCACGCGCAACACATACTGATCCCTCGAGTAAAAAGCAGCGAACGACAGAGCCAGAGCTTCTAGATCAGATGCCGTGACCTGTGTGACTGAACTTTGCAAGAGACGGCGTGTGACACGTCACATGTGACACCTTTTTACTCGATTGGCAGACCTCAGTTTGTTAAAGCTTCCCTCAGTTTACCTCATGTCTCATGGTTGTGTTGTTGCCAAGGCCACTGCCAAGACTAGTACAAAGCTTCTGCACCATGAACCCGGATGTGTCAACAACGACGCCTGTCAGGCGTGCAGTGAAGCTGTTCGAGGCCAGCTTGCAAGAGGACAGCAGCGCCTTGGGCATGGAGCAAATGGCCAAGTGCCTGAGTTGCTTGTTGGATTGGACTTTGGGCCACGTGATTGTTGAGCTGTTCCTTTCAAAGTGTCCTTTTCTGAAATGATCAGCTTGCCTCCTGAGAGGCTGGTAACTTCGTCTCTTTGGCCATGGTGCAGCGAACTTTCATCAACCATAGGTGTCCTTTTTGGTTGTTTTGGTGGAAACATAGATGGCTCTGGTTTACCTGGTGGTTTAATCAGCTACCAGGGCCATCTAGTTGCCCTAAAAGGACACCTATGTCATCAACTGTACTTCAATTGTGCTTGACATTTTGGCCAGCTGAAAGATGGTCAAGTGCCCGTGTGTTAAACATGAGGCTTGCTGCAGGGTACGCTCAAACCACAAAAATTGAGCGGCTCCAACTTCGCCATGGATATTTCCTCAGTGTGGCACATGACATCATGGTGGCCCTTGATTCACACACAACTCGTTGCACTTTTTTGTAGTTGGATTCCTTCTCCTCTCAGGTCTGGCCTTCAAAGGTAATTATAACTCGGGTTTTGGGCCAGCAGCCTTCAAATGGGTTAGGCTCATGAAGTGTTTGCTATCTACGAAGTGTCCGGTTGGAATATCGTGCGCGCAGCCGGTCGCAGGAGCCCACCAACGAGAGTGCCCTCATTGGCACCGGGCCCAGTTAGCGTCTTCTCTTTAGGCATGCGTAGGCGCTTGGCTGACACTGGGCGCCTTGAGAAATTCCATTGCCTTCAAGCAAAGATTTGCCCTGACTCACACTCCCGAAAATGATTATGCAGCCCGAAGAAGCCCAACTTGCAGATGTGCGCTGCCACCATCCAGTATCTCATTCATGGGGAAGAATCCTTGTTCCTGGTCTCTTTGTATGAAGATGGTCCCAGCTGTGGACTAGTATTACCACTTTCGAGCAGGATAAGATGAAATGGATGGGTCTCATTCTTTTGTGGTACTGTGGACGGCGGAAATCCTCCACCACTTTAAGACCATGAGAAACCATTGTTTGTTGGTATTTACATCGGAATCATCATTCTGTGGTTTGTCAGGTGATGCAGGATTTCGTCCATCCACAGTATGTCTTTATGTGTTTGGTCACATGCATTGTTTCAGGTACTGCTATCAGTAGCGATGGGCAATAAAAATTGTGAGCCTCTTCTAGGCACGCCTGCTTTGTAATGTGCCCTACAACCACCTAGCCAAAGCGATCATATGCCTAAAGTGTGTGTTTTAGATAAATCAGATCACATGTATTGATGCCGCCACGCGGAGCAGGTTCAATTGCGAAGTTCAGTTGGTGAAGACAGTATGATTGGTTTGCTTGCGTACGAGGCCCCCCTTTTGGTGTCATAGACTGCATGTAACGTGTGACACTGCCTCGAGTTGCAGCAGCATCAAGGTCAATTTGCCCAGTTGCATCATCTTCAAGCACTTTTCATGCGACAGAGTTACACGATTGTCTGACTAGAGTGCCCGGTGCTTTTGCGCCGACCATTGGTGTTCTGGTACGCATTCCAGAACACATCAGGCTACAGTGGCTAAAGGTCTCCTAGACGCATTGTTCTTCTTCCTTGTCCCCTACAAATGGGTTCAGACAGTATCCTTTGATTCACCTTCACACACCAACGATGGAGTCAATCTTGAGAAACTCCCAGCGAGTCTCGCGTTTCTTGGCGCCTGGCCTTAGGTCTGGGGGAGATTCTCGACGAAGGCCAGGGGTTTGGGTTCTGACCATGGTGCTTTCTGGGCGGTCTGGATGAGTTCCATGCTCCACCTCTTCTCTTTGGGGGAAAACCAAGGGTAGGTTGCCTGTTTTGCGGCTTGGAAACTCAGAGGCTTGGAAGAACTTGGTAACCAGACGATGCAATCTATTTGCATCCGGGAACTGCTAGAACTGTCTACTTGCAAGGGGCTCACGGAGGGTACAACAAGATCAGGCCCTGCAGTTCCTTGGGCTCCAACTCAGACTTTGGAACTGTATTCTCACAAGCTTCCTCTACTCTTGACAAAGTTGTCCCATTGGTTGGAAACGGGATAGCGCCTTAGAATCAGGTCACATGTGCTGAATGGCAACGGCACACTGCTTGTGATTTTGGATGGTCAGGCAGATCATGGCCTTTTGTGTGATGACGACCCAAGAAAGTCAGCTGGTTATATGGTTGGCAAATGGATTGTGTACTTGGGGGCAATGGGCCAGTCAATTCAGGACTAGTGACGTTCAAGGGAGAGCCTTCTGATCACGAAAGCTAGCTTTAGCTAGCTGAAGTTTCTCCTTGCGTAAGCAAGGAAAGGGGCTCAACTGCCGAAAGATTGATTTTTTCAATTATTTGAGCCGAAAAGATTGAAACAAATCAATTATTTAGACCCCCCCCCCCTCCCCCCCCCCGTCTCAGGCTCGATTCCTCCTTGGTCCACCCCTCCCCCCGGGCAGTGGCTCAGTGTTTCAGCAGTCTCGGTTTGCCCGTTTTGGACTTGGTGCTACGAACTTTTACATGTTCCGCCGATTCAGCTTGTTCATTTGAGACCTCAGTCTTCTCAGTAAGCCACCTCGCAAGAATCTTTGCACACGCAGCATGCAGAACCCAGAGGTGCTTTAAGACAGCTTCTGACGCCTCTCGTTGTTTTCATTTTTCAAGGTTTGCCACGCCACCATGTGCGTTTGCGTGTCGCATCCTACGAATCTTGCCGGGCCTCTCGTTGTACACAAGCTACCTATGAATCCACTCTGTCACCGACCCATCTCATGCAACAACTGCTAGCTTTCATTCACCCGCTCCTCAAGTTATTTTGTGAAGTGCGATCCGTGCACGACTGGGATGCATGGGGACCAGGCTTGGTCGAGAGGCACAATGAGGGATGCACAAGGATGTTGGTAAACGGCCGAAAATCGCTCAGAATTCACGCAGTGGTCCTATTTAGCAGGTCGCTCAGAGACGCCTATGTGCACGTGGGCAACTCGTAACAGCAGTGCACTGGGCAAGCAGACCCATTTGGGGAGGGGAGCGTGGGCATCCGTTTCGGAGTCATAGTGAGTGCCCTCCGATGCCACGGTTTTCGTGGCACCCCGAGCCATTGGCCAGGGTCTCGAGCAACCGATGGCTTCAGACTGATCCGGCAATGTCGGCTTTGGTCCTGGAATCGATTGAAAGACCGTGATGCTGAGTTTAGGGATCGTTGTTGAGACAATGAGGCACAACGTGTCCGATTGGCTTCTTTGGCTGGATGCAAACAATGCCGACACTGCAACAACAAGAGTTGCTCTCCTGCATCTTGGGAAGTAAAGCAAGCAAATGAAGGAACCGTCAGGCGGTCAACTTGGCCGTTGTGACTTGTGCTGTGGGTGATTGTTCTCCTCGGTATGCCTGTGGCTTGAAGCAACTCAGCTGAGAAGGCCTGGGTGATGTACCGCAAGACCAAGATGCTGCAAAGCGACTCTGGTTGCAGGCAGGGCGACTCGTTGCATCGGTGCATGAGCCAAGCCCGACGTACTAGGAGGAAGTGCAAGTCCCCCCGCCCCCCACCCGGGATCCCAAGAGATGCATCGATTTGTGATTCAATTTTGCCAAGATGAACGGATGCAAGAGCAGTGTGAGCATTGGGACAGGCAAAGCGAGCAATCGGGTGCTTTCGTAAGACAACTTGGACCGTCAGCGACCCCGGTTCCGGCCTTGCTTGATTACGCTACCGTGCATTCTGAATCCCGTGTTTTTGCATCGGCTCTTCAGAAACGGCCATGTATCTTTTGCCAGGGTCAGAGCCCAAGCATGTACTCGGGAAGAACTTTCTTTTAGTCAGCGCTTCAGAAAGGGCATGAAGGTCCATGCTAGGACCCATGTTCCCCACTTTTGATAGAGTTTGACCATGGCAACTGGCCCTTTCTTTGCTAGCCATGCAGTCAAGAATCACAACAACAGGCACATCATGCTGTTGCACTTGGAGTGCGGCTGGTGGAGATTTGATGGATTGTGGGGGTGCTGGAGATAAGCGAAAGGTCAATCAGCATGTGCCATTTCTGGGTCCCCTTCATCTTGCCCTAACATGTATAAATACGGATGATTCATATCGGTAAAAACTGCTTCGTTCATTTTCCTTTTAACATCACTTCACATGTTCCTGTTGTCACCACCTAGCTGCCCCGTCATGGGGGGAGGGTTTGCAACGTTTTGGGAGTCAGTTTGTCGGCAGGCGGGCACGGGCCCTCAGAGTGGTGTTGTTGTATCTGCTGAAGCAGACATTATTTGGCGTTGGACATGTGGATGGATGAACTTCTGCACGACTTTAAAACTATGGGAAACAGGACACAATTGTTTGTTGGCATTCACAGGGGAATCATCTCTTCATAGTCTCTTCGGTGATGCAGGATTTCGTCTATCCACAGTACTCGAGAACGCCGCAGCAGGTTTTGAATGGACTGGTTCTGTGTCTTATGTTGGTGAAGTTTGCTGTGTTCTACCCGGGCATACTTGCAGCAGCGCTCAGCATGCTGAAAGCCACGGAACGCTGTGCATGGGCAGGGCCTCAGAGGGCAACAGGCATTCAAGTAGAAGCGCATGCATGAGCTATACTTGCTTGTGCTCAGAAACACACATTGATGTTCGTTCATATTTGGCAGCTGGTTTTGTCAACATATTATAATTATGTAATATATGTATATATATATATATATATATGGCTGCGAGTCAATTTATAAGGTCCGGAACAGGGTCCGGAACCCACATGCGATCCAGACCTCCGTTCCAGACCTCCGTTCCAGACCTTGCCTAGAAACATGATCCAGACCTTCCGTTCCAGACCTTGTTTATATATTTATGTCTAGTTTAGAGTATTTACGGTAAGGTGATTTGGTAGGTTATTGACTCCCCCCTTTGTTTTGCCAAATGCTACGCGTTAAGGCTGGTGTTCGAGAGAAGCCTGAGGTGCTAACGATGGGGTTTGCTTGTCGAGCTTTGGTGGTTGGGGCTGCGTGGCTTGTAATCATTGGGACTTGGATGGAATTAAGCAGCTGTCCTGTTGACAGATGTGTTTTTGGAACGGCCTGTGAATGTTAAGGGTCAACCCCGCCGCAGTCTGTTCGATACGATACGGTAACGGTTCGATACCGCTCTCGGTTGTCACATTGTTGAAACGACCATGTTTACATGCAGCTTGCTACCAAGTGCAAGCCACACGCGTAACCGTTCCAGACCCCGTTCCAGACCCGTTCCAGACGTGTTCCAGACACAGCGGAGCAATTTGCCACCAAGTCCACATGCACAGTAGCGCTTCTTACGCGGCCCGCCATGCCGCCGAAGAAGCCTTCAAGGAGGTGCCGTATCGTACGGCCGCGCGCCCCTGATCGCTTCATCCATCCATCTACCCATTCATTCATTCATCCATCCATCTATCCATCTTACACTAAATGAACGAGCAAAAGGCTAAACTCTCTCGTCATAAAATATGTCTTCGGCGATTTCTCGTTGCTTGTTTTGTATTTTTCCTCAGGAACGATATAGCGAAGCCCCAAAAACGATAACGTCGCATGACGTGCAACTGGCGCTTCGCGCTTCTATTTTGCACTCTGTGAGCCTTTTTTTGCCCCAAGCTGTAAGTTGCCATGACAGCTCCTGTCAATGCTCCTCGGCAATGCATGGTGGGCACATGTGTGCACGAGATGGGCCCACCCAGATGGATCGCTAACGCACCCGCGCACACGCACACGCACAGGCGCCCGCAGGCACCGGCGCACGCTGCGACCTTCGAGCTGGAGCTGCCAAAGTGTAACTTGCGTACTGCGCTGGTACTGAAAGTTGCGACTTGCGACCTGGACGTTGCAGCCAGCAAGCAAAGCTGCCAATGCTTGGGAGCCAGAAGCATAGTCTAGCCCGCTGATCACATGACTACCGCAAGGTAGAGAAGGCTCTTGTGCGCTTGCTTGGCTCTAGCTTATTGCAAGTTTGTTTTTTTCGTGACACGTGCGTTTGCTTTTTCAACCACACGCGCAGCTCCTTCAGCGCACATCCTTCCGCGCACACAAAGGGCCCGCAACGGGCCAGGCCGCGGACGGGCTTGCGCTTGCTCCTCAAAGATCTGCTGCTGCAGGAGGATGGGAAGGCCTGACTTGCCCGAGCAGATCTGTGATCCGGAAGGCTTTGGAGAAGAGCCCGAGCTCCAAGAGTGCTGCCGCAGAAATTGCTCACTGCAGGGGGTTCGCTGGGCACTTTCCAAATCCGCACGGCGTCGCAGGGAGGGCGCTTTGACACGCGCAATCCTCGCAGAGGGTTCATTGGGCGCTTTGCGCGCTCGCGAGACCCGAGCAGAGGGTTCTTCGGGCACTGCACCCACGCGCGAAACGCGGAGAACCATAGGGGACTCGTTTAAAGTAGAATGAATACAGCCCACACAGCAAATATTGACGCTGGCTCATGAGTCACGGTCAAAATATGCGTCGATCATTTTATCAAGGCACGGTTGGTCTTTGGGTTCCGGAACTGCACGCCTTGTTTTTGTGGTTGCCGGAAGGGCCAAACCATACCCACAAGCCAGCCAACCCAGACCCACAAGCCACTGAACAGTCAAGATGCGCCTATTGGGTGCTTTTGACCAAAGCTACACTCCCCGGCTTGTTACTCAAAACTGCGTTCCCCGGCTTGCTATATGGAGGTTGCTGGAAGGGCCAAACCATACCCAATCCTTCCTACTGCTCATGCTTCTTGCTTGCACCCGCAGGCGCCACAGCCGGCGTGCCAAACCATACCCAAAAGTAATTTTGGAGCGTCGAAAACACCTTTTCGGATCACTCGGGGAGTGTGAACTGCATTCTGGGCCACCGATTGCTCTCCTTCCTACTGCTCATGCTTCTTGCTTGCACCCGCAGGCGCCACAGTCGGCGCGCCAAACCATACCCAAGAGTAATTTTGGAGCGTCGAAGACACCTTTTCCGATCATTCGCGGAGTGTGAACTGCATTCTGGGCCACCGAATTACTGCTTGCTCTCCTTCCTACTGCTCACGCTTCTTGCTTGCGCCCGCGGGCGCCACGGTCGGCATGCCAAACCATACCCAAAAGTAATTTAGAGCGTCGAAAACACCTTTTCGGATCATTCGGGGAGTGTGAACTGCATTCCTGGGTGGCCGTTTGACCACATTTCTCGTGGCCATGGTTCTCAGGTACATGAAAACAAGTTTTCACGGCCATAGCCCTTTTTCACGGCCATACGTTGCTGACCAGCTTCAATCTAATCGCGCAAGAGTGCTCCAGCGAGTTTGCTCACGCAAGTGTGCCTGTGCAAGTTTGCTGGTGCACGTATGCTTGTAGGAGTTCGCTGGTGCCGGAAGAACCCCTTTTTGTATATATATATATATATATATGTATTTGTATATATATATATATGTATCATATATTTTATATGTATGTATATGTGTATCTTATGTGTATATATATATATTTCCGAATACGTTTGGCAAAAAAGCACCTCGTTGAAGAAACACGCCATTCACAGAGCGGACTTTCTTTTCAAACAGCGGTCAAACTTCTGAGGTAGAGAAAGCAACCAGCGCTGCAGGGCACGTTTCTGCACTGTGCGCTTGTCAGAAAGCTTCAAAATCTTCATTTGTTTCTTGAGGGCGTCCTCATCCATCCAGGTGCTGTAGTGATGGACATTTAGGCCACTTTGAGGCCTACTCAACAGAACGTGTTGAAGCAAGTGAAATTTCGGGCGAAGGCGCCACAAGCGCTCACGCCTTTGCACAGAAGCATGGGCAAGCTTGAGATACAGCGTTAAAAATATGTTTCCAACAATGGCCTTGTTTTCTTGTTCTAAATGGCTCAGCCATCTAGAGCCAGCAGCCATTGTTCCCAAAACATGGTCAATCGACCATACCAAACTTGCTAACTCAGGGAACTTTGGAGATTTGCCCAGTTCAAAGCAAAGCCACTTGATGCAAACAAACGTGTCATACCCCGAAGACCGCAACTCTGGGTATTTGTCAGTGGCAAGGTTGAGCTTTGTTTTGGTTAGCTTTGCCAACCGGAGCGGCAACTTGTTTGCCCCACAAAAATCCTTCAGCCTGGAAGTTGCTACCTTCAAGCGGTCACGGATGTTGTTCCCTTCAAAAAATTGGGGCCTAGCCCTGGCCAAGAGTATCTTGAGAACACTCCCAATCACATCTCGACCTACCCCTAGGTGAAACACGTGTAGTAGGTCTGGATGTATTTGGCTTGGCCCCATCCAGCCTGCAAGCTCCGTGTAAGGAGGAGGGTGCTCCCACGGGTCAAGGACCCCAACAGTGTTCCAAAACTCAGCATTTGGGTTTGCGTTCAGAAATATCAGCGGCGACTCCGGGTTCTGCAGCCCTTTGCACGCCAAGCATAGCCAGCACACCTGGCAAAAACAAACAACTTTGCGTTGCAAGAGGTGCGCGGGTGTGCGGCAGTATTTTCTCCCACCAAGCCTCATCCCGGCTAAAGTTCCGCTTGAGGTTGAACATTTGCCAGATTGCTCGCCAATCCCCGCGGAAGGCAGTGACCCAAGCCCGAAGAGTTGAAACCTGAGCAGGAAACTTCCACATCGGGGGTGCGCGCATTTACAGCACAGCCAAAAAATGTTGCGTGCTAGCGAGTAGCCACTTGTTTCGATGGGAAGTCAATCAAAGGCACACCATCTCTAGCGAGTTTGTTGAAGGAGTCCGTGACACACTTGGCGGCTTCATTCAATGTAGTGATGTCCCCTGTGTGCGGGTCAATGACATAGCGACTTTCAGGAATAACTGTGATTAGGAATCTTGATGCCATAGAGTCAGAAAGGTGGCTGGACATCTCAGACGTCCATAGCATGTGCATCCACTTCTCGTTGATGGATTTCGCTTCATCGCCTTGGAGAGCCAGGCCCCCAGCACAGCTTGCAACCGTGCAGTGGGCTCTTTGTTTGCAGTTGCCCTTTTTTAGGAGTGGTTTGAAGAGAAACAAAACAACAACTTTCATATTGCAGGGGCCCTGTTTTTGATCTACGTTGACGCGTACCCAAGTACCTAAATGGGAAGACAAGGCACAGTACAGGGTGCAGGCAAGGGAAGTGTCTCGGTATTCTTTTGCAGGATGGGTTGGGTGATCCTTCAAAAAGTGATCCCAATAGTTTGTCATGTCTTGGGTGTTGTCCACCAGCATGTTCAGGTAGCCCTGGTTGACTACTGCGGCAACCTTGCAAGCCGCATGGCCATGCCCCATCACATGGTTCGCACATCAATTGCTCTTGCAAAGGCAAGCAGCGAAGTGGTGGGGCAAAATGATTGGCCAGTCCACCCATTTAATCGGAGCATCATCATCGCTTGACTCTTTCAAGGGAAGCTTCACTGAGCTAACAGGGCAAGGCAAACTCACGCCCAATTTCTGGGCTCGCTCATGGAGCCCACGTTCTCGGCACGACCTTAGGCGGGACTGCGCGCGACGCCCTGCCACGGGCGAGCTGCGCAGAGCAGGCCAGTGGCCTAGACACAGCCAAGCCGCGAGAACAAGTTGCTGTCATAGACTTCCCCAATTTCTCTAGCTTGGAGGACTGATGAGCCACCACGTCCCACCGCGTACGCCAGCCTGACGTCTTGGAAAGAAGAAACGCGTGTTCAACAGTTGTTGTAAGCAGGGAACAGCACCTTGCCAAAAGGAATCCAATTTGCATATTGTTTTGCCAAGGCAGTGACAAACATTCCAACTGGATTCAAACTAGATTTGCACATGCAACTAAGTGAGAGGACATGGCACGCGTTGTCCAAAGCAGCGCGAATCTCCGGAATAGCCAACTGCACGTTCTGCGATGGACCTGCGGGGGCAGGGGCCATCAAGGTTTTGAGGAGGGCACAGTGAGCAAAGCACAGCATGAGAGCAGCTTTGCTCCAAGCTTGGACCTTTTTCACACTCAATCCACAACATCCTACAGCACTAGTCAAATGTACACACCTCAGTGTGTTTCCCACTGATGTGTGCGAATGCGCGCGAACTCAAAACTCCTTGGATCTAGCAACCCCATGATTGGACGGGTGGCCACTCGTGTGATGATAAGTCAAAAAGGTTGAAGCCAACTACTTGCCAGCTTTTGAAGCCAGAGCAGCCGCTTTCTTTGCAATTTCCTTGGCAACAGCTGTTGCCTGTGCCCGAAGCATGCGTGACTCATCCAACATGTCCTCAGCGCGGCCCTTGAGGTGCAATGTCGCGTCTTCATTGGCGGTTTCCTTCAGCCTCAGATCAAGGCAGGCAAGGGGCTGTTTCAGGCGCAGGAAAGAGGCTAGTGAGGCTGAAGGCACATCAGTTACACCAAGGGTCAAGGGTCTTGGGCTAGGAGATGCACTCTAAGTAAACACATTGAGGGTCGCAGGAAAGAGGTGTTAATTTGCAAGGTTGAGGCGCACATCCATCAGTTGTTCAATCCGGCCCTGCATCAACTCCAGGCCTTTTCTCAAGTCATGCTCTTGAGGAAGCTCCATTCCCACACAGCATGCTCGGTGCTCTTTGAGCAAGGAATTCCGGGAGAGGTCCCTGATCTCCTGCCAGGTCTTGGGCTCCTGGAGCTTGACCGCTGCGGCCTTGGACTTCGCTTTGGCCTTCGGCTGCTTGACGCCCGCGCTGGCACCTGACAGGTTTGTTGTAGAATAAGGGCAGCGAACCGTGAAGTCACAACACCTTTTCCAAGTTAAGGGAAACCAAAGCAACTGATGATAAACGCCACGCACATGTTTCAATAAGCAACTCCAAAAAGGCAGGTGTATTCAGTTTCCTTTTTCAGTTCCTTTTGTGCCACCAGAAAGGCGCCCGAAGAAAAAACACTCCATTCGGTCAAAGTGCTAGCTGCAGGGTTCTGGTTGGCTTCATCCTGCAAAACCGCCATCATGTCAGTCAAAGCAGGCTGGCCACTTTTGGTAGGCATGAGTGCTCCGCCCAAGCTTTCTGTAAGCGCTGAAACAGCCCTGCCAGTAGGGTTGACCGCAACCACAGCCGTTCCTGTTTGGCTGACCTTTTGACGGTCATTGAACTCACCACCCACTGTGCACCAGTACCGGATTGACGCCGCATCTTCCGGCGCGTCGGCGTCAAGCACGCCACCCTTCTTGAGCAGCGACTCGATCTTGGCCCTTAGGCGCAGGGGAAAAAAGGGGCCAAGCATTGAGCACCCATTCAAAGAACCAAAAGCACAAGTGAAGGTAATTCAATCGCAAGGATCTTGGAGAATTTCCGGTCTTTCATTTCTTGTACGGTAAGAAGCTCCTTTCGCTGGTTCACCTCTTGGCTGGCACATTTGGTCAGAGTGAGGTTGGCTTCGCAAGCAGCTAAGACTTCCTTCTGCTTGACCCACTCCTGAAGCAGCTTGTTGCGGTCCTGTCAGGAAAAATGACCAGACCATGCGCAGACTTGCTTTTTGAAGGGTCTCAGCCGGACAGGTGAAGCCACTAAGGAAAGCAACTGCTCTTAGTGTTGAAAGGCAAGGCTGGTCAGGTGAAGCCCCGAAGGAAAACGTATTTTTGTTTGAGGTTGCTCTTAGTCTTTCCTCAATGTTGGGAGCAACACCCTTAAACCAAAACACGCTGTTTTTGAGAAGCCCTTTTTCAACAAAAAGATGGCTTCTCAAAAAACACAGTTTTTGAGAAACCCTTTCTCAACCAAAAAAGGGCTTCTCAAAAACTGGTTAGGGGAAACCCTAACCAAGGAAGGTGGTCTTCGATTCGAAGGCGTAGCTGGTTCCGCGAAGCCCCTAACAAAACCCAACCCTCCCCAGAACATTTGCCAAGAAAGAGGGAACATGAGGGAGCTTGCTGAAAAGCAACACCAAAATATTCTTCAGCTAGCTCTCGACAATTTTACAAGGGTACCTCAAAAATATCACATCAGAGCAGGCTGTTTTAAGACCCGCCCCGTTCCTGGTGCGAGCCTTGCCAGAGCTTCAACATCTCCGGACATTTTGCTGCTTCTTTGCTGTCCATACGCCTCAGCAAGGTCATCCACTGGCGCTTGTGGGTGGACGAGTTTACCTTCACCGCCGGCGCCTCGGCAGCAGGGGTCGACAACTCGGCCTTGGAAGAAGGGCGGGAAGACTGGCTCACCTCCTGGTTCTTGCTTTGCACCTCGACGACCGGGTCGTGTTGAGTTTCTTCTTCTTCCTCGCCCTCCAAGAGTTCCCCATCAAGGTCAGTCTCCGGGTTAAAGTCCAAGGATTTAGGGTTGACTGGATCGCTCTTCTTGCCCTCGGTGTGGTTGAGCAACCCCCCCTGTTTGAGCAACCCCCCCTTGTTCACAACGGCTGTCAAACTGGGCTGCTCAGTAGCTACCTGCTTTGGCTTCTTGAAAGCAGGCTCACTGCTCTCCTCACTAGGTTCCTGCTTTGTCTTCTTGAACTTGTCCCACCCAGACCACCTCGGATTCGCCAAGGCTGCCGGCTGTTGAGGGTTCACAGGGTCCATGTTCTGTGGAGGGTTCGGAGGGTCCATGTTCTGGTTCTGCACCAGCTGTTGAAGCTTCTTGTTCTGTTCCACAAGAGTCTCCACGTAGCTCAGAAGCTTGGCCAGGTCAGGCCCAGTTTGCGAGGCACTAGGGCCAATCCTTAAACTTTCTTGCAAGAAACAGGTGTGAAAAAAGATATCAAAACATAACATCCGAAGTTCCATTTAGGACTGGTAGGAAGGCCAGAAGGTTTAATTCCACAAGGGCGCGCCACAGGGGAGTTTGACATGTTGCAGCAGACAGCTTGAAGAAAAAAGCGATAATGAGTCCCACTGAGGCAAAGATGCGTTCCCGAGTCTGGAGTGTTGGGTTCCGAAGCGGTTGTAGAGCCAGCTGCGCGCGAGGCAGCCCCGCCCTTCACCTGCAAGTCCACAGTCTCTTGGCCAAGAAGCAGCGTGGTGCAAGACCTGACATACTGCAGGCAATTTGGTTTGGAGGGTTTTGGGTTGAATTGTCAAACAAACATCATGTGTGCTAAGTTGGACAGCTGTGGGTTGGGTCTTGAATGCGCAAAGCTGCAAGGCTTTCAGTTGGGTTTTGAAACAATCAGAACACCTGCAAAAGTTGGGGGGGCTTGGGCGTGGTTTGATTCAAAGGAATATTGAAAAATGCACTTGGGTCATTTTAAGCGAGGGACCCCAGCGACTTCAACTTGTCCAAGTTGGGTGTGTCATCAGGGATCTCTTCTGCCACGATCGCACGGGCGTCCGGCTGACGGTCAGGAGGGGGGGAGTCAAAGATGTCCAGCTGTGTCTCAAGACACGAAGGGTCAACCACCCCCCCAACGAAAGTCTCAGTTGGCTTTTCAGAGGGCAGTTTTTCAGCGGGCTTCTGAACAACCACACCTTTCTCATCACCTTTCTTGGCTTTCTTCTTCGGCACCTTCGGCGCCTTTTTTGGCTGGTCAGCAAGGTCAGGCTGGTTGCGCGCATTGGCCTCCACACTGGCCTTCAGGTAGGAGTCCGGGGGTGGCCCACACACGGCCGTGATGGTAATTTCTGCTTCTTCTCGGCTCAATCCAAACTCATCCATGATGGTTTCAACCGAGTCCCAGCTAACCTCACTTGAAGATTTTGGCGGGCTAGGGGCGGTAACATCCTCCTTGGCACCCTTCTTCTTCAAAGCAGATGGGCAGTTCTTCTTAGGCTCAGGATCAGGCACCGCTGCCTCCGAAGCTTTCGTTTTCCGTTTTTTCGTGGCAGCTGGCTCATCCTTTTTGGCAGCTGCCCCTTGCAAAAGGGCTTGCAACTCCGGGGGTAGGTCACACACCTTTAGGTTGGCCAAGTCTGATGGGTCCATGGCAGGCAGGCCCGTCCGGCTAGCCAGCACAACTGAACTTCCTGGGCTGGAAAATGCTCTATTCAGACCAATGTCTTGGCAACCAATTTCATTCCAAGAAGCAACCAGGAGGTCAAAGTTCCTTCCAACGCCACACCCCGATGGCAAAGCTAAGGGACTCTGTCCAAATGAGACTTTTGCCAAAGCAAACAACATGTTGCATAAAGGCTCAAGCTTAGGCTATACAACCGTGTCCCCTCTCACCCCTTCTTTGGCTCAAGGCAAACCATTTACGGACCTTCAAAGCGCGAGGTACCCATTACTGCAAATTGGTTTGCGGAAATCCACTGAGCGATTGTTTCAAAGGAAAAGGTCCAACAGCATTATCTGCCAGGCGGAGCTTTCCTCTTGTGTGCGTGGGCTGAACAACGTGTAGCGCAGGTAACGCTCATAACACGGCACGTACGCATAAAACGCAGAAATTACCAAGTCTCAGAACAGGTCCCATACAATGATTATTATAAAGGACGTATGCAGACTGCCCTTTCTGGAAAAAAAGCCAGCCAAAGGGCAACTGACACACGAAAGAACAATGTAAGCAGAAAACGTGTGATGCTGAAGGTGTGGAAGGTGATGCTGGCAACGCGGGGGGAATGCGTATCGCTAAGAGTGTGGAGTGATGCTAGCGATGCAGAGATGTGACGGACACTGAGGGCGCGGTGTGTGGCTCGTTTACATCTTAAGCGCAGAATTAAAAGAACCAGGTGAAGAAGGATATGTTAATTGGTGCGGCAGGTGTTGCTGGCAATGCGGGGATGTGATGCTCAGGACGCGGCGTGTCTTGTTTGATTTCTTAAACGCATAAATCAAGGAGCAATGCGAAGAATTACTCTTAAGTCGACGCTTCGTTGCGCTCCCGTGCTTGCAACGTACGCGCGTCGTAAGAGCGGTTATGACACGCATTCCCAAAGTGATCACAGCGCGTTGCACCCACGTCTGATTTCGCAGCACGCGATTGTTGCGCGCAGAGATTCTTGTAAGAGCAATTCTGACGCGTAATTCTCGCTGCATCCAGCCCCGGAGCACTGTGTCTAAAGGGCTGAGGGTGTGGAGGTGATGTTGGTGACGCGGAGATGTGATGCTGAGGGCATGGTGGGTCGTTCTGTTAATCTTGTGCGCAGAAATAAAAGAACAAGGTGAAAGTAGGTGACGCTGAGGGTGACCAGGCAACGCACTAGTGCTGCGGGCGTAGGTCCTTTTTATACATGAAGGGCATTTTGCCTAAAAGAACAGATCAGAGAGTATGTCAGGCCAAAGTAGCACTCCAAAGTGAGAATGCGTAAGCGCACAAATCAATTTGAGAGAGTTAAGTGAGAGTTAAAGGACTTTATATGGGTCAATTGTGTCGGGGTGAAAGTGCTTAAGCACGAAAATCCCACAATGAGCGAAAATTCGAAGTTTTTATCGGATTAAAAGAGAACTGGAGTGAAAGGGGGGCGTCAAAGTGAACATGCAACTGTGAGAGACATTCAGTGACAGGGGCGTGACAAAGGCAGCGGAGTGAAAGGGGCTTCGGAGAGCTCGAGTGAACAGTATCAGGTGAAAGGGGAGTGAAATTGGGCGAAAGCGAAAACTCGTCTAAGAGCAAAAGCAGAGTGAAAACTAGAATCAGTGAAATCGGGAGCAGTGAAAAAAAGTGAAAGGCCATGAAACGAAACCACATGGAAGTGAAATAATGTGAAAAACAGTGAAAACAGTGAAAACATGTTAAAAACAGTGAAAACAGTGAAAAACCGTGAAAAACAGTGAAAATAGTGAAAAACAGTGAAAATAGTGAAAAACAGTGAAAGCAGTGAAAACGCGCGTGAAAATAGGGAAAGCTCGCGCTGGCCTTCAACAAAGGACATCGGAAGTCATTTTCACGAATTTCACGGCAAGTTCTTTTCCGGGAAGGCGTGAATAACGGCCATTTCACGGATTTTCACGCGACATGTTCTGGCACCTTCAGCCGTGTGATTGAAATGCCAGCAACTAAGTGTTTTCCCCCTGGTCCAGCGCTCACACCCCATCCGCACTGCACAGCCAAGGAATGGAGCTCTTTGAGCTTGACACGCGTGTGGCTACCGGAGCCCCAGTTGTCGCAGCACCTCATCCTCGATTTGGCTCCATGATGAGGGCGCTAGCAACTGAGAAAGCGATGTGTCAACAAGGGGGCCGTGTGACGGCAGGTGTCCTTTTGGGTTCCATTTTTATCACCCCTAAAAGAAGCACCCTCACGACAATAGTGCACTCAAAACTGTTGTGTGCGGACCCCAGTTTCCACGCCAAGCTTCCCAGCGGCCAGGAGGCTTCATGTACTTACAACTGGCCAAATATTGCACAGCACGTGGCATATCAGCCTCCAGTGTTTACCCAGCACAGTTTGCGCTTTATATAAGGGGTTCGCCAACTCGAAGATGTTACGGGGATTTTCATTCACACTACCTTGAAAATCAAACAGGTATTCGCTGAAAGGATGGGCGTCAAAACAAGCCAGCTGCGATTTCAAACGCACCCCTGTTGGTTCTATCATAAAGATAGTTAGGGCAGTTCAGTTGCAAGACCAGTCGGTTGCCACTTGCAAGCAGCAAGCTTGATACAGATCACGAAACACGTGCTTCTAGACCAACCACTAAAGACACTCAAGGGTGAGTGGCCACACATGGGTATGTCTTTGTTTAAGGGTAACCCTTTTTCCCGTGGTTGAAAAGGGAAAGCACAAGAAACAACTTCCTCTTTTTTTTGGGGGGGCGGGGGGCGGTGTCTTTAAAGAGACGCACATTACAAAAAGCAATTGGGTCCAATGGAAAAGCGGAAGCGCGTGTGGAAAACTCATGAGGCTGGAGGTTCCCTTAGTTGATATTTGTGGGTGGTGTTTTTTTCAGGGAGGTCTAGGGTTCCCTTTAGCTTTCGGAGACTGGGAAACAAGACAGGCAAACACTTCAGGTGCCCACCGGCTGAGCAAAGTCTTGATGTTCACGCCCAACAACCTCTTAGATGTTTGCTTTTCACATCGCCAATCAGGAGTGCCCCATCCAGGGGGCTTGGGAGGCAATTTGCCCTCAAAGATCCCTGGTGTCTATGCGGAAACACGTTTCTTCTGGAACTGCGCTGCCCTGCTTTTTTGGAGGGGGGGCCGAATTACCCTAGTCCAGAGGCCCAGCTAGAAACAATTGGTAGCGCCACACACGTTGCCACGCGTTGGCCACTGCTTTTTTGATGTTTAAGTGGAAACAATTGATTGAGCCAAACTACTTGAGCCAACACTGCTTTCAGGTGCCATTTTGACTCATATTCCTGACGTGTTACCTGCTGCCACTACGTTCTTAGCATGTTGAACGTGCCAGTTGTTGATTGAGCCAAACCACTTGAGCCAAAATTGTTTCCAGGTGCCCTTTTAACTCATATTCCTGACATATTACATACTACCATGAGCCAAACCACTTGAGCCAAAATTGCCCTAGGTGCAACTTCGACTCATCTTCCTGACAAAGTACACACTACCGCTACGTTCTTAGCGTGTTGAACATGTCAGCAAGTGCGAGCTTTACGAAGATAGTTGATGGGTTGGTAGACATAGTCTTTTTGCGCAGCTGAATAGGAGGCAATGGTTTTGCGACTGGATACTTTCCAGGCAAGACACATCCTCCCAGAGGTCCCCCAGCAAATGAAGCCCAGTCCCCTCTCCGGACATGTAATGCTCAACAAACAGCTCGAGATCCGTGGCATCCTCATCCAACTCGGCAGTTTTCCGAGGTCCAGGCAAAGGTTCCTTGCCAACCAAGTTCTTTTCCCCAAAAAAGTGTGAAAGGGAACAACCATAGTCTTCACCAAGGCACAGAACGGTCCACCATCAACGCGGCCACAAATTGCCCAAACTCCTTTGTGTATGCCCTGGGCGAAGGGTCCAGTGTGTCATCATGGGAAGACACAGTGCGCAAAAGAGCACAACATCAGTGAGGGGGAAGTAGAATTGTTTTTCACACAACCCGGCCCAAGGTCCAAGAAGCTGGCTCCGGTGGAGCTCTTTCTTCAGGCCCTGGTGCCGCATGACACCTTTGGAGTCCACATACCGGCGGGCCAAAGCGGTAGTGCAACGGCCTTGCTCCCCCCGAGTCATCACTCCAGCGTGAGCCACTAGGGCGTCAGCAAGCTTCTTGTTGTTGGTCCAGAGAGTGTGGGGTTTTGGGCTAGGGCCATTGAACTTGCCCATGTAGAAGCGGCAAACATAAGCCTACACAAGGGAGGCAATTTTTGGTTGAGCAGTTGTATCAAGTATATATGCTTGAGCGTGATGGAAAACAAGGGTCTGGCCTGGATGGTTGCCCAAAGTTGTTGGCACCGTGTGAAGTCAGCCAGGCACGAGCCAGCTGGCTGCTCAATTGCAAACGTGAGCCTCCGCCAGCAGCACAACAGCACCATCAGACAAACTCTTGATGCTAAAATATTTCCTTCGCTCACAAATTGATAGCCACGATTTCCTTCCGGATGCAGGAAAGATCTGCCACTTGTGAATCGGCTCCTTAGGAAACTAAGAAACAACCAAGAACACATACACACGCACACGCATCACACATGGCCATAGGCTGAGCCCTCCACATGCTTGAGAAAGAGTTGCAGCAAAGAGCCATCATCACAAAGGATCCCTCTTCACAACGAATAATTTCAGCCACTGCTAGCCTTAGCCCAGAAGCACTTTTTTGAAACTTATGATGGGTTTGCCATTGAAAATTCACCTACTTGGTTGGCCCAGTAGCGCCAGGCCAGCACTCTTCATGAGATCCATCGTTGGACACCAGTCACGGTCCACCCCAGCTCCTCGCAGGTTTGCCTGGGACAAGATGCAGGGGGCCCAAACCAGGAAAAGGGAGAATGCTCAGGCGCCCTAGCTTCAAAAGAGGCACTGCTCTGAGAGCTTTTGTCAATTCACCGCGACCCGCAAATAGCTCCAGAAACTGGCGGTCCTTCCGAATGGCACACGTTATGAGGGACACCCTTCCAAATGACACAGAACAAACACACACTGACACACACACACAATGCAACACACAGCTCCTGCCGGAGATTAATTGTCTTATTCCAGGTTATGAGCAGGACAAATAGCACCAGGATACCCGGAGCCCTCCATGCAAGGAGCCCCTTAACTACCATGACTTGCAACGCCCAATGCGTCAGATGCCACCAAGCCAAGACTTTGAGCCCAAATCTCATCAACCAGCCAGCGCGTCTCAGATACAATGAGAATGCACTTTGTGTTGCAGCAAGGTCAGGCCAAGCGGACAGACTGCACTTCAAAGCGTTTTCCCCAATGTAGCGTCAGCGTAACTCCCAATGTCATATCAGGGCTTCCCGACATGAATGCTGAGGCCAATCTAGATCAAAAGGAAACTGCGTGCCTTCACACAGTCGCTGCCCATGGGTTAATCCGGCAGCCTTTGGCAATGAATTTGCGTCGCTGCAACTCAGTGACCGAAACATCCTTTAACAAATGTGTTTTTGCCATGGAGTTGTTCCAGGCCTCATTGGCAGCCTTGTGGCTCATGCCCCGCGCTTTGCAAACTGATACAAAATCCTTACGAGCCTTGGCATACACGTGAGGCTCATAAACAATGCCACTAGAAGGTTTCTCAGGTAGCTTTGCCACCTTTGCACCCTTTTTTGACCCTGTCTTTTTGGGATTGTTCTTCTTGGAATTCGGTTTCTTCTTCGGCGCCGGTTTCTCACTTTCGTCATCATCAGAATCAGACTCATCCGCCCACGCATATTGCCGGCTTAGCGGGAACGGCGGCGGCAACTCCTCCTTGCTGTGGGTCTTCAAGGTTTCCAACACCTGAGAGAAAAGGTTTGAAAAAGGAGGCGGTGGGTTTGTGTAAAAATAGGGGGCCAGAACAAGTGGTTTCTTTTGGTTTTCCCTTCAAAACCAACTAGTGGGAGGCACCCTCAAAGAAACAGAGCTAAGCCCGTTCAATTCTAGGCCCAACGCCCTCCCCGCCCAAACTAACAATGAGCTGTGGAGCAAAGGTTGGGAGAAGAGTTCGGCTTGTTGGGCACGTAGGCAAATCCCCGGCTTGGGCACGGCTTTTCAACTCAGGCTCAACGCGGGCCTGCTTGGGTTTACCTTCCTCTTCCATGGCTGTAGCCGTAGACAACCTTTTCTTCAAAGTTTCAATCGCCGCAGTCACTTTGGGTGACGGCGTAGGACATTCCGAAAGAATCGGGGTCTGGTCCTTCAACGAGTTAACCAGCTTCTCTGACTGTTCCATGACGCGCTTCATCCTGGCTTCATCCACGCTGCCGAGGATGGAGGGGGCGCTGCACTCGGCGGAGCTCGCAGTGAGCTCCGACAAGGTGTCCAAGCTGGCAGTGGTGCTGGCGCACGAAGAAACGTCCTGGGGAGCTTTGTTCAAAGGGTCTTTCCCCATATTTGTCACAATGTGTGAAAAGAAGTCAGAGCCGAGTTTCAGTCGCCTTGCTAGCCTCATCAGGCTTTTCTAGACCAGGGAGCCCCAGGACTCGAACTCGTTCCCGCAAAGCGTTCAATCGCTGAAGCTTGCTTTGGCTAGACTTTTTCATGATGCGGCGCAAGCGCCCAACCTAGTCTGAACTCCCAAGAGATTTGTGGCGTGAACGACAAAAACCAATAAGTACATGGGAAGACAACCCTAGCTAGGAGGTTGAGCTAAGCAACACACTTCTTCAAGGCATGCGCCATTCGCAATGCCCATTGCTGACAGCAAGGGAGATCCGAGCAAAGACCATCAGGCCAAAGCCGACATTGGTTCATCCACATAAGTATACCTTTGGAAATTGTATAAGCAGACAGCCGGTTGTTGCCGCTGCTTCCTTCCATGATGGCATAGAGCACCTTACAGAAAGAAGACTGGTCCCATGGTTGTGTTCATGTGCAATCGGAAGAAACACAACACCCGCATTTTGAAGTTTGGAACAAGCGCTTGCAATCACCAAAGATCACATCACACTTTGCCAGGGCACATCCTGGTTACACGCCAGATCGTTGAGCGATGGCTTGCCAGGCCCGAACAGCTTTCCCGAATGGTTCTTCACCAGTGAGAGCCCAACCTGAAGAGGAACTGAAACCTATTGTTTTACAAACGCCGCCACCCCAATTTTGACAATGCCAGGCCTGTTTCAAGGACGGTTGCTTTGCGAGAGCTTTGGCGTACTGCACATGCACGCCTGCTTCCACTTGGCTGGCATCCTCCAGTGCTACTGGAAATGGGTCGCCGTGCAAAGTGACCGACATGTCAGCCACTGCCTGGCTAGACCTACGGCCTGTGAAAACACTCCTTTGAGCAGCTGACGCCGGGACGCAGGTAAGGCAACCAGAACAAGCTTGATTGTCGACACCTTGCAACTTGCTGTCCACTGGCAGACAACTGTTGTTTTGCAGCAGTCAAGGGCTTCAGTGATTCAACCCACTACGTGTTTGCCAACACGCTTCTGCAATGATTTGCGAAGGAGAAACAGGGTTGCACTTCCAGCCCTTGCTTGCGCAGAGTCAGACGCAAGGCCAGGCAGGGAACCAGCCTGTCGTGAAGTGGTAGAGGCGAGCCTGGGCACCAAACTGCGCTGGCGCTAAATGCTCACACAAGGGTGAGAAACCCCCGAGAATCCCGCCATGAAATAGATAGGCGTCGATGCGAATCACGGCATCCAGCCTCAAACGCGCCAAGATGCAAGTGTGGCCTGCTGCTTTGCTCATCCGAAATTTGATGCCTCATTGACATGCTTCAGTAAGGCCCCCGCAAATGCTTTCAGGGTAAGCTCCATAAAGAGATCCCACGCACGGCTCAGAGGGCGCTCTAGCCACGGATTCAGTTCTGCGTGTTTTCTGTCAAACTGCTGCACTTACGTGGCTCGAAGAGAGCAGTGCACACACAGTACTTCTTGGACAAATGGCGCCCAACCTGGTTCTGCGAAGCTTGCGTTTTCACAGGTGCTTTTTCCAGCTTTGCGCCGCTCAAACGAAGCGGCTGCCTTGCTAGCCAAGAAAATGAAAAGCTGGTGTCAGCTCGGCAGGAGGTCATGTCAGGGCGTGGGCCCGTTTCTCTTTGGGGTGAAAAAGCGACAAGACAAATTTAGAAATGGCTGTTTCAAGATTCAGTAAGTCCACAAATGACATCGATTGTGCAAGCATCGCGAAGTAATTTACACTCATGCCATCGCATTGCGCAAAAAACGGAAACACCAAACCCCACACACACACACACACGCGCACATGCAATCACAGGCACGCGTGCGCGCGCGCACATGCCACTCTCGCGCGCGCAATCAATTCACCGCAGGCACGCGCGCGCGCACGTGGACACAGAGAAACTCCGCGCACGGGATAGCAACCAGCGCAGACCACGCAACTACACTAAACTACCAAAGTGGACCCCCCCACACGCGCGCACGCGCGTGCAAAAACACAGACGCAAGGGCACATACGCACGTGCACACACACAAACGCACACACACACAAACACACACACACACACACACACACACACACACACACACACACACACACACACACACACACACACACACACACACACACACACACACACACACACACACACACACACACACACACACACACACACACACACACACACGCGCGCGCACATGCGCGCTGCAAAGACACACCGGTGCGAACACACACATGAAAAAAAGAGCACAAGCGCCAACACAGTCGTGTGAAACCCCGTCTTGCTAAAGGCTCTCACAGCCGCGCGAAATTGTCACGCGTGCCGCGCGCGCACACACACGCAACGCACACACACACACACACACACGCACGCACCGCAAATCACACGCAACCCGTTTAGAACAATCTCTCTCTTTCTCTCTCTCTGTCTCTCATCTGTCCCCCTTCTCTGTGTTGATCCGTCTTTCCCGTCGCTCTCTTTGTCCCTGCTTTCTGCCTACCTCCGAAAATGCTATAGCAACTGTTGTTTGTCATCCCCCAACTACAAAACCATAGGCGCTCCTGCGCCGAGCAACTTTTTGTTCTTTGAGCCAAGCAACGGATGAACAGACAAGCGCACAAACAATCGAAACACCAAACAAATGACAAACAAACATACAGACAGGCAAACAAATAAACGAGATGGACAGGACAAAAAACGGAAAGGCCAACTACGAAACAAACGTAACAACAAACAATCAATCAGAGAACAGACAGGCAAGCAAGCGTACAAACAGACAAACAAGCCAAACAAGCAAACAAACAAGCAAACAAACAAACAAACAAACACACAAGCAAACAAACAAACAAGCAAACACAAACCAGCAGCGAGAAGGAAGCAAGCGCGCAAGCGGGCAAGCCAGAAAGGAAAGCAAGGAAGCAAGGCAAAAAAAGGAAGCAAGTAAGCAAGCAAGCGCAAAAGAAACAGACAGATAAGATAGACAAACAAACAAAAAAGCAAAAAATCAAACACATCAAGCCACGCCAAACCAAACAACCAAGCAGCAAACTAAGCAAACCAAACAGCCAACCAACCGAATAACTCAAACAATCAACAAACAAGCAGACAGACAGACAGACAGACAAGACAAGACAAGACAAGACAAGACGAGACGAGACGAGACGAGACGAGACAAGACAAGACAAGACAAGAAGAGACAAGAAGAGACACAACACAACAACAAACGATAAACTAAACACACCAAAACTATCAAAGCAACACAGTAGCAAACACCAAACAAATGCACCAAGAAAGAAAGAAAGAAAGAAATAAAGAAAGAAAGAAATAATTTAAGGAAGGAAGGAAAGAAACAAAGAACAAACGAAATACAGAACGAAAAACAGACAGAAGGAATGAAAGACACACAAATAAAGAAATAAAAAAGCAAAAAAAGAAAGAAAGAAAGAAAGAAAGAAAGAAAGAAAGACAAAGAAAGAAAGAAAGAACGAAAGACACCAACCAACAAAACAGGCAACAAGAAAACAACAACAACAACAACAACAACAACAACAACAACAACAACAACAACAACAACAACAACAACAACAACAACAACAACAACAACAACAACAACAACAAAGAAACGACGCGCAAACAAGCAAGCAAAGGAACAACCGAACGAACGAACAAGCAAACCAGCAAAACAACAAAAAACACAGCGACCAGAACAAACAAAACACGGGCAAGCAAAACGAGCAATCAAGCAAGCAGAACAAGCAAGCAAGCAAGCAAGCAAGCAAGCAAGCGAGCGAGCGAGCGAGCGAGCGAGCGAGCGAGCAAGCACGCAAACACGCAAGCACGCAAGCACGCAAGCACGCAAGCACGCAAGCAAGCACGCAAGCACGCAAGCACGCAAGCACGCAAGCACGCAAGCACGCAAGCAACAGGCAGACAGGCAGACGGACAGACAGACAGACAGACACTCAAACACACGCGGAAACAAACACACAGACAAACAAACGAGCAAACAAACAAAAAACAACAGACAAACACATACAATCAAACATAGAAATCTTTGAGCCTTGAATTTTCACGGCCAAACGTTGGCTTTTCACGGCCATTGCCCGTTTTCACGGCCAGTGTGTTTTTTCACGGCCAAATGCTCCAACGACCAATGGCTGCAAGAAATGCGGTCAAATGGCCACCCAGGTTCTGGGCCACCGATTGCTCTCCTTCCTGCTGCTCATGCTTCTTGCTTGCACCCGCAGGCGCCACAGTCGGCATGCCAAACCATACCCAAAAGTAATTTTGGAGCGTCGAAAACACCTTTTCGGATCACTCGGGGAGTGTGAACTGCATTCTGGGCCACCGATTGCTCTCCTTCCTACTGCTCATGCTTCTTGCTTGCACCCGCAGGCGCCACAGTCGGCGCGCCAAACCATACCCAAAAGTAATTTTGGAGCGTCGAAGACACCTTTTCCGATCATTCGCGGGTGAACTACATTCTGGGTGCTTGCTCTCCTTCCTACTGCTCACGCTTCTTGCTTGCGCCCGCAGGCGCCACGGTCGGCATGCCAAACCATACCCAAAAGTAATTTTAGAGCGTCGAAAACACCTTTTCGGATCATTCGGGGGGTGTGAACTGCATTCTGGGCCACCGATTGCTCTCCTTCCTACTGCTCATGCTTCTTGCTTGCACCCGCAGGCGCCACAGTCGGCAAACCATACCCAAAAGTTTTGGAGCGTCGAAAACACCTTTTCGGATCACTCTGAACTGCATTCTGGGCCACCGATTGCTCTCCTTCCTACTCATGCTTCTTGCTTGCACCCGCAGGCGCCAGAGTCGGCGCGCCAAACCATACCCAAAAGTAATTTTGGAGCGTCGAAGACACCTTTTCGGATCACTCGAAGAGTGTGAACTGCATTCTGGGCCACCGATTGCTCTCCTTCCTACTGCTCATGCTTCTTGCTTGCACCCGCAGGCGCCGCAGTCGGCGCGCCAAACCATACCCAAAAGCTTGCGCCCGCAGGCGCCACGGTCGGCATGCCAAACCATACCCAAAAGTAATTTTAGAGCGTCGAAAACACCTTTTCGGATCATTCGGGGGGTGTGAACTGCATTCTGGGCCACCGATTGCTCTCCTTCCTACTGCTCATGCTTCTTGCTTGCACCCGCAGGCGCCACAGTCGGCACGCCAAACCATACCCAAAAGTAATTTTAGAGCGTCGAAAACACCTTTTCGGATCATTCGGGGGGTGTGAACTGCATTCTGGGCCACCGATTGCTCTCCTTCCTACTGCTCATGCTTCTTGCTTGCACCCGCAGGCGCCACAGTCGGCACGCCAAACCATACCCAAAAGTAATTTTGTTGCGTCGAAAACACCTTTTCGGATCATTCGGGGAGTGTGAACTGCATTTTTGGCCACCGAAGTACTGCTTGCTCAAAACGATACCCAAGACGACACCGAAACCACACCCCTCGTGCTCGCATGGTGCTGCTGTGCTTCAAGTTGTTTATAAGTCTCGCTTGCAACTACCAAGTCACCGGACAGCAGTCCGGGCTGCGAGGCGCACGCACGCAACGTGTAGCTGGTTTTGGCACATGCCCTGGACTGAGAGAATATGGGCAAAATTTTCTGGTTTTGGAGGGCTGTCTGAACGATACTCTGAACGATACCTCAACGACACCCGGAAAGCACAAAAGGCGGGCCACCGCTTACCCATCAATCAGTGGTGGTCAGCGTGTGGGCCCTGCTCCACCTCCCATGCTTGTGGGCGGTCTGGAACCAGCGTCAAAAAACATGTCATGCAGCTTGTGGGGAGGCGCAGCATCTACACCCTTCCTGCCTTCCTGCCTTCCTGCCTTCCTGCCTTCCTGCCTTCTTCCCTTGCTCCCTTCCTTCTTCTTCTGCCCTGCCTCCCTTCCTCTTCTGCCCTGCCTCCCTTCCTCTTCCTCCCTTCCTCTTCCTCCCTTCCTCTTCCTCCCTTCCCTTCCACCCTCCTTTTTCCCTTGCCCCATCCTTCCTTGCTCCCTTACTCCCTGGATTCCTTTATCCCTTCCTTCCCATCCTTCTTCCCTTCGTCCTTTCTCCTCCTGCTTTCTCTTCCTCCCAGTTTCTCTTCCTCTGCTCTCTTCCTCCATTCTTTCTCTTTCCCCCTTCCACCCTTCCTTGACATAAACACACCAGTGTCTGAAACATTGCAGAACGATATAGCGAAGCCCCAAAAACGAAAACGTGTTGCTCGAAATCGCCTAAAGTAGTCTTAGGTTGTGTGCTTGAGGACTCCACACATGTCTTCCCAGAGGTCCGGAACAACCAGCCTTACGTAACTGACTCGTTCCAGACGTCCGCGTCACCGCGGAACGTTCCACACCAGAATATTGACCCACACCCATATATATATATAGATATTATACAACATGTTGGGTTGCCGGGGGGGGTTGCCCGGACCAAATGACAGTCACTCTTGGACGTGGGTTGGGAATTAAATCCTATCCAAATAGCAGTAAATTGTGGCGTCGGTGGGATCACAGGAAAGTCTGCAAATGTCCAGGTGTCAGGCGCAGCATTTTCAGTTGCTCGAAGCAGGCTCGAGGACTGTGGCTGACTCTCTTAGAGAGAGACCTTCAGAATGCCACCAACACTTTCATGCAGCTGTCCAGGCCGGGCTGCCTTGTATATGCAGACAAGTCATGAGCTGCGCTGATAACTCGCTGGCAGAACTTGCGTTCCTGCTCGGCACCGAGAGCGCAGCGGAGACAAAGAGCAGCAAATGGCAAGGTGGCTCCTTCAAACGCAAGAAGACCCCAAGCCCTCTTAGACACCAGGTGTCTAAAACCACCTGCCGCAAAGTGGCAGCGTGTCAGATAAGCAACTGGGACCGCGCAGTCGCATAGAGCACGCAGATAGCGGAGAAGTCGCATGGGGTGTAGGGCTGAAAACATGGACTCCCCCCCCCCTCCCCTCGACAGCGGCGAACAGGCTGAGGATCGGCACGCGCAACAGCATGAAAGTCCGGGCAACCCCCCCGTCAGCTCAACATGTTGCGTGTATACACATTGATATTTTGCTCACACACCTCCATGATTTGCATTTAGGTATACGAGGGCATTGTTGGGCGCGCGCAAGGAGGATACAATAATCAATATGTCAACATGTTTCCCATTCGACAGACTTCACAACCCAAGCAAGCAAACGGGGGACCCTTCCCCCCCGTTTGGCAGCCGCTGTTCAGGAAGCGCACTTTTATAGGCATAGATGGTGTCGATTCCGGGCCTGATAGCACCTGCATCGGACAGGTCCCAGAAATATTGATCAACCACCAGTTGCGGATGGCACCTAGCGCGTACTTGACAAGCAAGCAAAGCAAACGCCATCGCTTTTGAAAGCAACCGGTCACGAATTCAGCAAAGAGCTGCGGCAGCCCACGGAAGTTCTGGCAGAAGGTCTTGCGGATGCCCACCAATCATAGCATATGTCCATTCAAAGTTGAAGTGGCCCACTCAGATTTCGACGTGCACGTTGGGTAAATGCTTTGTAGCAGGCGGTCACTGCCGGAAGCCAGCGTGCGCAGATGAAGCTGTGCAGGGAGCTTAGGGGGCCCAAAGCTGCGCTCGGACTGGTTCCCTTGATCATGATTGCTTAGGCTGAGGCTGTTCCGGGGTGGTCCTCAGGCTGCATTACAGCATCTTCGCACAACATGGCCAAAAGGACAAGCCGGGGCGTTTGAAAGGCAAGGCAACAGGCCAAGAAATCATTCTCCAAGGGGTCACGCAAGTTGTTTCCTTCGCAGTGGTTTGTCACTTGGTCCAGGATTGGCCAATCCGCAATTTAGAACTACCCAGAGAAAAGAACCGGATAGGGGGCATTGGGGCAAGTGTGCATGAGTCCGCAAGTGTGTTCGTTTAATTGTTTTGCTTTAAGCACGTTTTAGCAAGTACAGCTTTGGTAATTACTAATTACTATGCCCCCTGCCCTGAATTATTGAACGTTAATGAGACATACAGCCTGTTTTGTTTTTCGTTTTTTACGCGCAGCCTGTTGCCTTGTTTGCGAGGCGGGCACGCATGACAAAGCTGCCAAAAGGCACAGTTGCCATCATGGCTGTTGTGACCAAGGGGTGCTTGTGTGTGCGTATGTTGTGTTGTGATTGCTTTCCAGGCGTCGTCGTTTGCAGGAGAGATGTCTGGAGACTAGGACTTTTGGTTGGTGTCAAAACGAAGAAGATCAAAACAACGCTACCGAGAATAGTCCCAGTACCTAGCCACCTGCTTGGGACCCGTGTAATGAAGTAGAATGCTGCCAGTATGTTTGTGACTGATGTCTTTCCTTGCATTGAAGAACTTTACGGTTCACCCAGCGTGCAGTCTTCCAATTGAAGTCCATGTCGCTTGACCAAAATATACCGATGCCGGAGCTGTGGGAAGGATGACCTTCCGCTGGCCGCATCGCAGTAGGCTTAAGGTGCGGCATGGAGCAGACAACCGAGCAGCATACTTCAGCAAACCGATTTTATCGGAGGCCTGTTACGCGAACAATTTGCCGGGCGGCAGTTGGCCACCAGGCGTCCCCAGAAGGGCATGATCCTTCCGCGCTTTACGTTGTCATTGATCATTTGATGAATGCGCACATTTGCGGTTATGTGAGTTGCAACAAACCGAAACGGTGGATGTTTTCTGCCAGCGGAGGAGTGCAACTGAGTTCTTGCGCCTGTAATCCGTAAGTCAGTCATGCAACAACACAAGGCAGCGGCCGATCTGTGGGATCCAGTCAGCCTCTCGTGCTTGAGCTATGGACTCCATGGAGCAACATCCAGTGCTGGCGGTTGCCGCAGTCTTCGCCCTGCAACTGGACGGCACTTGCGAAGTGCCGTGGTTCTGAACAGCCTCTCACAGATGGCTGCCGTCATCTTTTTCCAAGACCAGTCAAAGCGAGATTCACCATGTTTAGACCCTCTTATTAGTTGGCATTTCACAGGTCTCACGATCAGATCACATTTCAACTTGTTTTTCCTGTAAAATCCCCTTTTGGGGCATGTCATGTGCTGTTTCAGCAGATCGGTTGCAGTATCATCAGCTCTGCTGTTCCTAACGGCATGTTCAAGACTAGTATTGAACCAAGATCCAACGAGCCCTTAGCGGGTTATTGCGCAATGTGGCCCCTTGAAGATCCTCAACTCGTGAAAAGACCCTGCTAGTACCGTGCCAATTTGCTGAATCCGGACATGATGAGTCAGTACCCGAACGCTGTACCCCAAAGGGAACTAAACATTTGTAACATTCTGTAGCGCAACACTGTGACCAGTTGTTCCGTGGCACAAGTTGTTCGTTTTTAAAACGCGTTTCCCCTCTCCAAATGACTTTAGTCTTGAAGACACAGGCCTCTCCCCGTGGAAAATCACTGGTTGCAGCTAGGACCCCTGATTTGCGGGTAGAAACTTCTTGGGAGTGAGTATTGTGATGCCTGCTCGGATCGCTGAACACAGGCAAACCCCCGATTCCACCGATGCGGCAGGTGAAGCGAGCAATGCACCATGAGCAAGGGTGCA
This sequence comes from Effrenium voratum, assembly GCA_963377175.1. Lineage (NCBI taxonomy): Eukaryota > Dinophyceae > Suessiales > Symbiodiniaceae > Effrenium > Effrenium voratum. Next base: position 69,033 of record CAUJNA010000214.1, on the reverse strand, counting down.
TTGTTGGTTTTGGTTTCTTGGCTTTGTTCATTATGTGGACGCAACTCTGGGTCTCTGGGTGATATGCGCACTGCCTGACGAGGGGGGATACAACTACCTGATGTACGGTATGACACCATATTTGTTTATGAGGGTCTTTTCATAGATCCGCAAGGGACCCTGAACGACTTCAAGCAAGCAGCTTGCTTGCTTTGTTGCGGTTTTGGTTGCGCATTGTCACTATTATTCTTCGACATACCTTTATGTGAAATCCTGGAGACTGAGGAGCAATGTCAGCGGTGTGTCGCGTGTGGTCGCTGCTGTGGGCGGATACTTGATCCTGACCACGGGCCTGATGTCACTTCGTTTCATAGAGTCGGACGGGTAGCTTTTGCGCTGATTCATTTGTGTGTGTGGTGTGGTGTTTGTGTGTGTGTGTGTGTCTCTGTGTCTGTGCCTGTGCCTGTGTCTGTGTCTGTGTCTGTGTGTGTGTGTGTGTGTCGGTGTGTGTCGGTGTGTGCGTGCGTGCGTGCGTACGTGCGTGCGTGTGTGCGTGCGTGCGTGCGTCCGTGCGTGCGTGTGTGCGTGCGTGCGTCCGTGCGTCCGTGCGTCCTTGCGTCCGTGCGTCCGTGCGTGCGTCCGTGCGTCCTTGCGTGCGTGCGTGCGTGCTTGCTTGCGTGGGTGTGTGTGTGTGTGTTTCAGGGGTATCCTTTTTAGCTTGGTTTGAAGGACAACCAGAAGGAAACCACACCCATTTTGGGGTTCTGCTACTTTGACACATATCCCTTTCTGCTAGGGTCAAAAAACCAGCTGTACTGTCTGCTTTGAATATGTTGGATTCCTCAAGGAACCATTGTCAACCCCTACAAGTCATGACCTGCTTCGTTGTCGAGTGACTGGGGCGTTGGGTGCAGCATATGAGAGAATGATGTGCCTGGTGCGACACTGAAATTACAGACCCGTCATGGTTGTTGTTCGTCCGTCCTGATTAAGGGATAGGGGCAGAAGACCTGCCAACCACATTTGCGATCTGACAGGAAAGTGATTATCTTGCGTTTCTGCTTGATCTTCGTGTCCATGTTCTGGTGAAGTGCTTGAAGCTTGGCACATATTGCAAACTCTATTGCGTATGGGGTGTGCTTTGGTTGCTTTCCATTAGGCAGTTCCAACCCTGAGAGAATCCCAGCAACCAGCTGGTAATTCAGACGATTACCATATTCGCCCATGTTGTAAACATGCATCGCACGAAGTCCACTTGTGCCGTACAGCAGGCTTGCCGGATAGCCTTTGCGCCACTAGCAAGGATTGAATCCGGACGAATCACAGACCGGATTCTGTGTTGCGCGGTGAGTTCCTGAGCTCAAGCGCATATGTGAACAATCCGGGTGTTTCCCCAAAAGTATAAGCTGTGGCGGAGGCTTGCCTGTTGAGCTCCTTGCAAAAAAATGGACGGGTTCGATCGAAGGGGGCCCTGAGCTTTCTGGGCAACGGGCACTGAACGAACGGACACAGAGGTTCGAAGATTTTCTCTTGAAGTATCTCTTCGTACTTCTGCTTTGTAGTTATTGTGTGTGGATGGTGTTTGAGCAAAGCAGGAGTGAACCCTCTCTGGATCATGAGAGGGAGTTTCCATTGTGGGAAATCACCACATTGTGGGACATCACCACGTTGCGTTGATTTATTGTTGCGTTCTCTTACGAGCTGGCATTCCCATCCCGGGAATGCGCGGTAGACCTCACCTGTTCCTTTGAATCCGCTTCGGGCACACTGCTGCTCTCTTTCGCGCAACGCGTTTCCACTGAAGCAGCGGAACTCGTGCGCTCGGGTGGGGGATTGGACATGTTGATCAGGGGTCAACCTGAGATTGGATCTTGGATTCAAAGGTGTACACAACGCAATGAGAAAGCTTGAGGAGAAAGCTTGAGCAAGCGGATGCAAAACATATGCCCAGCTATGATTGCACGGGCGCACGACGGAGGTTTGCAGATGCCTTGGGCTTTAGCCTTGGAGGCATGAAGGAGGCTGCGGCTCTCATTGCGACTTGCAACTGCAGGGAGGAGGGGGCAGGGGTGAGGCATTCTCACCCAGTGCGTCCACCATCTCAGTTATGTTTCCATGCAAATTGTTGTGCGTTGCTCAAACAAGGACACGTTGAGTATGTACCAACATGGGGTCTGCCAGACGTTGATGTGGAATTTTACTCCATAATCTCACCCCCTATTAATAAATACGGGTCCCCCCCCTCCCCCAATTATAAAAACATATATACAAAAATCCACCCTTTTTTAAATTAGGGTTTTTGGGGTTGGGTGTTTTGCTTTTCCAACGATGTGAGGGTTCACATAGGATTTGGAGAAAATGGATTGAATTGTACGGTCCGCGAGTAAGCGGTTTAATAAGGATTTTTTTTATGTATCATTCTATGTGTTTTTCAGTTTACTGGTTGTTTGTTTGCGGCAGCCAGGCAGGTTAGGTAATTAACTAGCCAGCATGTACGGGAGAGACACAGTCGCAGCTTTTGGGGACATGTTTTCTTTTGAGGGACGCCACCTTAATAAAGGACCCAATTAAACAACCTTTTGGGGAACCCACCTTTTTAAAAGTAGGGCTGGAAGCTTGTTAAAAGTGCCCCCCTAATAAGGATTCCAAGACTTTAGTAAGGGTTTAGTATTGGCTCAATTAAAAATAAATTGCGCGGAGTGGAAATCTGGTCCCGGGCCCCGTTTTTTTTTTTTTTTTTTTTTTTTAAATAAAAAAATAATTGGGGTCATTCATTAATACGGGGGTGAGATTATTTGGGTGTGGGGTGGTCGGAAACGAGCAACTGAAGGCTATTGGTCGAAAGCAATAACTCATTTTTGCATGGGGCAAGCCAACTTATTTAAATACGTCACCCGCGTCGCAAAGTTCAACTGTAGTTGATCGTTGCTTGTCCTTGTGCAGGTGTTGGTGCCTTCAATTCTTGTTTGTGGTTTGTTTTCTCATGGAGACTGGGGGGAGGGAGGGGAGAGAGAGGGATCCCAAAAAAGCCCTTATCTTAGGGCTTATTTGTGCTCCTCCCCCCATGATTTTCTGATTGCGGGCTATAGTTTGCCCGGAGTCTATTTGCACCCGTTTCCCCCGCTGAGTTGGTTCCCCAAAAAAGATCCGACCCAGCCCTGCCTTCCGTGGCAGAGTCTATTTTGACCCATGGCCAGAATGGTCACGTACAATGCCACGTATTTTCCGCCTATGCCACGTACAGTCAAACAAACACACGCGGTCACCCAAACAAAAAAGCTCTGCATGGTCCGCCGGGGCTTCTCTGGCGAGGATTGGGCGTGTAAGTCGAGCCGTTCACACAGATCTTTGACTGTTGTCCGACGCACCAGAGGGAAGCGGCGGCTACCTTTGCAGGTTTGCAACATACATTTTAGAAAACTCAAACCTTTTGCAAGAAACCATGACAGGACCAGCTGACTGAATAAATCATGATGAAAGCCGTGGTTTGGGGGGTGTTTCTTTCATTGGCGCCTGAATGCGGCACGTATACGGCTTTTCAGTCACGTGGGGAATTTGCGGGTTTGACGTTCAAGACCTGTGGTGCAACTGACTAGTGTTGACTGGCTTCCCGCCGCGACGAGAGGTCCTGTGGCTTGCGGTAGGTCAGAGTGTCAACATATATTGTCCGTGTTTGCCATTCTTGCACGTCTTGTTTCCTGGATGTTGCATGTGTGGGTTTGGTTGTACAAGACCGAAAAACTTGCAATGATCGAAAAACAAAACAAGGAGGAACACAAAAGGCATTGGTTACTTGGGAGTGGTGGCCACTCACCAATGACCAATGGTCACTTCTTTCGACCCCTACAAAAGAACACCATCGGTCGGTTGGCTGAGGATCCCTCGCTGCATGTTAGGCCATGACCCAAGGTAGATATCTGAAGCAGGTGCTTGCCTCAACCCCGCAAAGCCGCTGGACCAAACCCAGCCGCTCCTAGGTGTTCTTTGACGTCGGCTCCATTCTGTCAGCCCTTTGTCTGAAAGTGAAGGTGATAGTGTGTAACGAGCAACATCG
>CAUJNA010000214.1:17500-57500 GCA_963377175.1 Effrenium voratum | reverse complement strand
AACCTCGACCCTCAACCTTCCGGGCGCGCATGGTGCCGTGTCAGGTGATACCAGGGAATGCGCTAGAGGGCTTTTGACTTTCCTCACGCTTGACGCTGCCTGTACATTGATTGCCTGGCTCCACAAAGTCAAGAGGACTGGCGCGAAAGTTTAAGGTTCGCGTGAGCTTGTCTAGCCTGCCTGCCCGCTCACCCACGCTATGCAATGCATGGTCGTACAAGCTGACCCTGTCCTTGTTTTGCGAACCTTGTCAGATTCGACAGCTAGCGCTTCAGCCGCAATGCAAGACAAACTTTGGAGAGAAAAGCTGTTGGCCTAGGCCCGAGGATGGAGTAGCTCTTGGAGAACTTGCCAGAGTTAATGCGTGCAAGTGTGTTTCTGTTGCTTGGTGACTGCCGCGTCGCCGAAAATGTGAGGCTCGCGAGCACGCCAAGCTGACACGACGTGTAAGCAAGTAGCCTGCCCGCCCGAGAAAGGGATGCCATCGCTAATATTTGTCAATTTGTTTCGTGGTTTCAGCCCGCTGTCGGCCCGAGAGAGGTTTTTTTTTTTTTTTTTTTCCGGGCCGAATCATTCTGGCGTCAGGAACGCAGCAACGGATCCTGAGCCAAAGGACTTGCTGGACAAGCGCTTCGACATCTGGGCAGGGCGGAACTTCTCTTGGTGCCTCTTCCTAGGCTCGGCAAAAAAGTTGCGACCAACTGACTGCTTAGTCAACTCAAGTTCTTCCTTTGACCTTGGTACTTGCACCAATGTGGGGAATCCAAAATAATTTTCTCGTTACACGTAAGCCCGCACCCCAAAATCGGAATGGTCCAGCAGGACTGTCAAACATTTGGCCAACTGAAGCGCATTGGAAAGCATACATGAGTGAAGCCAGCAATTGCCTCAAGGACGAGATGCGTTGCCGGGCGGGCTTAAGTCATTAAAAGGCGCCTGCACACCGTCATCAGATGGATGCGAATGGAGCTATGTATATATGCACATGCCGCATGCAAATATATATATATATATATATATGTATAGATGGTACCCCCCAAAACCCACGCCCCAAGAGAGTTTCACGGTATGTGCAGTACTTTGGGTGATTTCCACCCCTTTTTTCAGGCACCCCAATCTCGACCCCAAAATTTGACCATCTAAGTATGCCTGCATCTGCACAGTTGACTGCATCTCTACCAACCTAAAACGCTTTTAAACCGCTATGTATACACATTGGACATCTATATATGCATATATATAATATATATGCATATATATATATATATATATATTACATGTTTGCCTTAGTACTGCGCTCCTGGCCAACTACGCTGATAATAACGGTGCCTTTCAACGTGTTCCCTGTCATGTTTTGATCCCTCCAAAATGGGAGTCTAACTGGGCATCAAATAAGAAGAGCCTCCATATCAACTATTCAACATTGTCTTGTTGGGGGGTCCAAGACCTAAGATCAGATTTCATGCAAAGTTACTTGTGCAATTGCTGATTTTGGATCCAGCAAACTAAAGTCAAGCTTGTCCAAAAGCTTTGAAGTGTTTCTCGGGGTGGCTAGGACCCACGCCCTGAACTGTTTTCTGTGCAAACTTGAGTCTTGGATCCACCGCCAATAATTGTTAACCTCTTTGCGGCAAAGCAGCAAAGTGTTTCTTCTTGTTTGATTCGGGCAGCGCCTATTCTGAAACCCTTTTTTTTTTGGGGGGGGGGAACTGGCATGCACCGCCCAGTTTGACCCTTGTTTGAGGGCGAGGGGGGGGGCAATGAGCGGGAAAATGATAAAAGGTAATTCCCACATTTTACTGCATGTGTTGCCAATGAGCAGATCCATGTGTTTGGAAACGCTTTCCTGTCATTAGCTTCGCTCAGTTGTTACTTAATCAAACGCTATTTAGAACTAGATCAGCAGAATAACACCCTTTTGAATTTGTTGTTGTTTCAGATCCAACTAGCAACATCAATAGTTGTTTGTCGGTGATAAAGATAGCATCCGTATATGTACGGAGGCACAAACAATCAAGATTGATTCCCAAATTGATCTTCATGAGACGTTAAACAACATATTAAAGCGAATTCCCAAAGCAATGCAACAATTGGATAGGTATGGCTTTCCAACAATTAATTTGAATGGAATTGTATACCAATGCAAATGGACAGCATAGAAATAACTCAACTGGAACGCAACTTGCACGTCTTTGATGCAAATAGATCACATTGGTTCGAGCGTATGCAAGGATTATCATTCATGCTTGCTGGGTAGATGGTGAGCTGCATAAACTGTTTTAAACAGGCCGGCGGCTCGCATATGGCACATTCAGATAAACTGCCCAGTGCATCCCGGTGCCAGACCCGTTAGGTGTGCTGTTTGGGTTATTTCGACCTCGCATGGTACTATGCCCGCATATGCGCCCTTGCAAGCCAGTTGGCTATGTATGCCTCCATTTGCATCTGAACTTGGCTTGAACTCAATGACATACTGTAGCGATATGCGTCATTGCGGACTATCTCTGTCAATGATGCACAGCCGTGTTTTTAATCATCAGACGCTTATAGATATAGCTGTGCCGCCGAATAGGGACATCAAAACGATTGTAGTGTGAAAGAGAAACCAGCATGAACCCCCACAATGCAGATGACACTTCAGGATGCATATAGATATATGTATGTATACATATACACACATTACATGTCGAACAGTGATAAGTAGAAGTGGGAGCGGTCCGTCTTGCTTTGACTGACTGGCGAGGCATCACTGGGGGCCTGCTGAAGGGCTGCTTGGATGCAATTTAACCGCGGGCTGGGGTGTGGTGGGGTGGGCTGGGCTGGGGTGGGGTGGTGGGGTGGTGGGGTGGGGTGAGGTGGGGTGGGGTGGGCTGGTGGGGTGAGGGTGCGGTGGGGTGGGGTGGGTGGGTGTGGGTTTCGCAGTGTTCGCGAGGGCGCAAGGTCCAGAACGGCTGTGAGGTAAGGTTCCGCATTCCAGGGTTCCGGGAAGGGCTCCGCGACAGTTCCGCGACAGGTCCGCGAGGGTGCTGGGTAAGGTTTCGAAAAAGAGTGCCGCATGCTGTTGGGGATATCACGTGAGCTTGTTTAGGTACCAGGTACCCCCGAATTTATGTGTCTCTCACAAGCGGCTTCTTTCAGAGCCTTACCTGGTTACCTGATGGGAAACTGGGGAGATCCAACAAAGGAGGTTCGTGGGCACAGAAACTTGAGCAGTGATACAAGGTGCAGAACAATTACACACATTTTCTCCAATGATCATAACTACAATTATTTTTGCAGTCATCTCCTCGCAACCCTGGTCTGATCATTTCGATCAAACTTTGAAGCTTGGCAAGGGATTGACTTCGAATGGATTAAAATGCCCACATTCAGAAAATTCAGGGGTGTGACACTCCGCGGGTAATCCCTCACTGAAGGGATATGGGTATGGGTCAAAACTAAACCACCCAAAAAAACGCAGGTTTTGGTCCAAGTGTTTACACTTACTAGGGTTCCAATTGGGGTACCTATTCTTGACCCACAGCCATATTGAAGGGATATTGAAGGGCTACCAATGATAAGTCTGGACGGGGTACTTCATCAGAGAAATTGATGCCATGTCCATGAGGTCATTGCCTCGCTGGCTGAAAGCAGGGCAAGAGCAAATGTGGGGACGCATCTCTTGCCTTCTGCTCTAGAGTTCTAGAGCCGGCTTCTGAAGTCTTTGATGAGGGTGGCCATACCTTTTTTTGGGTCATTTATGCGGTGTTCGATGTAGCGATGTGCCCTAAGTTTCAATCAAATTTCAGGGTTATCATGAGAAAAGAGGATGGTCTGAGGATGGCCGGCGTTCATCAGCTGATTTTGTTGACGGCCACCAGCAGTTTATTGCTGTACTGTGATGTCAATACCGAGTTGTTGGGAGGCACTCTTGATCCTTGGTTCTCATTGGTTTCTTACCAAATATCAACAACCAACAAAGGCCAGATGCTCACGGGAAGCTGCAATTGAGAGCAGGTCCCCACCCCCCAGAACTGAACTTGGGTGTGGGGGCCCGACCGTGAAGTCCATGTGTTTCTTACAATTATCGCGAGCTCCACATTTTGGGGTGAAAACGAGCCTCATGACGAAGGAAGCTCCAGTGTGGTTCATAAGTAGCTGTTAGCATCCTTCTCACGCTTGCAGAATGTTTGGCTTGGGGAATAGCCTTTATAGGGGTTTGCACTTGTTTGCAACCTCTCAACACAAACTGCAAGTGAAGCCCCCTGTGACCCATTTGTTGGGAGGCGCTCTTGATCCTTGGTTCTAATGGATTTCTTACCAAATATCAACAACTAACAAAGGCGAGGAGTATGCTCACGGGAAGCTGCAATTGAGCGCAGGGGTATGCTTGCCTTACCAAGTCCTTACACAATCTTGGCAATCACTCTAAGATCACAGCGCCATTGCCATCTTAGCGATTGAAGCGGCCCAGGCATGTTCACGGTGCCCATGCCGGCTCTTTGTGTTTTTGTGCTCTTCTCTGGCATTGACGCTTGGCATCGCATTGGGGGGATTTTTTTTTTGGCGCGGCAATCCCATTTGGGTGCAGCATTTGGTTCAGGTTTTGTTTGCCGCTCAGACTTCGGTGTCCTTGTAAATCCTTGAATTCGGATGGAGCTTGTTTTCTATACTGGGTGTTGGTTTGGTTCCTGTAGGATCTTGAGATGTGTTCCCCCTTTGCCTTTTTTGTTTGACTCCAACTTGCCGAATTGGTCGACCTGGCGAACGTCTGCAACATGCTAGCCGAATTTCCATCAAATAACCAGCCGGTCAAGTGGAGGTTCGTGAACCAAACTGGAAGGTTGTACTGTGATTCACCATCACTGCCAAGCTTCAAAGTAAATAGGTTGCGACTGCAGTGACAGCAATTCTTTGATCTGTCTACCAGTATGGGAACTTGGGATCCCCCCCAAACGGCGCGATTTGTTCGGTTTCCCTGTAGACCAACAACCAGCGAGGAGAAGGTCTCAATGTGATTGGTTTTTTGCCCTTGCTTGCACATAGTTGACAGGGGGCATCGTGCCTTCTGTGGTGTTTGTTCCTCAGACAGCGCACACAAGGGGTTGTTTTGTTTCGCGATTTCCAGCATATGTCCGAGACGAAAATTGAGCGGTTTCTTTGGGAGGTAAGTTGAAAGGGGAACAGACGTGAAACTGTTTAACACACAGGTAGAAAGGTTCTCTTGAGCGTCATGTCACAGGGCCATTCAAGACAGTCTGGAAATGCACAGCCATTGACATGGATGCATTTGTGCTGGGTTGCAGATCCATGCTGCTTCCTGACAGTGAGTCTGGAAATCAACAGGTTTGAAGGGGTGATTGTCATGCATCAGGGTTTCAATGAAGAGAGCAACGCGCACAGTTATGCAATGAGTTTGATTATGGCTGTGTCTCACATACACGTGGGGCACGTGGCAGTTTTGCACGTGGTGTTCATTGCGCCAGAATCAGCCCAAGGACCAACTTGCTTGAAGTTCGAAATTGTGTTGGAACCAAACACACTAATCTGCACAGCAAGACAAGCAAGTTGGGGGTTGGAAGTTAAGCTAAAACCCCCAAGCAGGAATTTACTCCTCACAGATGAAAGGAACGCCAGTGGCATTCCCCAGGAGCGCGCGCAATTCGATCTGGTTGGAAGTATTGGCTCGCTGCGCGAGCACATTTCTTCAGGCAACTATGATGTCCGCTCTATTTCTCCTGTGCTTCCCGGCGGTGCCAAATTGCCAGACAAGCAGATTTCAACGGACTATCAATCGACAAGCAAACACACAGACAAATACCAGCCAGCACCTGAGCAGTCGCGCTTGCACACACAATTAAATAGATGGGCATCCGGTCAACAAATCAGACAAGCAACACACAAAAGCATTCAAACAAGCAATCAAGCAGGCAAGCAAGCAAGCAAGCAAGCAAGCAAACAATCAGACAAGTAAGCAAGCAAGCCAGCCAGCCAGCCAGCAAGCAAGCAAACAATCAGACAAGTAAGCAAGCAAGCAAGCCAGCCAGCCAGCCGGCAAGCAAGCAAGCAGCCGAACACAACAAAACCAGCAGATACATGCACTCATACCAAGAAGCAATAAATCGGCTACGCACGCAAAGGCTTACGTGCACACACACACAGACCCATGCACACTCAAAAGTAGCAACAGGTCAGGCCTCAATGTGTCCCTTGGAGCATTCCTTGGAGCAGCAGGGTTCCATATTTGTTGGCGTACGGTGTGTTGCTTGAACCTTGTACAGCACTGACAAGCCAGTGAAACAGCGGCAACCTGCCATTTGAGAAGCATCTATTCAATCTATTCGTTTGAAGGTTGCTAGCTGTTCTTTGCGCGACACAGCGTGTTCAACCGGCACTGATGGCCCCACCAACTGGGTCTGGACATCTTGTTTTGCCTACATTGCCAACTACGGACTTGACAATAAATTCGCAAATGTGAACTGGACCAAGGGCAGAGTGTTGGATTTGCAGTTCTGCAGCACAAGTCATGGCTTGCACCTAGGTCGTGCTGACAGCACTGTGTGTGTGTGTGTGCCTCTCTTTTTTTCTCAGCGATCATCTCATGCGCGATAAACATACACGCACTTGTGAACATCTTGTGAACACCGACTCCTGGACAATTTACAGCATGGTTGTTCCTTTCGGCATTTCAGCTGACTGAATCTCTCGCTTTCAGCGCGAATCTGTGCCGCTGCTCTCCTCGGCCACCTGTTTGTTTCTTAAATGTGGCATTCCATGATGGAAGAGGCCTGTGCCTCGAAGGCAGATAGGTCTGAGTGGGCGCTTGACACATACATTGCGGGTAGGGAGATTGTGTGGACGGTGACATGCACCAGCTACTTGCAGCCAGACCTGCTGCAGTATAAACTTCACACGTGTTTTGGTCAGGTAGGGAGTTCGGAATGATCTTTTGCACATCGTGTTGTGACAGTGTGCTTGCAATTCTGCCGAAGCAAGGACAAAGATCAGTGGCGTGCCAATATGATCCTCATGAATTTGCTTTCCATGCCTTTCAAGGCAGGGTGAGACCTGCGGGGGAGAGCGCGCGCCTTTTTCCACCGGTTCGGCCCCCAAAAGTTCAAGCCCACCTTGCGACTCGGGACCCATCGAGTCGGAGCAGGATATCCAAGTCTCATAAACACAGAAGTTGGTGTGTCTCTTTTCGCATGTTCATGCCCGTCTAAGAAGGTCACCCAGCGCCCACTGGCAGGTAAGAAGCTGTTTGATTTCGAGGATTTACCTTGGCAAAGATCCACGTGCGAAGGCCCTTAAGGAAGGGGAGAGGCTGTTGAAAGGCAAGCTGGTTGGCCCCTTTTTGGATTCATGTCGGACCAACAGCTGCGGGCTTATAGGTCCAGGTTTTCGACTAGCTGCGATTGAAATGTCGCACAATGAAGTGGGCAGGTAGTGCGGTTGTGGTTCTTTGGAAGGCTACGCTGGACGCATGACGTTGACGTGGTCTTGCCATGTGTTTTCAGACAGTAGCTTGGAGTTGAGAACTGCAAGCTTTGCTTTCTGCTTCACTCTAGCGACATGTTGGCGGCACATTGCAACATCTGCGCCCTGCGGCGAGTCGTCCCAGAGATTGCTTGCTCTTTGGCTTGCTCCCGCCGCTACCTCGCTTTGTTGCGTCGCCAGGCTGAGCGAACCTCAATGCCTTGTTTTGTTTGATGGCTTGCACCACTCTGGCATGGACCAGCATATTGCTTGTTTGTTTGTTTTTTTTTCTCGCAGGCAGTCTATGCCTTGATATGGTCCAGATGCCCCTTTCACCCGCTGGCATGCACACCACCATTCTTGTTTCCATCTTCGTGGAACTCGACCTGACCTTTTGGTTGCCTTTGGTCCGTTGGGGCAGCCCAAAGAGCGATGTCAGTGTACTCCCGACCCCGATAGCTCAATACAAGTTGCTGCCCTGAGCTTTGAAACAAAACCGTTGCTTTGATTGATGATGCTAGAGGAAAAAATATTTCTGACCGTGGGTCCAAGTCTCTTCTCTTTGGTACTGCTTGATTCCAGCGGTGGTTTTCTTAGGTGAGCTTGGCCGAATACCAACAACCAGTTTGCTTTGTTCCCCCACCGTTCGTGTATGATACTGCAAGAAAGAACCTCCTCCCAAAGAGGGATCAAATGAGCCGCGATGAATAGCTTGGTTCAGAAGCACATGAGCCGCGATTTAAGTTCCAGGCCCACTTCCTCTTCGTCGTCGAGCAGGAGTTTCAGTCCCACCGGTTGCCGCAGTACCATTGCCACACTTAACCCTTTCGCCAGCTTGCCCTGATGGGCTTTCTGGGTGTTTGTTTGGGGGGACCCCGAAAAAAAATGGCTACGGCTTGCGTTTGGTTTCCCTTTGAAAGCCAAGCCAACTTCAAAAAAGACGAGCCACCCTTTCATTTTCATGCAAGTTCACGTCACGGCTAAGGTACATCGCCACAGTGCTGGGGGTCGTTGCGGCCAACCCCGTAGGGAACTACGTGGCGCCCGGGCCAAAAACGGAACTGGGACAGATGGACACCAGGTGAGGTCAAGGTGTCTCTTTTTGGGGTTGTTGGGTTGGTTTAAAGGGAAAGCAGCAGCAAACGCGTCATTTTTGGAGGTGCCTCATTTGCACAGTCCATGGCCCACTGGGGGTTCGAGACAGAGGGTGATGGCCAGCGTTTTTGCTGCAACTGCCTGAGGCCGCAGTCGTTGACAAGGATCAGTTCAAGGACCGTTTGTCTCGGTCTTGGCATTCACTTTGGCGCATAGTCAAACCTGGTGGCAAAGCGGCGGCGCTCATGAAAGGTACTATTGAGGCTGTGTCAAAAGTTCATATAGTTTCGTGGGCTTTCTCCCGTGTAAAGACCGTCCATGCGGATGGGACAACCAACGTGTTGTGATGCACAGCTAGCTGGATTTGCCTCCCATCTTCAAGTTTATGGCCTGAACCAGAAAAATGCGCCGATTCATGCTTAAGGAGGCAAGGTAGGTTTTCTCTTTCTCTCTCTCTCTCTCTGTGCGTGTACGCCTTTGAGTTTGTGTGTTGAGCCCTGTGTGCGTGCCTTTGTGTTTGCGCTGTGTTGAGCCTTGCCATGTAAGCGCTTCTATTGTTGCAAGTGCAGGACCTCACACGCCTTGTTCTTTCACAGGGCTTTGCTCAATGCTTTGCGGTGGCTTTGTTCAGGTTCTATTTGTTCCCCCAGATAGCTGAACGCTACAAGGGGTTCTTACTTCTTTTGCTTGCGAGTTCGGGCCAGGTCGGTGCTGCAGGGTCTTTGTCAGGATTCTGACTGGGGTGCACTCAAGGTGCTGTGTTGGTTGTCGGTAGTGCCTATTTTGCAACAGCAAGCAAGCCTGTAGAGCTTTCACTAAGATCTTTAGTGGTTTCTGTTTTGCTGTATTCATGTTTGAGGTCGTTTAGTGGGTTATCATGTTGATATGTATGAACACGTTGCTGATTGTTTTGAACCAAAGGGTATATGGGTATGGCTCAAAAATAAACCTCCAGGCTACGGTTTTTAGTCCATTTGCCAGGGCAAGCAATTTTGGATACCTATTGACGCATCACCCATATAAAAACCCTTAGGACCTTTGACCTGGTGCCTCGTGTCTGGGTGCTGCTATGTTGGGGAGGGGGGCTTGGGCCATAAGGCATTAAATAAATAAGCACAGAAACGCGTGTATGTATAGATATAGATGGATACATGCCTGTACTATGGAATAGATGTATTGTTTCCTCGGCATGGGAGCTTGGGGTGCGGTATACGTATATAAATATGCATGTATGTATATGCACACTTATGGAATAATTAGATCCCATGTTATCCTAAAGGAGGGTAGACAATATTGTTTATGCATGTACAGCAATCTACATTGTCTATGCTCAAACATATGTGTAGATATCCTGATGCTTCTGCAATGGAAGTGCAGCGGCTGGTCCAAAGGACATCGTGCGCATGCTGACCTTTACCGGGGCCTGCTCCATGCTTGCCGGGCCCTCAGTGAACTTGTGGCTTGAGCCGGGGATCGTCGCGATGCCGACAATCGGCGTGGCCGAGAACCCTTTTGCATGATGCTGGCAGGAAACAAACACGAGAAAACCGTGAAAAATGGATTCCCTCTCGCCAAATGCTTGTAGGTATGAACACTTCCTGGGTTTAATACTCACAAAGGTCTGTTTACAACTTCATGTAGAATCGATGTTTTTCACTTCATGACCCTCAAAATCTGAACGCAAAATGGTCATGTTTTGTGTCGCTCTTTGAATCCATCCAGCTCAGTTCAAGCGAGTGCTCCAGCAGCGGTTTTCCACTCGTCCGCCCCGAGTCCGAGGCCCGTTCCGCGGGTCGCGACATGCAGCTGTGGATGTCCCTGGGAGCGCTGCTGTTGGGCTCCCTGCTGATGTGTCTGCGCTGGCGAAGGATGCGGAGAGGCGTTTGGGAGGGTTGGAAGCAAGCCCTGGTGTCCTGTTGATCAGTGAGTTTGGCCAAAAAATAGATAGGCAAGCCACTGGCTTAGGTGGGGCAGGTGGGGTTTATGCCAAATGGGGCACCTCCCCAAAAAATAGATGGTTCCACTGGTTCGGGTGGGTTTTTTTCTATTTACCAGGGAAACCCATCTATTTTTCCAAAAGGCCACCTATGGAAGCAAGCCTCCAACTTGGAAGTGCGGATGCCCCGAAACCATACCCTCGAAGGGAAGCCGCGGGTAACCTCCAAACACACCCTTTGTTGCCCAGTGGGTTGCTTCCAATTTGTTTTCCAACTTTTGTTGGGAAAGGGTTCCCCTTTAAACTCAACCAACACAAAAGGATGCCATGTTCTTCCCATGGCCGCTGGGCATTTGAGCACCAATTTTGGTGGGTTGATCACACGGGGAGTTCTCTGGCTTCCCCTTGTGGCTTGGTTAGCCCTTAGACGGGCTTGAGCAAACGGGCTCGAGCCTGTTTTGGGTCCTGACCCCAAGGTCTTCGCAAACATCATGACACGTTGGGTGCAGGCTCTTGCAGAAGGCTGATTTGATTTCTGGTTTTTGCGTCTGATGCTTAATCAAGTTTGTTCGAGACCGCCATGATAAGGTTGCATAATTTATGGAATTATGACCAAGGCTTGCAGAGTTTGGACCTAAATGAGCGTTTCTCGCTGACTCGGGGCAGGGCATGCCACGGGGGCAGTTGACCAAAGACTATCCTGGAAGCTCAGTCGTGTCCCAGACGCAGATTTCAGCTTCCAGTGTAACGAATTCAAGCGATGGACCAGATTCAGGCGCAGGTAAGCCAGCAAATTGATCTCGACTGAGGTTTGATCGATGGGGCTGGGAGTTGGATTCTTGCTGAGTTAATTGTTGTTCTTCGGTGAGTTCTAGCTTCAGGGAGACCACAGGCCGAAAGCCTGGCGTTCTCTCCTGACATCAGACTTTCAAGGGCTTCCATTTGCTGAAGAGTGTTTGTTATTTTTCCCCCCTGTTTTTTTTTTTTTTGAAATCTATCCCTACTAATTTTAAAATAAATATATCACTACTTTGTTAATTTTCCCCCTGTTGGTTGTAAAAGAAATCTATCACTACTGTGAAAAATGTGATTTGTTCCAGGGGGCGAGAACGCACATGGGAGAAAGGAAGCTCAATTTGTGACAGGACAAGCCAGAGCTTTTTTTGGTATTCCACATGGCCGAAGGCGAAACATGTTTGCAGGAACAAAGAACCTCAGGACAGGTGGGATGACATGCATTCGCAGGCCCTCCAGCGGGCGCACAGAGGCTGGAGGAAGAAGAAGGCTGGGGGGTGCATTCTGACTGCAGGAGCTCGTATCCTTGAGAACCTTAAAATCACACATTCCATATTAATATATATCCTGTCGTTGAGTCAAACAATCCCACAAAGGGTAGCCTGTGAATCTCATGTCGGGGTATCATCAGAGTCAGACTTTCTGGGTTCAAAGTGAGGTGTACTTCAGTTGACATTGACATGGGGTGACACAGTTGGACGCTGTTTTGTACTACCGAACAAAGTTAGCGTGTTGTTGTCAGGTCCTGTGGCCGTCACACTTCCATGGGTCAAGCCCACGGGCAATGATTCAGGAGACTGCAACTATGGTTGGCACTTACTGGCCCCCAGTGTTGACATTCTCCACGGTTACAACATGTAACATGTTCGCGTATCAATTTCAGCCACCAGCGAATCTAAAGCGCAGCCTATCTCCAGAACATGTAAGTCGAAACCACTAATTTTTAATTGTTGCTGAAACAGTCTCCTTTAGGTTTCCCTTTGCAGGGGGCCGAATCTGGTTTGATTGTCCAATTTTCTTTTTGCACACGCCAGTGCCCAACCGGGACAATGGGGCTCGCAGCGGTTTCTCTTTTCAAAGAAATCAACCACCTGAGTGGTCAACTGGTCACCCTGCTGCCCAGAACAAAAGCGCTGTGTCCATCTTGGGGTAGTCAATAACGGAACCCCGCTGCCCAAGAGTTGCCCTGTCAAAGGTTTTTTGGAATTTGCAAGCGAGGAGTCATCGATGTGTCCCAGTATCAGGCACCATGTTGGGTCTGTCAAGTTGGTTGGTGTCTCAGTAGTTGCTTGCTCCGCCCTGCTTCGCTTTGCTCTGCTTTCTTTGCTTGCTCTGCTTGCTCTGCTTGCTTTGCTTGTCCTGCAAGTGCCTTCCCTTGCCTTGCCTCGCTTGCCTCGCTTGCTTGCTTGCTTGCCTGCCTGCCTGCCTGCTTGCTTGTTTTTGTTCGCTTCTTGCGTTGTTTGCCTGCTTTGCTTGCTTGCTTTCTTGCCTTGCTTGGCTTGTTGGCTTCCTTGCCTTGTTTGTTTCCTCCACCAGGACTGAACCGCGCATTTCAGGAGTGTTCGCCAACTGCGTTTCGTGTGGCCTGTGCGGTCTTTCGGACCCATTTCACCCCGCACGCGTTAATTTTGTATCATATTTCGCATCATATGTCTCTGGGCGGGGTGGGCACGAGGGGGGGGCGCTCACCGCTCACATGCGCCTTCTCGGCGCACACAAGCTCACGCTCGCTCGCTTAGCACTGCACACCTGCCCGCGAAATGGTAAGCACGCCCTTATGTGCACCCGCTTTACAATATACCCAAAGAATTTGAAGTGTTCGAAGAAGACCTGAGGAGAACCTATAGAAGTACACACACATGCCTACCAGAGCTAGGCCTCTTTTTGAAATTACATGACCCACAAAATCTTCAATAGCAGTATTTCGGCTTAACCTGCTTGTATCGACAGCGACGATTGCTAAAGGAAGCCTAGGCACCAGGGCAAACGCGCCATTGTGTTGGTCAAAAGCGGTCAGCTGAATCAACTTGCGGCCCGAACACAAGCTGCATTTCGCATGGCCTGCGTATGCGATCATAATCATGCCAGGCTGCGTTGTCTTGTTGGCGCAATGCCACGTGACGGTGGAACGTTGTTGAGTTATTTGCTTGCTTGCTTGCTTGCTTGCTTGCTTGCTTGCTTGCTTGGTTGCTTGGTTGCTTTGTTGGCTAGCCGGCTGGCTCGCTGACTGGCGACTGGGCAGGTTTCTGTTGCTGTGTTGGTGTGTTGGTGGGCTGGCCCTATTCTGACCAGGTTAGTGACAACAACAGGCCTTTCAAGCAGAAAGCCTGAGTTGATCGGCGGCAGGGTTGTGGGATCACGGGGCTTTGCCCCACTTCTGTGATACAAGGGAATCTCCCCCGCTGTGTGGTGGGTTAGTCTTTGGGACGCCCTTATTGTTGTATCACAGTGGATTCCATTTCCCACAGCCCTGATCAGCGGCGTTTCGCGCCAGGAGATTCAGATGGCAAGCTTCAGGAGCCCACGTCGCTGGATCAAAGAGACACGGTGTGACTCCGCGAGCCGCGGGCCGCGGGCCGCGAGCCGCCGCCCAGTTGCTTCCAGCTGCTTCCATTTGCTTAAGATGTGTGTTGATTCTTGAACTACTGATTTCAAGTAGTTTCTAAGCCTTTGTGCAGTCATGAAAGAACATTGCTGGCCATCCCATGACTTTGTTTTGTAGCTGCCTAGACTTGATGAGGATTGTTTCACAAGATAAAATGAATCAGTACTGAGGGGTAGATAGTAAGTGGTTAGTGAGCCTGGTTGCAACCCACTTAGGAGACTTATAACCAAGGTACGTGGGTTGAAACAATCATGGGTATTACCCACTTACTTGACGTACAAAGACCCTTTAAGTACAGATTTGGCCTGATAAATAGCAAGCTCACTATATGATGAGGTCACCTGTGACTATCTCCACGTTGGGTATTACCTCCATCCAGGTCTTAGATGTTTACTCAAGTGTGATGGATGTTTGTTTTGAACGGCTGCTAGGAGGAACTCCTGTGCTAAGTAATGGCTGTTAGTTGGCTGCCGCGGTTTGGCTGCTTCAGTTGGTTGCATTCCAATTGCTCGTTTACCTGGAAGCTGGAAACGCTTTGCTGGCTCACATCTTCACCGCAGTGCTGGCTATGCACCTCGTGCAAGCAGCTGCCTGCCTAGTCCGGCCTTATTCCTGGCTTGAGTGTTGTCAATAACCTTGAAAGCACGTATCCGGACCCCTGTGCCATTTACACGTGTGATGTATGTGTAATGGAATATATGTACAGACACACATACATACATACATACATACATACATACATACATACATACATACATACATACATACATACATACATATATATATATATATATATTTTTGAATGTGCATCCACAGGCTTCCAAACGCGAGTGGTTCAAAGACTTGCATTAGTTTGCCAGGCCAGATGTTTTTCTTGTTCGCGCCCTTCGAACCGGCAAAGCCTCGACTACAATGCTGACATGCCATGCTTAAAGGTAGAGTCAGAAGCGCACGCCCTCAGATATGTTGACAGAGAGGGAACACCAGCTATAGTTGTATTCAAAGTGATAGGCAGCCCGGATTGTTGCCACTTCTGAACCTTGGCTCCATCCCAAACATGACTTACCAAACAAAAGTATCCGTTGCCCCATGGCCAGTCGACGAAAAGGCCGGCGACGCATCAGTTGCGTACCACTTGCAGACACTTGCCTGCTTGGACCCCATGTCCACCAGAAGCTATGAAGCTTACCTCTGACAAGCTTCGAGCTGTTTGTGTTGTTTTATCCTGCAAGGGGTAAACTCTTTAGACTTGCGCCTTAGGCAGACGCAAGTCTCCCTGGGGTCCAGGGTCCATTTTTTTTACGGGGCTCGGTGCCGCGCCGGACGTTTGGAAAGGCCAGCACGATGTTGGAGCCCCGCAGGCAGTGTTTCGACGCTCTGGGAAAATAGGCCCGTGTTAAAACATGAAGTCACGATTTTCCATCAATGAGGCTCCGCAGCACATCTCGCGCGAGGCTGATTTTTCCAGAGCCGGCTGATCTCTGCGTTTCCGCATGCCTGAGGCGTGTGGAATGTGCGTAGATCCTGCCATCTTTACCATTGCTAAAAGGCTTGCGTTGCCTGGGCACGATCTGTGCTGTTTGCGCAAAACTCATGCAGATTGCATGAACAGTGGTTTGCTGATGACAAGGTCTTTGTGCTTTCAACGGCACGATTGCGTGCCGATCCGTCTTTTGCTTCGCGTGTGGGCAGTCCACTCAACAACGCAATTCGCCCTGAACCTTGTAGTGATTGCCGGGCAGTGCGAAGGCACACCCTGAAACAGCAACACGTGGCTTCCCATTGATGAGTTCCTAAGCGCCGACATGCCAAGAGTTCGCATCCCTCATCAATCAAATGGGCCTCTTATTGAATTAGCTTACGCAAGCTATTCAACAAGAGAGCCCAAGTGTTTGGAGCCTTTTGGTGGGGCAGGGTCAAGTTGTTACATTTGCAGGGGAGACGACGAGAGGTGCACTCAACAATCTACTCTCTACTGCTAGACAGTGGTTACAAACCTGAAGTGTCGAAACTGAACGAAGCAACAAAACAGCACAGTCGCTTGACTTGCTTTTTGAACCCGTCTTGGTTGAACATGAAGGGACTGGCATGAGACCGCAGGCATTAGCGGACTGCTACGTCCAACATAAACAGTCATCTCTATTCAGATCTGAGTGTTTGTTGCCTTTGGTTCCCAGTTTTCGTGTCCTTGGGGTGTGTTCAACTTTTCTACCAAGATTCTTGATTCCCCTTTGCTATGGTTGCGGTGACTCTAGCCACTGACGGGAATCCCTGCCTGCGTCCGGACCTCTACCCCTTCGCCATCCAAGGCCTGCAGGGTCTGCAACTCTTCGCGGTGGCCGCGCGGAAAGCAGCGGGCACAGGAGGCTCGCGAGTCGCGAGTCGCATAGTACCAGAGAAAACCGCGCAATGTGAGGTACCCCTCAATTGGTGGTTTGGATTGGTGGGGTTTGATTGGTGGTTTGGTGGGGTTTGAACCCCAGCTCCTTTCGACGCCAAGGGAAGATACCCCCAAGGTGTCCCAAGGTCAACACCACCATGGGCAAGGTGAAAATTGGTATTGTCCTACCCGACAGGGTCTTTGGAGCGACGGTGATTCCCGTTATGGCAAGCAGCCAAGTTTGACAGGGTTGCATGGGGTAGTTGCCCCGGTAATTCTGGGCAAGTTGCTGTGGTAACCAGCCAGGACTCTTGCCGGTACACTTCAGAATTCCCCTGATTGCTTAACCTTTTCTGAAGGGTTGGGTGCCCTTCTGCAGAAGACTCAAGCAGCAGGGAATCAAGCAGCAGGGATGTGGGGGTAGCGGGTGGCTTTTCTCCCCACTTCCCTTCTGCTGGTTTGATTTTCTACCTGGGATGACTTGAGCGGCGCGGGCAGTATTGGCATCGCATGACTTAACATCAGGGCGCTGTCTTCATGAGTAGCACATCCCCCGATGAGGCATAGACGTCGTGCATGTGACAATCAGAGGCAAATAGTTAAGGCGGCAACAGATGATGCTCGACCAGTACGCAATGTTACCCACGTGAATGGGTTGCGGCAACAGGTCATGCGCGTCAGATTGAGCAAACCGGCAAAACATGTGCTTTCCCAAGGTGAAAATCAGCACAGGTCATGCACACCAGACTGGAGACACAGGCATAAGTTGTATTCGACCTGATCATTCAGGGCTCCTTAAAAGATACATTTTGCAACCATTTGAAACATGTTGCTTTTTCAACACCAAAATAAATTGGGACGCCACCACTTACAAGTTGCAATGTTCAGGTGTATAATGCATCCGGATCCCTGTCATAGCTGGATGGCTGGCGATCGGCGATTTCCACGCAGGCTGATTTGCTCATCGACCAAATCCTGCGACGGCCAGCTCCGGCCGTGACGGGCGCCAGAAAAGGGCAGCCTTGGAGACGAGAGGACTGGCTCCACTATTCCTCAGGCTCCGAACTACAAACTGGGGTGGACTTAGGATACATTTTACATTTTACCAGTGACTCAAAGTGAAGCAAACAATGACATATATATTCTATAACGGACACAGAGCTTGAGTTCGGAGGGGTTGTGCTTCATGGCCAGGAACTGTTTTTTTTTTTTTCAAACACTCTAGGCTTCAAGGCGCCCACCCTAGGGACACCGGAGCAGAAAGCCTCAATGGACCTCGATGGATTTTAAGGCGCGGCAAACCAATGACTACGCGCCCTTTTTGCACCCGTGCAGCCTGAGGTTGCGCTAGTGTCAAGGACCGGTGGCAAGGCTTGGAGGGCAAGGAGCTAAACCCGAATGATTGGTGGCCAAAATTTGCAGATTTTTTGGAATCTTAGTAGCGCTGTATGATCCAGCTTGTTCTGCCTTTGCTCCAGCTCTTTTGGATTGGTGCAGAATCTCATCTGGTTGTCAAGGCCCCCCGGCACGGGTGGGAATCCCCCAAAAGAAAGACACAGGCGGACTCATGTGGACCCTGAGCCTCGTTCGGCCTTGCTTTGGCTCAGCTTCCTGGTGACCATTTCGCTGGCGTGGAAGCGATGTCTCGGAGTCGCGGCAGCGGACGGGAAGACTTGACACTCGACACTCAGAGATATAATGCCACATGCCAGTTTGATTCTGTCGGCTGAGATTTCGGCTGCACACTGCGCTTTCTTAAAGCATTTCATTGATCCTTGTTCCATTGAGCCTTCCATTGACACGCTGGCGATTCCGTGCCAGCCGATGCTCTCTGACGCAAGGCCAGAACGGCTAGACCCAACTCCAATGTTGTCGCATTGCTGCAAGAGTTGCTGTGTCGTGTGAATACGGCAGCAGAAAGGCGTGCCAGAGCCTGGCGCATTCATTCCCAGCAGCAACCCCCCCAGCCCCGCGCGCGGCGAGCTCTGTTGAAGCTGCAATTGAGACGCCTCTCAAGCTTGCTTGCGACAACTCGGGCCGGCTCGGGGTTTCAATCGGCCCAACAGCAACCCATCCGGACGCACCAAAACCCAGCACAACCCAACGTATTTGATTTTCAGGGAGCCAAGAAAGGCCGGCGTTTTCGTGCTTGACTCCTACCGAAGCAAAGCAAGCGGTCCCCGCTGAAGCTGAAGCGGATGTTTCACGTGCGGCAATGGAGTGCCCAATATCCGGGTCCGCCAACGTCTCGTGCTCTTTGGCATCTGTCCCCGTTTCTGGGCCTTCACTCGTGGCCTGGCAACACGCAGAACACAATATGAGTCGGCGTTCGCAGAAACGAAGCGCCTGATAACCGCGTGTCTTTGAAGGATTCACAACGGTCTTTTGACCCAGGCTGGAAGGTGACATCTGGCAGTTCGCCGCCACTCGGTTTGACAGCCTTTGACCCCGTACCGCACATCACCAGTTTAACAGGTGGCCCCAAGCAGAAGTCTCTCGATGAGGATATCGCACAAGCTGTATCGGCACAGGAACTGTTGCTGCTGGCGTGAAAGGACTTAGATACAGGTGGCTCTCCTGCTGCCAGTGGTCCCTCCAAAGCACGCGCCAAATGTGACATGTCTCGGACACCATCCAATTGCCTCTCAGGTACTTGAGCTTGTCATGGTGAAATCAGCTTCATTCAGACGGGAATCTTCCAACAATGTGAGAGCTGTTGGAAAGCTCCGGTCCTCTAGAACTTGGAGTGAATCAGAGGTTAATACCGTTTGTTTAGATTCCCTCTTGAATCTCTGCATTCAAAACTCCATGTCGTAGCAAATAACGAAGTTTGCTTATCTGGACCCCTCCCCCGCTCCTTACTCCTTACTCCTTGTCAGCGCCTTTTCACAGTACAAACGCCAGTTGCTATCTTTGAATGCTTGCGGAGAGCACCTTGGCAGGTCCACAGCTTTTTCTGTGGACTCATGTGGCCCAAGGGGCGAAGCGCGGATCTTGCAGCGCATGGTAGAGACGTGCCTGCCCATGTTTCACCTGGGAGGGAAACCTGGTTTAGCTTGCGGCATGATTCTTTTTCGCAAGGCATATAAGAGCGTAAACAAGTGACGCAACAGATTGGGATGTCGGAGGGGCAAATGCTGATCAGCCTCGCAACATCCCGTGACAGGCGCCGTGTGCCAAGCCCAGGGCTGACGTCCCGCAAGCTGAGCAATAGCTGAGCTCGGCCAAGCCTTGGAGGCTTTGGTGCACTGAAGTTGGCTCTGCGTTGCCAGTGGTCCCTCCACTGACATGTCTCAAAGATCCAATTATGCTGTGTTTCGCACAAATGGAAGGCGCTTGGGTGCAGATTGTGCAGAACCATTCGACTGACCGTTTCGGACCACCACGTAAGCGTCGAATGCCGAGCCAGCTTCCTTCCGGTTTGGCTCTGGCTTTGCACAATTTATCGCCGTGACCTGCCTTTGTTTCTCGCGCGCATGTCGAGCTATTGCACCGCCACACCACAGCCTTTGAGGGACTGGCCATGCTCCTGGAGTCATAAGCCAAGCTTCTGTGTTGCTTCGTAGGGCTTGTACGCAGCTTTGGGTGTGCGCTCGGCATGCTCAGCTGATTTTGCCCCAACCGATTGGGTCGCAATAGCGTAATACGACGTTGCGTCATCAGGACGTAAGCTCTCTCCTTGACTCTGGATGGGTAGGAGTCATAGCCGCAGGTTTGGCGCACTCTTGATTCCTGGCCTTTGGGTCAGCGGCCTCCTTTGCTTTCATCTCGAAGAATTGATGGGTTTCAGGGGTGAGTGGTACTGGGAACATATTAAGTTGCATGGTGCTGGGCTTAGCCCCCGCGCCTGGAGCCTGAAGCCCGACTCTGCATCCAACACAGAGCCCTTGTTTGTTGAGGATCAAGGGTGGTCGGGTGCCTCTCGCGTGAAGCAGCTGAATCCGAGACGGCCGAGTGCGCGGCCTGTTGCCTATGAAGTAGAAGGTAAGGCCTGCTCGGTTGCATGTGTGCCACCCTCTCAAACTCTTGCACACTGCAATGCATTGAGACGCTGCACTCGCGTGGTAACACACGGCTTGTCTACTACAGATGCCCCATTGTTTCGTGCATCTTCGCACTCTCTCGAGCCACTGCTGGCTGCCTGCTGGCAAGACGGAGGGTGCCGGTCCGGCCAAGAACACAGCGCAGAAGCCAGCTGATTCAGCGCAGGAGTCCAGGTGCGGCCTGACAGCATATTGCGGTGCACATGACTCGATGTCCTGGCTCCCATTCGTTTCCCTGTACAGCACCCAACGCGGGGCTGACTCCGGCGCCTTGATTTGGAGAGAAGCGCTGCTTGCAAACACAGACTTTTAGCAGTGCAGCTGAGGTCAAGAGAGCACGAGAGCAACTGCAAAATGATTGGTCGTCTGCTAGTAGGGAGGTTACGACAAATACTCCCCAGTAGAAACCAACATGGCCGCCCAAATATCCCATGTCCTTTGGCCTGAACAATTACTATGGCCAGTGGCTTACAGGACCGGGGAATATACTACAACTATTACCGGAATTTGACCGTAAGGCAGCAGTCAGTAAAGATGTACTGAAAGCGAAGACGGCTCGGATCATCCTGAGTTTGGTAGTGTGTGTGTGTCTGTGTCAGATCTGCCATGTCAAGCCTCGAGTTACTCCTTTGACAGCCTCAAGAAAGGGTCCTCCCTTGATGTATGTTGTACGTAGTACCTCAACCTGAAAAGTTGGACCCCTTTTGGCGGTGCAGTCGTTGGAAGACCCATGAAATTATGCGCGCCTTGCCACGTGAAGTTTCTTGGGCTCAGGACAAGCCAGCGTCAAGCAGTCCAATTCCCCGCAATACATTTCCAGAGCTACGGGGCGCCCCGACATGAATCAACATGTGTCATGAGGTTTTTTTTTGGAACATATTTTTTTTGAGTACTGAGTCGTTTGTTTGCGACGCGACACACTTATGATGTGGGGTCATTTGGTTCGATAATACTGGCCCATACATGAAATGTTGGTTTACCTGTTGAACTAAACTGAATAAATTAGATCTAGTTAGTCTATGCAGACAAATTCCAAGCTGTCGACCAGCATGCCAGCTACAAGCCATCCAGCCAACCATGCCTACTTAAGGCAAACACTAGACTCAAGTGAGCACAAACAGTTCAACCCATTGTTTGTCAGACGTATTTGAGACGTTTCATGTTGCAATGGACAGGCGACAGAAAATCACCGCTCTTGATTAGCAAGCGGCGCCTGTTCCCTGCGGCTACCGATGAGCGGTGCAGGCCGGGTGGCGGGCTTGCTGGAAGCTTGTCAGCGGGAATGGGTCAAAAATATGGTACCATTTTGGTACCATTTTGGGGTAGGTGCACCACCCATTTTTGCCTTTTCTAGTGGGAATTGGGATGTTCACGGGGGGGTACGGGATTTTGACCCATGGCCATATATTCAAAGGACGTTTAGAAGACACTTCCGTGCGAACTAGTTGAGAGGTAGTTCTGCGCACAGATAAGATTAAGAAAGCAATGAATGCACGTGAGAAACATGCGTGGGCGTGTGGCGGAGGCATAGAAGTTGCAAAAAGGAGCGACCTTCTGCGAAGTTTCTCCAGCGGGCGGCTGAAAGCTGCCTTGGTCGTGACGCCTTTTCGCGGACGGTCTCGGAACGGCTTCGGAACAGGCTCGGACTTGGGCCCATTGGCACACGTGCGCGCTTCTTGCTTTGTTAGTTTGCGCGGCCTGCGCCGAACTTTGTTCGGTTGGTAATCAGGTTGCGTGGCACGCGCCACACTTTGGCGGCCTGAGGCGTAGATTGTGTGGCAGGCACAGTGCTTTCGCAGACTCAGGCGCAGATTTCGTGACAGGTGAGCATTGTCGCAATGCTGGCAGGGACGCGCCGCAAAGCCCATTGGCACAGGTGTGCAAACTGGCGCATGCAGATTTGGCAAGTCAGGTGCTTGTTTCCTGGCAGGCGTAGCACTGTCGCAAGGCCAGGTAGATTTCACAGCAGGCGCGGCACTTTCGCAAGGTAGTACTGATTTCGTGGCCGGCGCAGCACTTTCGCAAGGTCAAGTACAGCGCCTGTGGCGCAAGATAGATAGATCGATTGGTTTCAGATACATCGGTTAGAACGGATAGAAAGCATAAATAGATAGATGCACAGATTCATAAGACTACGTAGCTGGCTAGCTAGCCAGATAGATAGAGAGGATAGACAAGTAGACAAATAATCACTTAAAAAAAGACTTGCTAGCTAGCTAGCTAGATAGCCAGGATAGCCACATAGAGGGGGAGGATAGACAGATAGGTAGATAGATAGAGAGACGGAGAGGGGGGCGCATACAAAAAAAGATCGTGAGATCTAGAGAAATTTGAGAGATAGATACGCACATGGCTCGAGGGATAGAGAGATAGAGACATGGAGAGTTAGAGAGATAGATAGATGGATAGACAAATAAACACAGAGGGGGAGATAGCGAGATAGGGTACAACCTGTAGATAGTTAGGTAGGTAGAAAGATTCATAGGTAGATAGGTAGGTAGGTGGATAAATGGACAGGTAGAAAGAGAGAAGGAGAAAGAGGAAGAAAACAGGAAAGAGAGAGAAGAGAAAGATAAAGCGAGATAGAAAGAGAAAGAGAAGGTATTTTTTGAAACGCTTGTCAAACGGCTTCGTCGGCCCTACTGGCATGGAACTGGCAAATTCACGCACCGCAGAAACCTGCTACGAGAAAGACTGGATCCCTGTGCCCCAAGGGACCTAGAGGCTGCCTGTAGACTTTTCTTTGGATGCCTGATGGTTGGTTACATATCGTGTTCGCTGTTCAATTCGGATCCTTCATTCCTCTTGCGAACTTCAAAAACGAGCCTGATCCATGTGGAGCATTCCCATTCTCACAGTACCCACAGGAACGCAGCTGCTCCAATGAAGGGTCTGGTCCGGTAGCGCCAGCTTTTCCTGTCATGGGAGGCCCGGATGGATAGGCCTCTTCGGTGCTGGGTTCAATGAATAATAAACACACACACACTCACATGCGAACAAACCAGAGTTTTGGAGCAGGGTTTGCATTGAGCAGTGGCCGGTCCTTTGAACGAAATGGATTGAAGGGCACGTACAAGTTGTTTTCGATTGGGACCCTTCTTTGGGATGATTGGGACTACTGACTATTGACGGAAGCCCTAACTTCAGGAGACATACTTAATCCCTATCGCCAGAATAATTTGCCAGAAAAGCGCACGGCCAGAAGAACAATGCGAGAACCACAGGCATTTGTCAGGTGCTGTTCAAGCTCCTTGCGAGAAACCGCGGCTGGAAAAAGATTAGCTAAAATGGAGATCGCGTGGGACAACCTAGCAAGGCAAACCGGCCCAACTTACACAGCCTTTTTTGGGGGGAGAAGATCAAACAACCAAAACAGCCAAATCAACACCCTCCCCCCAGGGACGCTGAAAGGATTCTCACCCTAGCTCGTAAGAATGGGGCATTACTGTCTAGGCCTGTGGGCATGTCAGGCCAAGAAACTAAATTCCTCGGTGATAGGACAGTTCAAAAACTGTTCTAGAGAGGCACCAGAAACTAAGATCACGAGCATCATCAGCACCATCATCATCAACATCAACATGATCATGATCATGAGCGCGTCCTCCAAGCCACACGACGCCTAAGTTTTGTAGACTCTCATCCTCATGCTTGAGCTCATTCCTTCGCAGTGGGAGTCACCGTCCAGTGTTTGCTTAGCAAACACTCTACTCTTGAAATTAATTTGGTCCAAGATGGACTTGGTCTTTACGTGCTATTAAGCGCCAAACCTGTTCAATTTGGAAGCATTCCAGATATGCACGCGCAGCCTCAAGTTGAACGGAGTTTGCATGGCTTGTGAATGTCAGCGAAACTATCTGGATTGCAGATTCAACGCCCACGCAGCTCTCACGATCATGTCCCTGTGGTGCGCATTTGCATGTAAGACCAACAACAAACAACGGTGTAGCTCACGGATTTCCGCTGCGAGCGTATTAACTTGTGCTGGGATTCGTTTGCAGAGGGGGTTCTGGAAAGCAACGCGCTGCTCCTTGCAAGTGATGTGCAGCCCTTTTTTTCCAAGCAGATAGCCTCAAAGACACGGACACACCCACCAGTCATTCCCCCAATTCGCCTTGCGTGAATCACTTTTCGTGGGTTCGCCTTGCCGCTAGGTGGCCATAAGCCATGCGCGAGGCCCAGAGGCTCTGCATGTCCTCTGGCCGTTTGGTAGCTTCAAGCCTGTTTCGACTTGCCACGTTTGTAAGTCCTAGACTGAAAATTGAATACATGCATGCAGCATGGCACAGCACTGACACTGACACCCAGTCGCTGCAATTTGTGTTCAACGCATCTGACATTTAATCCTGCAGACCTAGTGACAATCCGTCGCCGGTGTGCAATCTAGAAAGAACTTGCACGTCGTCAGCCCAAGCCCAGGTCTGTAAATGGCAAATCTGACGCAAAGGCGCGGCTGCCAGAGAATGTCAGGCTCTTTGACAAGTCAAACTGGATGATGATTTCAGATGTTCAAAACCTCTTTCACCGGGCATTCCCCACGGGTTTCTGTTTGGCCATGAGTATCGGGGCTGATCCGTACGCACAAACCCAAAGGCCGTCGCCCTGCGCAAGCCAGGCAGTGTCACCTACAGCCCGGTCCCCGGGCTGGCAGGAGTTCCAAGCATCGGCCCAAGGTGATGTGTTTCTTAGGTTTTTGCGATGGCCTATCTAAACCCTCATGACTCAGAACTCGCAGGGCAGAGCCAAGTTCGGTGTTAAAGCTGCTTGCATTTCAGCAAGTTTTGCCTGAATCCCGCGCGCGGTCAAGCAACATAAACATCAGATGATTCTCCACTGCGCAAGCAAATAGCTCGAATGAGTGGAAGTACAAGACTGTTGACCTCAGGGAGTGCTAGGTACTTGGATGTGTGGCCCAAGGTGCTAACTCTGGAAAACACTTACTTTTAGACTTTTAGGGGGTAGTTTGCACCTGAGGTATATGTACAAAGGCTTATCCCTTGAAGATTCTCGTTTTGGACACATTCCCTCAAAGGCACGAACCGGGCAAGGAACATCCAAGCCGAAATTCGCCGCGAGTTCCATTTGCTCCGTTGGCCTTCGGCACGTTCAAGCAAAGGAGGTTGGGGCGATCTCGACGGGGCGCGCTTTTTATCCCGAGCAAAGCCCAGCCGCGGGTTCTCGCGGGATGACCCTAAAGTTCTGCTGGACAAAGTCCACTTCGCAGCAGTAGGTACCTTCTCCGAATATTTGTCCGAGTTTCATCTATCCGCACCAGTTGTTAACGCAATGTATCAGGGCTCCTTACAAGATACATTTTGCAACCATTTGAAACGTGGCTTTTTCCACCAAAATACAGGGAAACCACCATTTACAAGTTGCAGTGTTCAGGTGTATAATGCATCCGGATCCCTGTGTATCGCACAATTTGTAGGCTTTGAATGGTTTCATTTATCCCAAGTCTTGTGAAAACGGGCTTCGGCCACCGGCTCGGAAACTTCAACGAGCCATGGGGCCGGAAACTTCAACCGCCTTCAGAGAGGAGACAAGGGCGGTTTCTCTATTGAGGATGGGCCGTGACAAGTTACCATTCCGGAAAACAAGCGGACAATACGGGGAAATACGGGAAATAGGGGAGCCCATCCAAAAGAAAGAGGGACATAAGGAAACATGCTAGAAACAAGGAAGCAAGGGAACCCCACAGAAAAGGATCCTCATGGCTGAGCCTGGCCATTTTCCAAGGGACACCTCCCATGGGAATCGACCAATCCCCCAATCCCCGAGGCGATAGGCGCCTCTCTGGATCTCGAGCTCTCAGACTTTGATAGGCCGGACTCCGGGATGAGCTGATCCCAAATCGTTGGTTTGAGCAGGACGTGGGTTCCCAAATGGCTGTGGCTCAAATAAATGGTCACCAAAACGGCACCAAACGGAAATGGAACCAAAGACTAAAACCCGCGGTTTGCCCTAGCTCTTTAATTTTGAGCCACACCCAAATCAAGAGGAGGCAATATTGTGGAATGTTATTTGTTTCTCATCATTTCGCACCAGGCAAAATTTGGGGTTGCGCAAGGAATTGTGAGCAAGGCGAACTGTGCAGGCCAAGATGCATTTTATGAAGAACACGCCTCCTTTTAGATGCTGACATCGCTGGAAAATAACACGTTTGTTTCTCTTCGCCTTGTGGTTTGGCTTGTCGACCCGGCATGGTCAGTTAAGTCAGAAAATGTACACCCCTGCTTTTCGGCATGCTCAGTTGTTTTGCTGCTTTGCGGTTACAAAGGCCATATATGAACAGGTCTGCCGTATTCTGGCGTGCTTTCACACGCCCGGACATGGGTTTCCTACGCTTTCCTCAGACATTCATGCGTTGCGAAGCTGACGACATTTGCCTTTTGACCTAGGCAAAATAAACAAGTGCCTCCTTCTGCCGTTGAGGCTTTGAGGGTTTTTCTTTGAAGAGATGTCAGAAAACAAGTCCTGATCCTGGGAGATCAAAGGACATGGCTGCGCCACGGGCCGCGCTTTTGAGAGGGTTTCATCTCTTGTCAACCGCCTTAAAGTGTCGAGCCGTTGAGGGGGATCCCTCCATCTGCGGGCTCAAACAGTAAACCTTCCTGTATGCCAGTAAACAGCTTGGCGTGTGGCGCCAGAATTGACTCGCGGACTCCCTACAAGAGAAAACGACACTCAACCCAGTATTTTCGAACAACGTGTTGACAGTATTTTCTGGACTCTGTGGTTTGGATAGTCTTGGTCTTAATGGTAAAGCTATTCCCGCATTTTTTGGGTAGGCCTCCAGCTTGGGACGCATCGGAGCTGAGCCTCACTCAGGCCTCAGCGTAGCAGCTCCAACGGCCATGAGGCCGGGAACAGCGGGAGGATTCGATGGGGGCGAGCGGCTAACTGACACAAGTCTCTGCATTTTTCTAGGGCTACCTTCCCCATTTTCAACCCAGGGATCCTTCTTGCCAAAAAACCTCCATAAACCCCGGGAAAACGGGGCCGGTTTTTGAAAAGAGCGATGGTTAAACAGAATCGGATCGGAATCAAACCCTCAAACTGGAACTTCACGCGTGTTTGTTTCTTTTAAAGCATCGGCATCGCCCTTCAGGGACTCAGAGGAGTGTATTTCAAGAGAGCGCCTTGGATTTAGAGGCTCACTTCCTGAGTTCATGAACTTTAGACTTTTTGGATTTGGACCATTTTAGTGGAAATATAAAGTTTGGACTTTTTTTGGGCCATCCACTCAGCCAGTGAGGAGAGGTTGCTGTCGCCTTCAGATTGTTTGAACAATTACCACCTGGGAGAAAGCTGTCGCCTTCGGTTTATCTCTGACAATCAGAGAAGAAGAAGCCGATGCTGTCACCCCACTTCACGCCGACTTCGCCAGGTGCGCAACACATCGCTGCCTCGGCTGCCTGTGGGAGAAGGTGGGCAACCGGAAACCGGACGCGAACCCGTTCTGCCCTGTGAACTGAAGGGAAAAACCAGGGACGCGTCCATGTGCTTCCATTTTGAAGAGACCAACAAGAGTGTGCGGTCACCCCAAGCCTTTCATTTGCTAAAACGAATAGGTTTTGTTTTTTCTTTTTGTTTCTCCCAGTTGGTGTTTGAAAAAGATCTATCACTATTGGACATATATGTTTTATGTTTTTCCCAGGGGGCGAACACGCACATGGAGGGACATGGATGCGGATTTGTGGCAACAGAGCAGCCCTTTGAGCCGACAAGGCACTCAGTGGATGCGGAATCGACTGGACCCCTGCCACGGGAGAAGGCCACAATCCGAAGGAACCTCTTTATTGCTTGCCGGTACTCTCTCTTGTGCTCCGTTTGCTTGTGTGCTTGTATCCTTGTATGCTTGTATGCATGTATGCTTGTATGCTTGTGTGCTTGTGTTTGCACCTCTCTGTGTGTGTGTGTGCTGTGCTGTGTTGCCAATGTATAACTCGGTCGTGATCCATCATTCCCTCAGTACAACAAATTGTAAACATGTTAGGATTGGACGCGATTGCATTTTGAGTTTCTCTTCTTGCTTGCTGGAAGATGGTTGGTCCAGTTGAACAACTTGTCACGTGCAGATGACATGTTCTTTTTTTGAGTATGTCGATCAAGTAACCGCAAGTGGACGCGCCATAGCAGCTTTCTGGGGTTGCTTTCTAGAAGAAAATGACAAGGAGCATTTGAATCACCTCGTACCAGCAGTGGAGAAGAGCAGCTTCTTATCGCAATCACCTACCACCAGTGGACGCTCCATAGTTTTCTGGGGTTTGAATCACACTCGTCCCAGCTAGCAGTGGAGAAGAGCATCCCTCGGATGCCACAGGCCACGATGTTCGGGAGCTCGGCACGTGGTGAGCTCAGCAGCAATGCACGCCAGGCAGTCAGGCGGTCCGGTCAGAAGCGCTAGGAAGCATCCATTTGCTTAAGCACATGTGTTTCCCTTGCTGGCTTTAAAGGGAATCTATCACTACTGGACATGTTTAGAGTATTTTTTCCAGGGGGCTTAAACAAATGGAAGGAAGGGGCTGTCCGTCCCCCTTGCGATGGTTTTCACGGACCAAAATACAGGGCCAACAAGCCACTGAACTACTACTTGGGGTCTGTAGTTATTTAAACAAGCATCCAGAGAAAAACATGGGGTGGTAGCATATTGTCCTTCATCTTCTAGAGCCCAGGAAAGCAGATGTATAGCTTTGCAGGGTTCTCCTGGTGGAACCCAGCAGAAAGACAGCACAAAGCGAAGTTCCTTCACCATGGCACTCGGCAGCTAAGCTTTTGATTTAGAGATTTTAGGGCTGCCTGTCAAAATACAGATTCTCAGGGTTTGTGTATTACACCCTGGGATTACACCCTTGGGAAATGACCCAGTTTTATCCGGAAATGTGCCCAACTGGGGTCAATACCCAGTGGGTGTATTCCAGGGTGTACAAAAAACCGTAGATTGCTTGCGCGCAAGAGTGGAAGTCAAAGCTTGCCTCACCACTGTGATGAATAGCTTCAACCTTTGAGGTTGGAAGGTCTCGTCAGAGCTTTAAGCCTTGGGGCCGGGCAACCCTTCCCGCTTCGCTGTCTTTGGGGCCGAAGGAGAACTAATCCTGTTTGTGTCAACGCAAATACATGAATCAAACAACGAAAGCCAACCTCTGAAGGTTTTTTGTTACGTCGTTTGCACTTCCAGCTGGCCACCGACCACAACAAGACCTATGCCTGGGCCCTCCAAGCTCGCGACAGGCAGTTTTTACAACAGCTACGACTGGACGTGGTTGGCACTGCCAAAGATCTTGGTGGTCTCATGACCTATGGTCGGCAACGCAGAACAGCCAGTCATGATGACCTCCTACGACGAGTCCAACCTTGTTGGTCCCAACTACAAAGGGCCAACTCTCCAACCAGATGCAAACAACTGGTCATCTACCAAGCCCTTTGGCCACGGATTTTCCACTCTGCCTCCATCTCCGACCTGGGTACAGCGCACATCAAGCAGCTCCGCACCAAGGCCGTCAGGGCATTGGGCCATGGGAGAGCGGGTGCAGCACCGGCCATCCGGCTTGGACTACTGTCCCACAGAACACTCCTCGACCCTGGCTTCTATCAGCTCTGGACCATCCTCCAAGACTTCAAGCGAGTCCTCAGCAAGACCGCCTCTATGCTCACGCACTGGCAACAGTACATGGCGGCCTACGATGGCACTCTGGGAGCAGGACCTTTTTCGACCATCCTTCGACAACTACATCAGGTTGATTGGAAAGTTGCAGACCCACCCATCATCGTTGACCACGACGACATTGCCCACAACCTTCTCCACATACCACACCAACACCTTTTCCGCCTACTCGAAGACGGATGGCATCAATTTCTTGCCAGGAGTCTCGCCCAACGCAAGGACTATGCAGACCTTACTGGCGTCAATGGTGGTCTTTGCCAGACCTCCATCAAGGGGCTCAACGCACAGAACGTTGCCACGGTCAACTCCCAGCGAGAAGGAGCCTTCTTCACTGCGAGTGCTCACAAGAAATTCGACAACCTCTGTGCAGGTACCTGCCGGCACTGTGGAGCTGAAGACACAATCACTCACAGATGCCTCCACTGCCCCGCACTGGAAACATTACGACACGAACATCAGGCTGCCGTTCAACTTTGGCACGATTCCCCAGTGTGTCTACGCGAACGGCTTCTACCACCTCGGAACCCATTTTACGCGGACCTCAAGAAAATGCTCTACGACATCCCCAGCCATTGTGAGAATTTTGCCTTCCTCGCTGAGGGTCCCGATGAAGTGCATATTTTCACTGACGGCTCATGCACCTGCCCTACCTCTTCGGTTACCCCACTGGCAGCCTGGTCCTCTATATCAGCAACGCATGGCAGGACCATCGCTTCGGCTCCACTTGGTGGCCTTCCTCAATCCAACAACCGGGCAGAACTGCAGGCGGTCATTGCCTCGATACAATGGCTACTTCACTGCAAACTGCGAGGACATGTCTGGTCGGACTCGTCCTATGTGGTAAGGGGCACTTGGCGCCTCCTGGATGACCCCTCGGACTATCCTCGCACCAACCACGATCTATGGCAGTGCCTGCGGGACGCCTGTGATCTTCTCCAACCCGGCCAACTTCGCATTCACCACGTCGCTAGTCATCGCGAACCCGAAGACTGCGACGATCCGGTGGACGCATGGTCAGCCTACTGGAATGGCCAAGCAGATGAGCTCGCCAAATTCACGAACCAGACCCGCGACTTCGCCTTCGCTGGCCTCTGGAACCAGTACCAGGCAGCTGAGAATGACATGGCTACCCGCCTACGCCTTCTCACGAAGCTACACCTTGCAGTAGCTGAACGTTTTCGACTTCCTCCAGAACTTGCTGCCGAAGAAGGCGAACCGGATGACCCGACCACTTTTGAGCCCGCCTTTTGTTAGACCGGCCCAATGTGGCCAACTCCTGGGTTGAGTGGATACCCCCCGACTTTTTGCATGTAGCTTCTGGGCAACAACTGGCCGCAAGTTTTGGGATGGCCTTCACCAGCCAGGTCATTCAGTGGCTGACTCACCAGCATCAGCACATGGACATTGTTGCCCATCTCTCCTGGATCGAACTTGTTGCGGCCCTTCGTTGTGATGGCATTGCTTTTCCGGTTCGGGTCGCAACTAATCGAGGAGAGGCCTGGAAAGATGTAGTTACACATTCTTCCTACGCCATTGCCCAACCAACTGTGTCTTCCGATTTAGCTCTGCTGCGGTCCTTTTTTCGGTCCCTCTCTGGTTTGCTTCAACTGGACATTGGCGAAATTAGAGGTTTGAACCTCTCGAAGCTTAAGATTGGCCCCCCACAAGCGGGTTTAACCTTGGGGGCCTCTTTTCATGCTCTCAAAAGGGCAGAAGGCGCCATCTGTGCGTTCACTGCCTCCAGGCCGGTCCGAGTCACAAATGACTGGACCCGCCCCTTTAGGTTTGAGTAGTCGCCGGACCTCGACAGACCTGCGTGCTGCACCGCGTTTCGCCGTGCACACGCCCGCAAGGAAGTGAGAGTGTTACGTCGTTTGCATGCGGATTCCATTTGGGCCATTTAAGCTGCCCAGCAAGAGGAAACCTAGAAGGAATCCCAAGGCTTTGATAATCCAGGCGTGCCTGCTCTTTGCCGCCCCTAAATTCAGCATGTCCGGCGCCCCCGTAGTTTTCCATGAGAGACAGCCGTGGCCCCTGACTGGATTGGCGGACTGAGGCCCTCTGAGCGCATCCTGAACACCGCAGCCTACACAGCGGGGGTGCCTGGAAAAAGGAAAGGGAAGGGGCGGCCCTAAAGGGGGGTCCAGAAGCTGGGGTAGACTTAGGATACATTTTACATTTTACCAGTGACTCAAAGGGAAGCAAACAACAGAGTATATAATCTATAACTGGGCCTAAGTCTAATCATGGAAGCAGGTGTAATCTAGAACAGACGGCGTGAGAGCAATTTCTCAGCATGGTCCAGTCCATTGATGTTCATGGTGAGAAGCTTTTGGAACCTCAATTCATGAGCATGCCCCGTCAAGGGACCTTCAACTCCAGGCGGGCAAAGATCCGCGAAGAAGGATCCTCGGAGTCCCTAGCATCCGCATTGGCCGCCGTGTTGCATGGCTGTCTTGTGTTAGATGGTGAGAAATTGCTCTTGAATTGAGCTTCTCACCATGAACCCCAATGGACTGGACCATAGGAAACTTCACCTCGACGTCTCGCATTGAAATTCGTTGGGAGGTAAGGCTTCCTTCCCGGAAACTAAATTGTTAAACATGTCCAGTTGCTCAACACGCAGCGTCTGCGAGCGTTGCTCAGCACGCGGCACTTTCAAGTCCTACAATGGCAAAGCAGTGAATGACAGCGGATTCTACGCAGCCAGGCATGTGCCATGGACAAGAGAAGGCTTGTTGCCATGGGTCAATGATTCAAGTGAGTGAGGGGCGCCAACAGGTCTTTTACCCTTTTTTGGGGGAGGGTTCCCTACTAAAATAGACTACAGAAAAAATATATGGTACCCTTATTCTATCCTCTCTACTGGAGGACCTGGAGGACCTAGACAGGTACTGGCAAAGCCTGACGGCCATGCTGCATTCAAAAGCTCCAGGCGGATTGAAGCAGCTTAGCTACATCAACTAGCTCGAAGCCTGAGGGCTGCAGACGACATGCTGGCTGCGTGGTTCGATATCTACGTTTTGAGGCGTTGGCACAAGTAGAAGGCCCATTTTAGGATCCTGGTCTTATGTTTGCCGCATTGAATTGGATTCCGAGACCAATGGCCACTTCGGATCAATCCGTCTGGCTGTCTTGATGGGGAAATGGCTCAGCAAACCAAAAAAACTCTGAGCAATCCCGGGCGCTTCTGCGAAGTGGGCATTGTGTTGATTGCATAGTTCATTCCCTGCATGCCATGTGATCCTTTCGTGTAGCCTGTTTTCGAGGGGGCCAATTCGGGGGAGGGGGGGTCAGTTAAGGAGCAGCTTGAGTACTGGGACAATTGCGCTTGTCGAGCCTGTGGATTCACCCCTTATATTTTGGCACCCTGGTTGATAGCAGTATTTGTTTCTATTCAAGGGCGATGCACACAAGAAGGCAGATACTTGCTTGTTCGTGCGTTTGCAGGCTACTTTCCAGCAGATCCGGACACCTAAGAATCTCGACCTCATTTGCCTTGGGTCCCTATGTTTCCCTTTGAGATTGTGTTGATCGTATACACGTCACATCGGTTGCCAACGTTGACTGAGGGTCTTCAATATAAAAGCAGTCCTGCGTATCTAACAGGATCTTCAGCCAAAGTGGGACCCCAAGTGTTCAGCCCCGTCGA
Organism: Effrenium voratum; assembly: GCA_963377175.1. Lineage (NCBI taxonomy): Eukaryota > Dinophyceae > Suessiales > Symbiodiniaceae > Effrenium > Effrenium voratum. Next base: position 23,875 of record CAUJNA010000214.1, on the reverse strand, counting down.
GGCACGGGGGCTGGTGCGCTTGCTGGGCATCGGCATGATGGCGAGCGAAGGGGAGGGGGATCTTTCGTGGAATAGCCACAGCTGTCCTTTGCACCCGTTACTTTTGTTGAGGAAAACGGGTGCAACTGGTTCAGTATGGTTCTCATTTGCCTCATTACCAGGTCTTAGTGACCAGACTCATCGTTGAGGAGAGTGGGGATCGTGCACGTCATGGAGTGGCAGCTTCATGTCTGAGTCTCGTTGCTGCCACGCTTTGATTCTCGCCCAAGAGCCATATGATACTTGTGTTGTTCTTCAAGCTTAATTTGAGATTTGATCATATGGCGTGTCATGCTTGATATGTCGTGGATACTTAGGAGCTGCTAATTATCAGATTTTCTTTGGTTGCCATGCGCAGGTTCCCAAGTACGGGTGCTGAATCGCAGGCTTTACTCCAGGATGCAGGACTGCCTAATTACCTACCTAGCTGGTAGCTTCTGTGCCTGGTCACTCAACATCATTTTTGTGGCCACCTGTTGCGTCTCCTACCACACTGCTACACACAATTTGGTGCTTCGAGCCAAACACTGCACGCTTGGGGATGCCCACCCCAACTTTTATTCTCAGTTGGTTCTCTGGCTGTGGAATGGAATGTGATTCAGATCATATCCTCAAACATGTTGAACATGTCAGCAGTTCATATTCTTCAAGCCGTGCTTGAGAGACAAGTGGATATCGTTCGTCTTTGAAATGAACACGTCTCGCTCCAGCCTCCCTTTGACATGGAATCCTTGGACGTGTTCCGCTTCTTTTGTCGGATGCCCATTCTCCCAAAGGGTAGGCCTTAGCTGAGCACTGCCGGACCCTTGCAGATCTTTGTGCTGGTCATTGCCATCATGAATTGGCCCGCGACCCAAGTCTTCAGCTGGTAGTTTGGAAGCAGATGTTTTCTTGTCAGTGTTTGCAGGGCAAAGGGCAACGCATCATTCTCGAAGGATGTGCTTACATGATCTGCATCTCGAAGGATGTGCTTACATGATCTGTATTGAGAAGCTGTTTGATGACAGCGACAGAATGAATTATTCCAAGGTGCTTGACCTCTAGAGCTATTTGCTTTTGAGGGTTGAAGGTAGAGCTCGTTGGTTTTACCCATGCATCGCAAACGACTTGAAAGGCTTTGTGATTTGGAAGGGCTGTATCAGTGTCCTTTTCATGTCTTCTGTGGCTTATGAAAAGGTGCGTCTCAGCCCATGAGGCCCCTTTGAACAATAGCCATTTGGAAGGCCCCAGTGACTTTGGCTTGAGATGCAAACGAAAGTCTTCTGTGACCAGGGTGCCTTAGTGCTACGGGGCGCTCCAAATGCTTTGGCCAGCGTCCCTGGCTGCAGTAGGACTACCAGCGCGCAAATATCTTTGTGACGCTTACATCATGCCCCCATTGAATGAACAAGTAGCTGCAATTAGCCAGATGTTGGCCAGCTGTTAGGCTTTGCCTCAAAGCAGTTCTCATAAGATGCGGGTCGCAGCCACACATTTTGGGCTGCGCATGAAGAACCCGTCTCTCATATGAATTAAAAGTCAGGGCTTGGTAGATACGCGGCAGTTGGCCAAAATCTCTGAGGCTGAGCTTTCAGTCCAGTGCACTTTTGGGAGCGCGACAGTGATGCAGCGGAAAGCGGCTGAGCTGTAGTGTTTGGCTGGTTTTAGTTCAACCAAATGGGGATGGCTCAAAATGAAAGAGCCATGGTTACGCAGGATTGAGTCTTTGGCTCCATTTACCAAGATGCCATTTTGGTACGTGTGAGTGAGCCACAGCCAAAAAACATGAACAAGTCGGCAAGAAGCCTGGAAACGCGTTTCAGGGCCAGCGCCATGTGCTTTTTCTCCGCAGGCCTCCCTGGGTCATCGAGAGCGATCATGCCAGGGCTCGGCCCTCAAAAACAGCACCTCACTTGTCAGGAGACGTGAGATCTATGAACCTGGAGCTCACTTCCTGAGTTCATGAACTTTAAGCTTTTTGGGTTTGGACCATTTTAGTGGTACATATAAAGTGTGGACTTTTTTTGGGCCATCCACTCAGCAAGTGAGGGAGAGGTCCCTGATATTGACAAACACCCAACTGTTAATTGAGCTTCGGACAAGGGACATGTCCAAGCCTCCTCTTTGGCAAACGAAGCTACATCAACGAAGAAAATCTGTTCAACACTCTGTGTGTGTGTGTGTGTGGGTGTGTGTGTGTGTGTGTTTGTGCCTGTGTCTGTGTCTGTGTCTGTGTCTGTGTGTGTTTGTGTGTCTGTGTGTCTATGAGTCTGTGTGTTTGTGTGTCTGTGCGGGTGTGTTTCGCTAGGTGGCTCCGCTTGCCTTAATGGCAACTTTCTTGCCAGCCGCCAGCCCGCCATTTCCCACGGAGCCGGTTGGTGAGCTGCATTACCTTCAAACCCACTTTGGGTCGTTGTTTTTTTTAGTACCCGTTTTGGCGCGGTACAACCAACTTGTGGGGTCACCTGCTTTAGCTTTGCGGCTTTGAGAGACATTTCACCCGAATAGCAGAATTCGCCGAATTTCTCGGTGCTTCGAAGCGAGCGTTCGGCTCGGGCCATATGGCCATAAGCCACTGAGGGCTGAAACGGGGAGCACCCAACAAGGCGGAGCACACATCGACTCCGACACGTTGGTTTCCAGTCAAAGCTCCAAGTTGTTCTGCTGCCGGAATTTGAATAAAAGTGAATCATCAGTTGTGTGCGTGTGGCCAACTTGAGCTGAGTTTTGGCGGGCATGTGTACACAGACAGCAAATATCGCCAGCCTTACTTGCTTACAACTTATTGGCCAGATATCATGCAAAGCTCATGCAGTTGGGCGCCATTGGGAATTCAGCGAGGAAACTCGAATAGAAATGAGTAGATGCTGACGGCCACTTCAAGTACTTGAGCTGCCAAAACCTTATGCTTCGATCTGAAATTGAATGGGAGTCATCGCAGAGGTTGGCAAGCTTCCGCTGCAGCTGACATTGCCGCTGCTCTCCGGAAGAAGGGGAACAGCAAAACGCGGAAGCAATGGCAATCAAAACATGCTTGGAATATCCAAGATCCTTTTTGCTCTGTTGTTTTGCTGGGCTTACTGCAATCATGGGCGTGAACTTAATATTAGTGTTCCTCCTGGACGTGAATGCGTATCCCAATGCTCCGTTCCACCGCTGCTGTAGTTGATATGGCAGGCTTGAACACTGTTTGTGAATTTTGATCGAGACTCTGGGTCGATCCAGGTCCAAGTCATGTCGATGCTCTTTGCCATTGGCCTCTTCATCGTTGCTGTGGAGGCGCTGGTCGAGTCAAGTGAGGTGATTCGGCGTGGCTGAATCTTTGGTCTTGGTCAGCAATCCTGCTGTGCGCAAAACGAGCAACTGACATTCGTGGAATACGTTTGTGAGTTTGCAGAGGATGCCCACTTTTCCCGTGTCATGGCTTCTTGGAAAACTCGCTGCGGCTCAAATGCCTCTGTGATCAGAGTTGCCGCCATGCGACGTAAAATGGGGTGCAAACAGGATCCAGCTTTGGACACGCCCAGGAACACACTTGGACAAGTGCATCGCTTTCACAGGCCGAATTCAACTCTATGTGATACGGCCAGGGCAATATGCAATTGCCCGACACGGCTTTTCGTTTTTTTGAATCCTTGTGGGATCTTGTGGGTTGAACCATGCCTGTGTTGTTGATCTGTTGCTCCGAGAAATTATCTAGAGAACATGTTCTGGCGAATTGCATGGGAAGGACATCGTGGGCATCAACAAGTCGGCCATGATGATGGTGCTGGCCAGGGCCGAAGCATTCGTGGGGGCGGTGGGCCGCTGGGCCGCTTCCTCAATGCCAGTGGAGACTCCTCACCACGCAGTTGTGTTAGGATCACTGCCAATGGCGAAGATCAAAGGGATGAATCATGTTTGATTTCTGTTCAGGCCGCTTCCTACCGGTAGCTCAAGAACCCCAAACAAAGCGACTGCGACATGGAGGGTTCGATGGGCGTGCCAATGCAACTTCTCACATTCTGGTGCTGCCCTATTGGTGTGTGTGTTCAGACGAAGACAGCTGGTTGCAAATGGATCCCAGTCATCCGATTGAAAGCACAGGGTGCGATGAGCTCCTTTACTTTCTGAATCCCTGCTCTAATAGAAGTCGTGAAACAATCGACCAAGCTACATAACGGGGCATTGCATGTAGTAAGTGGGTAATGATAATGACCATGGTTCTAGCTAGTTATAACTATAACCCACCAAAGCCATGGTTGTAAGTCTCCGAAGTGGGTTACAACCGGGCTTTCTAACCACTTACCTGACGAACCTCGATCGCCCCTTGAAGTAGTTGGTAGTCACTGGGACAATGTGGCGACTCCTGGCGGAGTGATAAGATAGCAAACAAACCGCGACCTCAATAGCCGAAACCATCCGCAAGTGTACACTGAAACGGAAACCAAAGGTCTCATTAGGGCCCCTCAAGGGCTTCAGAGTCATCAAATTCAGCCCCAAGCAACTTGCCAACAGCCAGAAAGACATACATCGCCCTTGATTGGGCTGCAAAGGGAGCGCGTTGTTTTCTAACATTCTAACATGCCAAGCTTAGTTTCTCGAAATGTGAGCATAGTGGGGCTTCCTTTTGGTTTGAACCTGCCAACTATATGAAAGGCGACCTCCCCAAGAGGTTCAGAAATATCCAAGTAACATATCTTCTGCCTTCCCCCTTTTTGAATGGCTCCAAAGTTGCAGCGAGGGCACTCGGGGAGCAGTCAATCTGAACACGTTGCTTGCAGGAGTTTGGTTCAGCTCCACGAGAATGTCCATCACCAATATCCCATGTTTCAAGTTGGTTAGGCGGGATTCTCCGGGCCACTGGGGCAGTAAGAAGTCTTCGCGTTTGTATTTTCCTTCTCAACTGTAAGTCGGGCAACCGTCCGCGGCAACAGCCGGCTCTTTTCTGAGGCGGCGGTCATGTGGACCTTCCTTGCTGTGGGCTACCACCCTAACAACTCCAAGGCAGGGCGAGAAAGGAGCTCGAACTGCGAGATCTACTCCCCCGCAAATTTACGCGGGACCCAAAAAAGGGTCCCCAAACAGAGTTGCCCTCTAGGAACGTGTGTTTCTTCGGGGTTCCGTGTTAATCTGCAGGAGAGTGGTTTTTTGTGAAGGCAAGATGTCCAAAGTATTTGATGATTGCGTTGTTCAAACAGCCAGCCTGCACCGCTCTTCTTGGGCAATTGTCTTAGCAGGGTGGTTACCCAGGTCGGTTCAGGCAAGTGAGGTCACTCCGAATCCAAACCAAATTGTATCTGCATTAGGGTAATATAGGCGACGCCCTTTTTACAAGACTAAGTCAGAGGACCATACCGATGGCTGGTACAAGTTTGCAAGGAAATGCACAGATATGAAACTTTATCAGTGGAATCCACAGGAAAGGTCCTGTTTCACCTCCATTTTGCCAATTCGCTTTTCGAAGGCGCACTCAACTCTCAAAATCTGTGCCTTGGAGTCCAATAGATCAGGGATGACATTGGAAGAAGCACTTACCCACCGACCGACTAATCGCACAAACCGTGAATGAATGTCAATTTGGGGTAAGTGCTAATTCCTATATTGAAGCAGCGGAAAGCCTCACTGAGTACCTAGGATAGCGATTTGCCTACAATCGCTGAGAACGGCAAACCATTCATTTGCGGGTCGTCTGTTTCTACTGGGTGCTCAATACTCAATAACCCGACCTATTCTAATTCTCTCCTACTGGACACCACAATCAGACTAGCTGTTTGATTTTCTGGCTGGTGCTCAGGGAATGTGGGAATGAACCCAGGTGTCCCCTTAAAGGAAGCCACACGGGATGGTGTATAGGATCGAGTCATTCCCTTTCTCATTCCCTGCATCTGTCGCACCGATCACAAGTTTTCCAGATCCCGATTTTGCCACCGGTCCACACCAACTTCCGTCAGCTGAAAACGTGCGCAAGGCGGGGTACATGGAGCTTCATGACGAGCTCAACCATGGGCTCGAGGACTCGACGGGCTGTTATCGAGATTGGCGGCTCCCAATTAGAGCCTTGGTTCTTCGGATTTCATATGGCTGTGGGTCAAAAGTAGGTACCCAAAATGGAACCCTGGTAAATGGAACGAAAGACAAAAACATGCGGTCCCCTGGTGGTTTTATTTTGACTCATACCGCTATCCTCTTGTTGGGGGGGGAAGGACAGAGTTAATAAACAACTCGAGGATCCAGGCATTTTGAACAATGGCAATATTCACTCTGGATGAATGCGGCCCTCCCGATTGTTTACGGCTAGTCCCTCACTCAGCGGCGGGCGTAGTACCTTGTACTGTTTTCAGAGCAATCTCAATTTGGCGGTGCAAGTTGATCTAT
>CAUJNA010000214.1:0-10000 GCA_963377175.1 Effrenium voratum | reverse complement strand
AGTATGCCAAACAGATTGTCGAGGCCACGAGTAAGACTTTTAGGGTCTCAAATCATTCGCTTGCATTATAAGCAGATGAGCAGCGCCCCAACCGCGACTAGCAATGGTCTTTGCTTCTTGGCCAGAAGGGAGGATATCAAGAGATCAAACGTAGACTTCTATTTCCGCCCTTCAGGTACACCCGAATAATTGTGTTGCTTGTGTTTGGTCTGAACTTTATCTCTCCATGTTAGATGATGTGTGTGTGTGTGCTGTTCACGTCGTAGTTTTCAAAGTCGGAGGACCCAACGGTGGGTGCTCTTTGCCCTTTGGCCCGTTGGGTTTCCGTTACCAAGGTGACAACCAAGAACACCTATGGCTCTACCGCCAGGATCGGCTCATGCCCATCATTTGCATCCTGACATTTATGCTCAGCTCCGTCGCGCCGGCAAAATTCGGAGCCGGAGCCGTGGTTTATTCGGGGGACTGACATAAAGGACAAAAGCTTATGCCAGCGAGTTGCTCTTGTTTGTTGGGCTTCCATCATTTTCCGTCTGACCTGCTAATAGGTTGCATTTGTATGGGTTTGAGTCTGGTCAATAAATTTTAAGTTCCTGGTCATTTCAGCCCCGTGCCCCTGCCATCCCGTATTGCAAGTGCAGCGGCCAAAATCTAAAGGGAAGCTGACCAAATTCCACCTTCCCACAGCCCAGCGGTCTAACCCCAGCAATGTGTCAGGATGTGTCTCTTGCATTGAAGCAAACCCGACTTCCGCACTCGAGCTGAGACGAGAGAGTCGTCATGTTGAGGCCAGTCTGTGCAGCGAGCCATTGTCTATGCAGTATGCCAACCATGGATCTCGATTTGATTCGGGGCTGTCCAGTAGGTCAGTTTTCGGAAGTGCAACAGGCACACTCATATGCCCCAGGAGCGCAACAAAGGGCATCAGAATTTACACTAATATTTTATGAGGATGGGGCCATTCTTAGGTGGGGCACTCGTGGGGTGTGCAAGGAGCATTCACTTCAATTTCCTTCAAGAGTCGTTCAAATGATTTGGGGTGAAATTGGGACACGTAGTGTTTGGATTTGTGTTTGATGTCCGCCAATAGTGCTGAGGTGTCAACTGTCAGGAGCAAATGGCTTTGAATTGTCTATCAAGGCAGAAATGTACCGACCAAGGCTAGCCTGCCAGCCAAGCAACCAGTTCAGCAAACCAAAGGGGCTGCCAAAAAGGCACACAAACAGGGTGCCCCTTTCTTTTTGGGTTTCAGTGGCTACAATTTAGCCGTTACACGAAGCAACTGCGTTCGGATTTCTGTTGAATGCTTTGATTTGGCATTTGTGTTTTGTTTGTTTGTCATTGCTTGAATGATTTTGATTTGCTTGGCATGTGGTTGAATGTGTGTGTGTGTGTGATCCCGGGGATGAATAGCGTATAATGCAACAACAGGCCTGCACCAAGTGGCATGTGTGGAGCAAGACGGGGCTTTGAAAAAAAAGTGCACAGCAACCCTGGAAAACTATTTGAGCTGCCATCACGTCAGTTATCTGGACGCCTGTGCCTGAGAAAAGCGTGGGCCAGCCAGCGCTCCCCTTTCCTGTAGGAATGTTCTGGCATGAAACAAACGGATTTCGAAGGGTGACATCCACGTTTCGGGTTGGAAGTCTTGGCAGGTAATTGACAATCTCACCTCCACCATTGTGGCAGTGAAGATCCTGCGGCGCTTGGCCCCGGACAACCAGGCGGGCCAAGAACTTTCGCACAGAAATGACTCGCTGGTGACGAAAGTGTGGTGTCCCGTTTTCTGGCTCAAGGCAGGGTCGGGCGCAAACAGTTCAATCAAGCAGACCAAAGGCCCGTTTAAGGTAATTAAGCAGAAGTGAGGTGCTGAACAAATTCAGTTTATTCTGTTGGTTGATCCAGCCATATCCAGCCCCATTCTGAAGGCAAACAACAGTAAGCCAACCATTTTAAACCGTTTGTGTAAGTGTCTGAACGATTTTGTTGAGATGTGAAGGAGAGCGACATTGGGTCTTTGTATTTAGGCTCCGCGAAGGCTTTGCAAAGGACCTCGCAAGAGATATGTTGTTGGTTGCGGATGTTGTGTGCAGAAGGGCTTTGGAGACTAGCCTTGCATACTGGGCATAGAACTTTTGCATGCTTTGCCAGGGCACGGAGTGCCGACAGCGCTTACTTTGGCCACGTTCTATCCCCAAGTGCTGCACCTGTCACGCAACCTGATCACGTGTCACCTCTTCTCTTTGCCTCTCTTTTTTTCTCTTCTTTTCTCTTCTCTTCTTCCTTTCTTATCTACTTTTTCACGACAGCCTTTGGTTATCTTCTTCTTCTTTTTTATTCTCTTCCTTCCGCTCTCATCCACTTTTACATGATACCTTCACTTAGTGTCATTATTACGGAAGTTTATTCTAAACTTTGTTTGATTAGGTCCATCTCATGGTTTATAGTTCTGTCTCTGGGCTCATGAGAAGCATGAACGCTAGCATGCCCGAGAAAGCGAGGGAATGGCACACACACACAATGCAATGGTTTGATCCGAAATCACAACATACGTTGATCCCTTCAATGTTGGGATGCAACAAAGCACGAAGGAGAGCAAATGACCAATCGCGGATATTGATTAGATGTCATGCTCTACGAAGGAGGTGCATGAGCAAGTGAAACACATCATGCGCAAGCACGATCAAGCACCCAGTGGGTGGCAAAACATGACGCACATGTTACATGTAGTTGTACCTAGTTAGTATAGAGGCAAAAGAGACAACAAACTCGATCACAACTAGCTCAGCGCAAACGAAGATGGGATTAAGCCTATTGAAGCGGTGTATCATACTCATTGGTATCCTCAACTGGGCACATCGAAACTAGGAAACATTGTCGAGTTCCTGGCTGTCCGAAACGGTAATTTATGAGTCGAATCAGGAGGGGCTAGCAAGCGTTCAGTGTGAGAGCTTGATAGACTCAGGATCTTACGTGTGATGGACATCCAACTCCATACATTTTGTTACCACACTAGGCACCATGACCTGGCACAATCATTGCTGGCAAGTCTTCGCCATAGGTGCTCAACTTCAGTGAACGCCCAAGGGTCTGATGGATGGCCATTTACAACGAAAGCGACGCTGGGGTCGGTGGTCTTTCAACTTCTTTCGGAGGGTCAGGCTTCGACTCAGCGGCTTTCGCTTGACCGGAGTATTCTCCAGCCGCGGCAAGCATATGTATGACATATACACCATGTGCATATACATATATATATATATATATATATATATAATTCGCACCCCACCCCATTCCCCCCGGGGGGGGGGTTGGGGGGCAGGGGGGGGGTCCGCGGCCTGGAACATATATATATATATATGGAGGATCCTACCATTCATGTCCCTGTTTCAGAAATAGGGTTCCGCACTTGAGGTGCAACATGGATGGTGTTCTGACGCCTCAAACCTCAGCCAGGAGTACCGCCAGCTGTGCGGCGGTCTGGCAGTGATCGCTGCCAATGCTGGTGGAGCTTGGAGTCCCATTGGTGACGTGACCACCACCATGCTTTGGATCCAGCCGGGGGCCCCAAGGGAAGCAGAAACGAGTCTGCTTTCCTATGGGCAAGGGCCGCAAGGGAGAGCCTTCCAATAACAAAACAACCCTTTTTAAAAGGACGATAATTTGCTGGCCAAGAAGAACAACGAAATAGCTCCGCACCCTTTTTAAAAGGCGCCGGCCTAGTAGTACATCAATTTACAATGTTCCGGAGCAGCTCGTTCCATTGGGGCAGAGGGCTTGGCGAAGAGCTTTAACCCTGGATCCAAGCGACACCTCACATCAACATGAGCTTGCCGTTGCACTCAATTTGACTATCACTCTATCGACGAGACAGCAGCATATACACGAATACATGCGGGTACATGTGCATCTGTGTTTGCTCTCCCTGCAAAACCTCATTCTGCCAGGAGAACCCTCAGCAAACAATCGGTCTGCCCTCTAACTCTAGTGCGCGAGGCGACGCCAACATATCCTTGGCCTTTGTTTACTCGTTTATTTTTATGCATTCCTTGCTTTATTCAGTTGTCAAATGGCTTGCTGTTCAGTTAACATGCTTGTGGTGTCCCCTTAGGGATCGAGCTCGGAGGCACCATCTTCAGGCAACCCATCCCCAGCCCGTCTCAAAAAGCGCCTCGAATCAGTCAGCTCCGTTGCTTCCCACAGTTCGTTGTTCGGCCACAGAAGTTCCCCCAATCCGCAGATAGCTAGGCTATGAGCGTGTCAGGAACTTTCTGACCGTTTTCCCTGGCCAGGGATCGCATTTCTGCCGTGCAGACGGTGCTTTGGCTTTTCTTTCCGCCAGAGCCTCAGCTCCTCCCGTGCGGAATGAGAGCTCGGAATGTTCCATGGGAATAGCACGTGCATCCAAGCCCCCGAACCAAGTCTTGTCTGGCACCAGTTCAATTACAGAACAGCAAAGGCGCATGATTCTACGTGACCCGAATATTGTCAGGCGTCAAAGGGGGCAGCCTTGGTTCAGCTATTCTCACTGCAAGCCTGGATGCCAAAAAGGGTGGCCAGTGTTCCAAGTTGGCGCTGTGCTGAGTGCGCGAGAGAGGCGGCAGACGATCTTATGTCGCCTGAGGTGCAGTTGGGCGTAAACAGGCGCAATGCGGCACGGTTGACCATAATTGGGCGCAACTGGGCAAAGTGAAGCAGAATTCGGCGCCATCGTGCAATTGCGCGATTGAGCATAGTTGAGTGCAACGAGGACCAATTGGGAGCAACTGAGCATTATTGAACGCGAATCTAGCTCAATTGAGCGTGCTTGATTGAGGCCCATTGAGTGCAATTTTGCGGTGTTGGGTGCAACTTGGCGCAATTGATCACAATATGGTGCAGTTGGGTGCAACTTGGCGCAATTGAGTTTGAACTTCCTTCATCTCAGAAGTTGTTGGAGACCTTGGCAAGGGAGTTTGCCTCGCATGATGTATGGCTGGAGTAGACAGCCAGAGGTTCCAAGTTCCCAGCAGACTTCCCGGGGCACTTCAAGCTCCTAATTTGGAATACTGCCTAAGTTGGGGTGGAATCTTGACCTCCAAGCATGGAGTCTTGCTTGGGGTTGCTTCCTCACCTGTGCTAGAACCAGCAGAGCTAGGGGCAGAAGTCTCCCAAAGCTGCATTCTCCCCATTCTCCCAATCCAGGCCTAACATACTTCTTACCCCTACTACATGTATTGAGCTTACATCATTCCCCATTGACGAGCCAGCAGTCCGATTGTTTGGAGACACTATGTTGTTTGTTACGTCGAAGTGGTGCGTTGCCTCGGCTTTGGCAACCGAGGTCCTTAGTGGCTGGTGTTTTGCCCTTGTGGGGTTTGAGGCAAGCAGTCCGATGGATGGCATGGGCCAGGGCTCCGGTTGGCCGTTCTGAGTAGAACCCGTTTCTGAGAGAAGTAAGGCCTGCTGTAAAGTCAAGGACCTCATGTATAGAAGATGTTCATCTATAACATGCTTGCCTGGGATATGGATAAATGAGGAGCATCACGGACCCCTCAAGGAAACAATGAACCATGCCCTGCTGTTTAGTGGCCCAAATGTTGGGTGGGCTGGTTCTTTCTTGTTTTCATGGCCAATGCACCTATTGTTTTCGATGCATGTTGGGCCCATTGTAGTCAACATCGGGGACCCCTCTTTATGAACCATCGGTTTGGAGAACTCATGCGGGGGAGTTCCCTAATCTTACTATCAGTGCAATGAAGCTCAGGGATATCCAATGCTTACAGTCCACTTAGGAAAGGACACACCAGCAGTCCTTCATGGCTTCGTAGGTATTCGAAGCCCGCGGCTAGATGGGTTCCATTTCCATCGAATCAGTGCCTCTGTCAGGGTTTCTGAGTCAGATGCATTGACAGTTGCAGGCACTTGCAGACATATATATATATATATATATATGCTACCCCCCCCCCCCGTACCCAGGTTTGGGCTTGGTTCAGACGTGCTTTGACCGCGGAAGCAGGCAGGAAGAATAGCTCAGATTTGCACACTGGGAGACCAGAGGAAGGAGGTTTGCCTCATTGAAGAAAGACGCCTTGGACGTGACCCATGCCCTTTTGCAACGGCTCTTCCACACAACATTCAATTCACATATCTTCCCACACAAACCATGCCTTCTTTCAAAGGCTCTTCCACAGATAACTCACATATCTTCCCACACAACCAGGCCTTGTTTCAAAGACTCTTTTACAGAAAATTCACACATCCTCTCACCCAACACATGTCTTTTTACATGTCTTCTTGCAATGAAACGAAGGCAGCATATGTGAAAGAGTTGCCAAGGAAAGTGAACCCTGTGTAGAATAAAGCCAGGCTATGGCTGGGACAGTTTGTGTTACATAAATGGTGGTTTTACATGATATGTACTGTCGGTTGCTGTACTTTTATGAATCACTGCAACCCTGACTCTTCCAAAACGACTCACATATCATCTCTCACACAAAACATGTTATTTTCAATAACTCTGCTCTACAGAAAATTCACATATCCTCTCACCCAGAACATGTCTTCTTTCACAAAGGTTCACATATCCTCTCACCAAAACATGTTTGTTTTTTAAAGGCTCTTCCACAGAAAACTCAGATATCTTCCCACACAAACCCCTTCTTTCAAAGACCCTTCCACAGAATATTCACATATCATCTCACACAAAGCATGTCTTTTCAATAGCTCTTCTCTACAGAAAAATCATTCCTCCTCTCACCCAAAACATGTCTTTTTACATGCCTTCGATCACAAAGGTTCACATATCCTCTCACCAAAACATGCCTTTTTTTCAAAGGCTCTTCCACAGAAAACTCACACATCTTCCGACACAAACCATGCCTTCTTTCAAAGACTCTTCCACAGAATATTGACATATCATCTTACACAAGGCATGTCTTTTCAATAACCCTTCTCTACAGACAATGCTTTCATCCTCTCACCCAAAACATGTCTTTTTGCATGCCTTCTTTCACAAGGAATCACATATCCTCTCACCAAACCCATGCCCTTTTTCACTGGCTCTTCCACACAAAATTCAATTCACATATCTTCCCACACAAACCATGCCTTCTTTCAAAGGCTCTTCCACAGATAACTCACATATCTTCCCACACAAACCAGGCCTTGTTTCAAAGACTCTTCCACAGAAAAATCACACATCCTCTCACCCAGCACCTGTCTTTTTACATGTCTTCTTTCAATGAAACAATCGCAGCATATGTGAAAGAGTTGCCAAGGAAAGTGAACCCTGTGTAGAATAAAGCCAGGCTATGGCTGGGACAGTTTGTGTTACATAAATGGTGGTTTTACATGATATTTTCTGTCTTTTGCTGTACTTTTATGAATCACTGCAACCCTGACTCTTCCACAAAGACTCACATATCATCTCTCACACAAAACATGTCATTTTCAATAGCTCTTCTCTACAGAAAATTCACATATCCTCTCACCCAGAACATGCCTTCTTTCACAAAGGTTCACATATCCTCTCATGCTCCGCAAATGTTGCGCAACATTTGGAATTTGTTGCGCAACATTTCCCTGGACCAAAGAACCAAAAAAAGCGCAAAAAAAATCAAAGAATCTCAGCCATGGTGGGGGCTAGGATTGTTTTTTTTTTTGGTTGGTGTTTTGGTGTTTTGGTTTTTGGTCCACCAAATGGCCTTGCATAATTTGCATGAGTTCAATCAATATACACTGTAAATATCAATGGTTTTGATACATGATGCAACAACACCTGGGTACTGGGGGGGTACCATATATACATATGTATATGTATTGATACATATATATATATGTATATATATGTCTATAGTGTTGCCGTGTTTCCGTCTGACTTGCGGTGGAGAGGTGTTCTTGTTGGTGCATGTTTCGCGAGTCTGCTTGCCCGATCTTATTCAAGATTCCTACGTACTAGCGCGGTTGCGCTGCAAGAAGGATAAGGCTAAGGTAATGGACGAGAGGGGGGGGTTCGCGCTGGGGGGAGGGGTGGTACATCCGGCCCGGAGAAGCCCCCCAGATGCCAGTTGCCCCCAGTTTGGATGGAGCCAGCGAAGAGCCAGCACAGTTCCTTTGGTTCCGCATGCGTGGTTTGTAACATGTTGTATGACTTGGAAAACAAAAAGTTTTGGACTCTTTCTGGTCAATCTCCTCGGGAAATGAGTGTGACACCATCCAGAGATGCAGAAGCAATGGGGAGCTTGATGCGGCCAGGTGCCAAGCAGCCCGCCTCATGGCAGACGACGCAGAGACGCGGCACCGCCAGACGAAGGCGGGCGAAAGGAAACAGACAGCCAAGCTAGGTGTTTCCCACGCAGAATCAACTAAAATGACTCCCGGCAAGAGACTCCACATAGTATTATTGGGTTTAACTTGACGACAGGTGGCCTAGAAGCATAGAAAGACGTTACAGCCTGACACCTCTCCAACCTGATGAGAAACAAATCGTAAACTCTCTGCTGTCGACTGCTCGGGCGCGCGATGCTGTGGCTTGATGCTGCGCACGAAGCTGTGCGTGATGTTGCGCGTACTGTTGCGAAAGATGTCGCATGACGTTGCGCACGACGCAGCGCATGATGCTGCGCATGATGCTCTGCAACCTCTCTTGCCAAATCCTTCATGTTCTCTCTTGAAAAACTCTCTTGTCCATATCTGCGCGCAGCTTGGCTGCGCAAGAAGGCTGGCGGTTTCTTGCTGCGGAAGTGTACTTCGCATACTACTTCTGCGGGATGTGTAAATTGCGTGCTGCTTTTCCATTTTAAAGTTGCGACCCTTCCGAGTCGCTGGTGATGCGAGAGCGCACTTCGCGCGCACCTTTGCACGTAGCAATTTGTGATTTTTCAGCTGGAGCTGCGCGAATGCGCTTCGCCAGAGCCATGGGAACGCACTTCGCAAACTCCTTTGAAACTCAAGCTCGGGAGCGCGCTTCACGAACGACTTTTGTACTAAAACCTTGCCAATTTCGAGAGCTGCTGGGGCGCACTTTGTGTGCTACTTTGTTTTGCGCTGAAAAGTTGCGATTTGTTCGATTTTCAAGCTGTGGGAGTGCACTTCGTGTACTACTTTTGTGTTTAAGAAACTTGCGAGGTTTCAGCTGGAGCTGGGGGAATGTACTCCACGAACTACTTTTGCACCTAGAAGTTGCGAACCTCGGGCCGCTGCAGGAGTTCACTCTGCGAGTACAAGCTTTGTACGTAAACGTTGCGATTGCGCAGCCGGAGCTGCGGGAGTGCACTTCGCACCTCGCACGGCGCCGCAGCGAAGCGCTCACGATCTCCGCAGAGGGTTCGCCGAGCTCGAGACTCATTCGCGCGGCGCCACGGCGAGAGCGCTTTGACACGCATCATCTCCGCAAAGGGTTTGCCAAAAGACACATTTGCACGGCACCACCGCGAGAGCGCTTCCAGCGCTTCCACACGCACAATCCCCGCACAGGCTTCGCCGAGCTCAAGACAGAGTCGCGCAGCGCCACAGCGAGAGCGCTTTGACACGAACGATTTCCGCAGAGGGTTCGCCGAGCGCAAGACACTCTCGCACGGCGCCACAGCGAGAGCGCTTCGACACGCGCGATCTCCGCAGAGGGTTTGCCGAGCAGAGGACACGCTCGCACGGCGCCGCAGCGAGAGCGCACAATCTCCGCAGAGGGTTCGCCGAGCTCAAGACGCATTCACGCGGCGCCACAGCGAGAGCGCTTCGACATCTGTCAAGACACAGAGCGCTTCGATGCGCACGATCCCCGCAGAGGGCTCACTTTCGTCTCCGCACCACTTGCAAATGAGCGAAACACTGCGCCTGCCACGAAAGTCACAGAACCCTGTTGCTGAAAATGCCCAGTTCTTATGATGATGAGCCTGAACAACAACGAGGCAGAAGACATGGGGATGACATGGTCAAAAGCACAACCAGCAAAAACACAGACACTTACAAGACATAGGGTTTGTCAAAAGCTCCTTTACATAGGATGCCGCGGCAAACCAACGAA
>CAUJNA010000213.1:1352544-1445278 GCA_963377175.1 Effrenium voratum | reverse complement strand
CACCCCCCACGTTAAAATAAGTAAATAAATAAAATCAATCGAATGTCTTGGGGAGATCCCCTTTTCCAGTTTTCCATTTGGAACAGGGGAGGAACTCATTTATTTTTCGCTTGTTCAGGACATTATAGCCTTCTCCCAATCTCTAACATGACATGGTCGAGAATATAATTGCAAACTCGTGGCCATCCTCTCTGTCCTACTACTGCTACTACTACTGCTAGTACTGCTACTACTGCTGCTGCGACTGCTGAGCTTACGGCTTCCTCTCCTCCTCTTTCTCCCTTTGCTTCTCCTTCCTCCTCTCAGCCTCTTCCCGTCAAGCATCACCTAGCCTGCTTCCACATCTCCTTGCCTCCGGCGAGAGGCTAGGGGCAGAGTCTCTCAGATTCGGCAACGCCAGGATTCCAAACCACCCAGTTGGACACCTCCAATGTGAGTCATGTGAGCCCAGCCAGCGTCAATCCCCTTGAAACGGGCCACCTTTCAGTCCAGTGACCATATCATAGGAATTCAATTTCTAGCAGCTGGCGGCAACCAGCTTGCTGCAACCAAGCTGCTTGCACTTTGGCAAGGCTTTTGCCGTTGCAAGCCCTCCTTGGAATGTTGGGCTTCCGGATGTGGTGGCGGGGCTGACCACCTCGCCAGGAAACCTTGGACAAGATGAGCCAGCGTATCGAGGCACGGCCTGCAGTGCCTGGCTTGGATGTGGAATTCAGAGTTCTCACCTACCCACGGGGGTTGGAGCAGATCGATTTTTCCAGGTCACCGATTCGAGTTGATTGAGACCTTCCGATCTTGTCGGAAGGTTGATGGAAAAGGTTGGTGGTACTCCTGAGGTTGGCCGAGGCTATGTCGGAAGCTTGGAGCGAAATAGATCAGAATACACAACTTATACCATTGAAATGGAACTCGGAATGGGACACACAATTTTGATCTATCTCGCTCAAATGTAGAACTATTTAGATCACAATGCGTTGAAATATCAAATGTAGGATATTTGGAACACGGAATGGGACGCCCGCCAAATTCACGGGGCTTTCTTTGTTCCGTAGTCATACCTTGCACACTAGGCACTAGGCTCGCGGCTTGGATCGCGATGGAAATTTGGTTTCGCAGAATGTCCAACTGCTGGACCGCTGGATGCCTTCCTGATGCCAGCTGTTGCGGAACTGCACCCGTGAGGCACATCTTTAGCCGATTGTGTCTTATGAGCCATCCTGTTGGCCATAGTGGATTTGCGTATTCGTCGCATGCAATCGATGACCATGCTCCCCTTTTTGCATTCGCATCTCAGAAGGCAGCCCGGGGCTTCCAGTTACAACTAGTACTATAGGTAATCAGGGGAAACCGTCATGTCATGTAAGATTTAGAGGGAAGGATCGGAAGGATCACCGCTTGTCTACTTTTGTCGTAGCTGGAAGCACTGGGCAAGGCAGGGCAAAACGTGCAGGAGTTGGAGTGCAGGCTAGTGGCGGTGTAAAAGGCAGGGTCCAGTACATCCTTCTAACACTTGTAGGCAAAAGCACAAGAATCATACATGTCATCATTTCATGGGGGTAGGATAGCCCTTTCCACCTTGAGAGGGGTTTGGGGGGAGCACCTCCCACTGCCATGCGCAGGTCACGCACAACAGCTGGGACCGTGACACCACCAAGCCACCGCTCATCAACCGCCTCAAGGCGCGAGCTCGTGAAGCCTCGCAGATGGCTCAAGCGCCTCTTGTGTCCCCAGAAAGGAACCCACAACACTAAAGGGGCGCCTAAAACATGGGGTAACCACAAGGTGGTCTCAAAATTGGATGTAACCTTCTAACAAGGGTCGTTGTCCTTTTGGCTTCCCCAAACAACCAGCCCCAAAAAGGCTGGGGTCATCATTTTAACGGTTTCTGGGGGTTATCAAAGTCAGTACGTGGGGGTTGTGTCCCTTTAACCCGCTTAGGGGGTGACTTTGATCATGGTAAAATACTGAGGCCAAAAAGGGCGCCAACTCAAAACAGAGTCACGCCCAGATGTCGAGCTAGCTTCAAGCTCTTGGCGTTCGCCAGGCTTTTGGTCTCAACGACGAGCCCCACGAGCCTTGAGTCTCACCATTCGTTTCCCTGCCAAGCCTGTGGCGTGCCATACGGCCAGCGGGCCTCTACACGCAGATTCCCCCAGCCACCATTTAAGGCCGTGCCGAGTGAGCATTCTTGTGACGACGGTCATGTTTGAAGGGAAGGCTAGCCACATTCCTCCAGTTCAGATGTTCGGATGTCTCGATGCTTAGACCGATGGAGACAGGCTTTGCAGCTTTCCCCGGAGTTTCACCTTGCACTTGCTGCGTGCAATCTGAATGTATAGTGACAAAAAGCATCAGAAAGAAGGCTGGCGAAGCTTCCAGATGAGTGAACAGGATGACGTTTCCTTTCGGGAGGTATGCAGCGGGGGGGGGGGGGGTGGGGGTTGGGGTTGGTGGGGGGGTTGCCATTTGTGCTTCAGAGGGCTTGCTTTCGGCCAGGCAGAATGCGCTTAGTGCTTTCGGTGTGTCGCACATGCTGCAACACACGCGAACATATGCGGCAGTCACGCATGGAGTTCAAGGTGTTCGGACCCTAAGTCACTATGGATTTGGTGAAGGTACAACCATCTCCCGAGCATCAGTGAACGTCCGTGCAGTAAAAGCCAATGCTTTCCGTGCGCACTCCGTTTGCTATCCGAAGGGGTCCCTTTTAGTGGACACCGCCACGTGGCTTGTGGGGAGGTGGCCTGCCAGCCGTCAGTTTTTTTGTTTTTTTTTTCCTCGGACGGAGTAGTAACTTGCTGGTAACCCGAACCCCCGAACCCCCGAACCCCCGAACCCCCGAACCCCTCCCCAAAGGAACGCAAGGGGCTGTTCCCCAATCTTACTGAAGCCTTTTGGTGGGGCACAACGACGCACCCATTTTAGGTGTTGTGTTGTGTTGTGTTGTGTTGTGTTGTGTTGTGTTGTGTTGTGTTGTGTTGTGTTGTATTGTGGTGTGGTGTGGTGTGGTGTGGTGTGGTGTGGTGTGGTGTGGTGTGTGTGTGTGTTTGTTAAACCGTGGAACAACGAGAAGCCCAACCTTCCTGCCCGCACCGTACATCTCTACAGAGCCACGTTGCAATCTGAAACACTCAAGAAAGCGAGTCGAAGTGTGAGCTGACCAGAGGCTTCAGCCTGAAACCGTTTGATGCGTTGTGCACGAGAAGTGAGCCCACACTGGCTGCTGCATTCAAAACCTGAAAGCCTGTTGCCTTGATGCCGGTCTCAAGAAGGCTCCCTTCGGCCCAAAAAACCCAAAGAACGCCTGGAGAAGCCTAACTGCCCAGTCGGGCAGTCCGACCGGCCAACCACAGTCTCCCACGTGCACGCCATGGTGGATGTGAGCAAGCCATTGCGGCTGGAGGATTTTCAGAGGCATAGGGTGTTGGCAGGGCGGATTCGGGGTGGAGGCGTAGGCTGTTGGAACAGAAATGGGGCAGGCGGTGTTTCGCTGCATTGTTTGTTTGATCTTCGTTGGCTTGCAAAAGCAGGTCTTTGCTTGCTTAGCACCAGTAGGGCTACCGGATGCAACGATAGAATTATCATTTGGCTGTGGCTCAAAAGAACGGTACCAAAATGGAACCCCGGTAAGTGGAAACATGGACCAAAACTTGCGTAACCCCTCCTGTTTAATTTTGAGCCACAGCCATTTGTGTTCTAAGTGTGGAATTGACCAACTTGGAAGTTTAGCTGTTCCAAGTTTGTATGTCCGTTACTTTACTTCTTTCAGCCTTGGTGGGGGAGGCAGGCGCGATGGCATACCAGGGTCTATGGCGCGCGCTGGGGCCCTGAAAGGCAGCCCCAAGCCTTCCAGCCTGACCAACAGAGGCCAAGAACCTGGTGGTGGTTGGGAACCATTTTTCCCCAATTTTTTGCGTAGTGTGCGTTTAGTGGGTGGAAATCCAACCACTGAACTGCTGAGAAATGTTTTTTTTGCCTCCCCTTCCAACGTCAAGAGACGGTCATCGGCGATAGGATGGCTTTGCAGCCGCGATCGATCGGTTTTAGTCTCAGCGGCCAGGTGGAACCGGGTGTGCCACACCAGGAAGATTCAGGATTGGCCCACTGACCCAGGGAGGGGGGGAGTCAGATTCAAAGCGATTCAGAGAAGTTGAGGGTGCGAGCTGCCGGTAGGCCTTACTGGTGCGAACATGGGCCCCAGATGTCCCGCATCGGCTGCGTTTACAGCATCGTCAGCCCATTCACGTCAGCGTTCGCTCAGCACCATGCACCAGATTCCCTCAGCGTGGGCGGATTGGCCTGCACCAAGTGCCTATGTCGCAGGTAATTGACCCCAGGCCAGCTTATGCTTGGTTTCCCCCGTGGCCCTGCACATAATCCCTCCCCCTGATATTAGATGCTCCCCCCTAGTAAAGCATGTTTTTCCAGGAGAGACACATTCTATTGGGGGGCCTGATGCTTGTTGTTTTCGCGGCAGGGAGTAGTTTGAGTTGTAGCACAGAGTGCACTTTCCTTTCACGGGTCGAACAAGTTTACGTAATGGATTTAAATGGTTCGGACTCCTCTTTTGTTAGTCGAGTGAATGTTTGAGGCATGCAGGCAGAGGCAGGCAGGTTGGCTTGTGCATGTTTGAGCATGCATGCAGGCAGGCAGGCCCCCCGAATGCAATCTTTAGATATAATACGAAGTTTCGGGTTCTCTTTCTTGTGGCTTCAAGAACTGGGGGGACCCCGGCGACCCCTATACAATACGGCTGGATTTGGGGTCTCGGTGCAGCATCGCTAGCTTGGTATTGGTTTAGAACTTGCCTATTCTATATTTGCCATTCCCGGACCTGGACTTTGTCGGGGTCTGGAAAAATATGTTGGGGGGGACCTTTTAATCATATGCACACCCGCCCACATCGGCTAAGCACTCTACACACACATGCCCGCCAAATGGTGAGCACGCTCTACACACACATGCACACATGCCCGCCAAATGATGAGCACGCCCACTCAGGAGCCCCCATTCGGCACTGCACACATGCCCACCAAATGACAAGCACGGCAGCGCAAGAGCACCCCGTCAGCCCCAAAAGTATGGGCTACACCTGGCAAATGATATGCGAGCTGCTCGAGAGCCCCCTCAGCAGCTGCCCGAAAGCACCGTCTAAGAACTAGACAAATGCCTGCCAAATGTTAAGCACTCCCCCTGCACGCATGCCTGCCCCTTAATAAGCATAGCTGCTAAAGAGCACGGGCTATGCCAAACGATGCGCACACCATGCACGACCCAAGAGCCATCTCAGCACTCTACACTTGCCATCTAAAAGATAAGCACACCCGACCGCCCCTTAAGAGGCCCCCGTCAGCAACTTGCCAAGTGCGCCCTGCTTTCTACCCAAAAGTCGTGGCGCCCATTATCAGCACGTGTGGTCGCTCCTTCACGGAGTTTGCTTTGGAGACGGTGATTGCCATGTGAGAATGTTTGTGATTCACCATGGTTTGTGCTTGATTTCGTTCACTGGTCTTCTTGGAGGGGGCCCACCGGTCCAGCACAGCCGGGCCATGATGGTTCGTGCGGGGGCCCGGGCAAAGTGTGGCATGCAAAGCACAGCGTTTGGGTGGATAGCTAGAAGCAGAACGAAGGAAAGATGAACATCTTTGCTAGAATGCGCCAACTGGCAATTGGGGGGGTCAACTGTGTTCCAGGGATCCTTCTTTTCAGGAAACCATCAAAAACCCAGGGAAACAGCTGGTTTTTGAAAATAACGATGGTTGCAAAGCATGGGGAAATCAACTCCTGGAGAATTTTCTCCTGTCACCAGGAGAGATACCAAGAGCTGATCAAGGAGGCGCAAGAAAGGACTCCACCAGTGCCTTGGATTCTCCAGGGGCGCTCAGCGTGAATTGCTGCCAATGTTTGGATTCTCTTTTGGTTTTGTCTCACGTTTAAAGGTTTGCTTTGAATATGGGCCAGAATCCATTCCACATTTTGTGTTGGCCATGGCCGAGGAAACTGTGCCCAAAGCGTTGTCGCAATTGCAGGGCGAACCTTGTCACGAAATCTAGCTCTAGCTAGCTGTAGTTTCTGCTAAAGCGAGTGGGCTAAATCCCCACTGATAGATATCAATTAGTTGCGCCATTGCGCCAAAATGATTGGGGAAGTGCATGTTGAATCTGAAGGAATCTGCACCACGTGAAGGAACGATGACCATCGCAGTTCTATTGTTCCAAACATGGCGTCGGGAGAGATGTGGATTTATAATGTATCACCAGGCTCCTTTGGACCACGCATAAACAAGCGCATGGGGTGAAATCTTGACTTGTTGAGCTTGGTCGACATTTGGGTGGAACCAGTTCCTAGAATCAACAAGTTCTAGGCTCGCTTCGGCCCCGTCTCCAGCCCCGGACTGCCTCACCGTTGCTTCTGCTGTTTCCTGGCTTTCGGCCACCCCCTCCCCAAAGTACGACGTGAATCCTTTAGCAGTATCCCACGGAAGCGCGAGCAAAGAGATGCGACCCCCGCCCACTGGCCGGAGAAATGTGAAAAGCCATGTTTGCAGCTGCGATCTTCCAAAACCACGGGTTGTCCCATGGACCACTTGAAGTCCCCTCGAAGACAGTCTAAAAAGCTCGGTCCATCTACCTGTATAGGTAACCAAGGGCTTGCCACCCTGTAAAAACCAAAAGAAACATAGCTGGTTACCAATTATAGGGGCAAAACGCCTGAGATTCACTGGGTTAGCAATTTATTGAGTCCCCTGACAGTCCAATGCCGCCTTTTCGCCTCCGGATCTGGGTCCCTTGCAGCACGAGGTGGACGTGAGCCAGATCCTGGCAGAGAGGAAGCCCCTGCCTCGTTTTGAGTCGCTTCAGGGAGGCAACCTCCATTCGCATGCATTTCCCTTGTCAGTTGGCGAAATATGAGCAGGTACAAGCCAGGCAGTATGTAAACGTAAACTTATGTGTGTACATAAAAAGGTCTATGTGCATGAGTACGTGTTTATACTATATAAAGAAAATGTATATATGCATGTATTATGTTTATGTATATATGTGTATACCTCTTCCCGCATGCGTGCGCACATGTGCATCTGCATTTGCATCAGATGTTTGATCCCCTCACAGCCAGCCAGAGAGCCAGGCAGCATGGCACATTGCGAGTTGTTCTTTGTTTTTCACCTGCCATCAGGTAAGCCTGAATCGGTGGATTGGCGGCCTAGATGGGAAGAAACATGCATCCGCGAGTTGACTTCCTCCAAATCAAGGAGACTGCCCAGTTTGGATTTTGGGCGGAAGTCTTCAAAGTGACGAAACATGGGTGGATGTCGCGACCACAATCTTGAAAGGGTCATCCTTAAGGGATGAGACATGTCATGACCCCAATGAACAATCCCTTGTTGTTGAGGGAACCCCTTCCGGTTCACGCCCACAACCCTGGGTGAGTTATTTTGTAGCTATCGCACGGATCGCAAGTTGAGAGCGTCGCCGGGCCGGGCGAGCTGTGAGGGAAACCGCTCCCGGCTCATTCCCAAAACCAGGAGGGACTCGGTCGTTGGGTTTTCCCTTTGGTCAAACCACCAAACAAGTACCAACTCACGCTGAGGTTTGAGTCCTGGGCAGCTTTCGCCGACACCTGCGAGAAGTTCCCCTTGCGGTGCAGGCAGCGCCCAACACGACACCCGGTGGAACCTGGAAGTCCTGCATCCATTTGCTTAATAATATTGTTCCTTTTGCCTTGTTGGTTTTAAAGGGAATCTATCACTACTAGACATCTTTTTTATTTGTTCCAGGTGGCTCAAGCAAATGGAAGCCCTGTGAGTAGTGCTTGGTAAACCTGGCAAGTGCCTGGCGAAGATCTCCATCCACACCTTTGAATTTGAACTGGTTTTGGCGGGCATCATTTGGGTATGGCTCAAATTAAAGAGCTGGGGCAAACCGCGGGCTTTGGCCTTTGGTTCCATATACCAGGGTGCCATTTTGGTACCACTTTTTTGAGCCACAGCCATTTGCCCTGGAACCCACTGGGCCAAGTTCGTGCCCGAAAAAAAAGATCAGAGCAGAAGGGGTTCCGTGGCTTTCGGAGCTGCGGCTTGAACTGGCTCGCAGTCGGTGCTGTGGAGTTACGAAGTCCGTTTCGCACCACCTAAGAAACTCTGGGAACCAATGTTTCTTGGTATTTATTTACGGAATCACAATTTCAGGCCTGGTCTTAGGTGCAGGATTTCGTCCATCCACAGTAGCTCAGGCTCTCATTGCAGACCTTGAGCCACTCAGTGATCAAGGTCACAGGCATGTGATTGTCAGCCATGAGTGCCAGGGCGATACTGCATTTACTGGTGCAGCCTCCACTTTTCACGACCCGACGCAACGCAATGCGTGACATTCTGATAAAGGCCCCTTTTCTTTCAAAATCAAAGGCGGTGCCAAGCAGTAGTTCCACAACATATCATCCACAGGCCACTTTCTTCCCAACAGCTTGGAGCATCCCACGTTGAGCCTCCGTTTTCGGCATGTCCGCGCCGCGCGGCCGCACGGACCGGGCGGACTACGCGCGGGCGGACTACGCGCCCGTGGAGGGCCCCGTGGAGTTGGGGGAGTCGGAAGTGGCAGGCCGACGGGGTGAAGCCCAGGGCCTCGGGACATCCCCCGGATCCAACTGACTTGGGACATACGGATCCCATGGCTTTGGGAGAGTGGATCCGTTGACCTGTAGGGGGTGTGCCTCATCACTGTTGGGGTTGATTCATACGGTGTACCTGTAATGTTGACCCCGGACAAAGAATCGACCCCAGTTGATTGGGGGGGGGGGTTGGGGAATCATCACGTTTGGGGTTGAGTAATATGGGGTCAACATTTGTGGATCCATTTACCTGTAAAAGAAACCAAAGGAACATTCACATCTACCAACCAACATGAAAGGAAACCGGTTCCCTGCTATCACGGCTTGCCTGGGATGCACTGGGGTCAGGGGATCCTCTAAATCAGCTACCCTGCCCACTAACATGGCACCTGTAGGGTACCTGGTCCTCTTGAAGGAACCACCTGTGAGGCGCTATGTTAGTGGGAGGCAGGGCATTCGTTGGTTTATTTTAATTTTCCATAGGGATTTTGTAGGCCTTGAATCAGCTTCCCCTTGTTGCCCTTGGTGGTTTGGATTTGAACTTTGAACTAGTGTTCTTGCAGAGGGTAAGCGGGAACCCCCCCTGCAAACCACCAAACCAAGGCCCTAGCCACGGAAGCTGATTGAACATGTTTGGGTTGCGTGAGGTGAATGTCGCAGACTCCTTGGCTGCAACCTGGCCATCGCCATGCTGTGTGTGCTATTTATGCGCCTCGGCTCGGCTCGGGTGGGCTGAGGCGTTGGGAGGGCGAGTCAGGCAGGCATCACCCTAGAAATGGCTCTGGGGGAGGGGGGATTTCGACTGAAGATCTCCATGCATGCCTATATTACACGTCTGGATTCTTGTCCTACGGTGTGCAAGACGCTTACAACTCACAAGGGGAAGGTTTCCACGCGGCAACCTCATTTTCCAATTTCGGCCGGGGAAATGGACTTGGAATCCGGTTCCCGCACCGCAATGGCGCGGAGAAGTTCGCGACTCATTCTGCCCATCTCTATGTCTAGAGGAGGACCCAAGAGAGCGCCAGCAGCGACGGCCATTTTGCGACTTTCGTGGGCAATGTGTGCAGTGATTAACTGGCAACGGGCCCCATCCCCACTTCCTAAACACAACGGAGGCCCTGAATGGGGAAACCCTACAACCAATCTCAAGATCAGCTAAAGTGGTCTCCCAGTAAGTTATATATTAGTACATAATGCTTGGTGATTTGGAGTTGTGTTTGTATTATTTTAGCTGGCTAAGTGCCATTTTGAATTGGTTCAGCACTGATTTAGTATTCCTGTGTGCTGGCTAAGTAGTCTTTTGAATGGGTTTAGTGTCGGTTTACAATTATTGAATGATTCCTTTGATTGGTATTTTGCTGTACTGGCCCAAAGATGTTTGTCCGTAAGAATAGCAGTATTTCCTTTGTGGGGTTTCCCGGTACCATCCGTTGAAAATATGTTTGGGACGCTGTCAATCTGTTCTATAGTAAAGGGTGTCATACATATGCTTGCTGTTTGGGACCTCAGTCGGTTTTGCTGGCTTAGGATTGGCTTAGTATTGGTTTACTATTGCTCTGGTACTTCCAGGGCTGAAGATCAGGGTTTTTTTCCGCCCCCAAACGGGCCGCCATATTTGTGTCCACCAGAAAACTGCTCTGCATTTCCTACCCTGTTCTTTTTTCAGAGAAGGGACTAATTTGGGACAGCGAGTGTGTTTTGCTCAGCGATTCACAAGTCGCTGCCCATGGTGATGGAGCCACTGCATTCAGCAGCGAGATAGAATAGCACTATCCCACGAAGTGACAGAACAGCATTTCCCCTTGCGCACACCTGGAGCTCGACTCTCAGGCTTCCGTTCACTGGCCTTGGCCCCACCTTTTGCCATGGAACAAGTGGCTTCGTCGGATTTCTCGGCGAAGATCTTTGGCAACTAGGTCCCCCAGTAGTGCCCTTCTCTACCCCTTTTTTG
This sequence comes from Effrenium voratum, assembly GCA_963377175.1. Taxonomy (NCBI): domain Eukaryota; class Dinophyceae; order Suessiales; family Symbiodiniaceae; genus Effrenium; species Effrenium voratum. The sequence continues at coordinate 1,434,717 of CAUJNA010000213.1, read as the reverse complement.
GGGTTTTGGTTCCCCTACTAAAATGGACTACAGGAAAAATCGGGTACCCTTATTCGAACCTCTCCACTGGAGGGCCTAGGCAAAACAAGTTGTATGGGGCTGATTGGGTCACGGTCCCAGTTTTCCACTCCTCCTTTTCCGTATGCCGCGCGGTCGCCAGGCGGTTGCAACTTCGTCTCGAAGGGTGTTGAACCTGCGGACTGGGCATCTTCACTTGGACAACGGTTTGGAGAGCCGCTTCTTGTGGACATCACCCTGTTCTTCCCCCGGGTGTTGGTCCTTTCAGTACTCTTTTAGGTACTCTTTAAACAAAATATATTAAAAAAGCAGGGGTGGATCCACAGATTCGCAACACATCCAAGCCGTTCTCCAAGTTCACAGCTCCAAGGATCTGCTGCTTGGTGGTTACGGTTATCCTGGATCCAGCCTCCGCAGCAGCTTGGCGATCAGCGCGCGCAACCTGCAACCAATGTTTTGCCTTGGCTCACCACAACAAGAACCAAGTTTCGACAACATGATATGATACCCTCCCACCATTCACACGGAACACGACATGTTGATTGGAGGAAGACAGCATGACATCATATGATTCCCCTCCCATGAGCACGGAACCTGACGGTTCCATGTTAATGGGATATCTTATTCGGAGCTCGGTGCTTTCGAGTTGGAGCAGCTTGCTTCCCTCAGGTGAAGGCCCATCCGGCACACTCGGCAGCGTGGCTCAGGGGAGGGCAGACAAGAAATGGCAGTGAGGGGTACTTCAAGGGGCATGAAAGCGTCAGGTAAGTGGCGAACAGCCATGGTTATATAGCCCAAAAAAGCCATGGTTACACGTCTCCTCATTGAATTGAGTGGGTTATAACCAGGCTTACTAACCACTTACTAAACACCAGATCGCCCCGGTTGTGCCATTTTAGTGGCAAAGGAAAGGTTAGGTTAGTTTTTTTTTCAGCCAGTCCACTCAGGACGTGAGAACATGGGGAGGAAGCTCACGGATAGAGAGAGAGAGAGAGAGAGACAGAAAAAGGCCGAGGCCAAAGTGCAATCCATGGCGGAAGAGTACTCTCCGGCCAGCTGGCTGCATTCAAAGCACATAAAAACCAACGCGCTCAGTGGATGGCTACGTCTTCTCACACCTTTCAGGACAGCACCCACCCCGGTACCGGGTACTGCTTTGCCCCTAGCTTCTGGGCAGCGCCTTGCCTCGGCTCAGGTGCCGCTGCAGACTTTGGCTCCCTCGCCCGCTGCCGAAGCTTGGCGGCCCCAGGGTCGTTTCGCGCCGCTGCCCGCGCCTGAAGCAGCGCCGGCGCCGCCGCCACCGCCGGCACCGACGCCGCCGCCGGCGCCGACGCCACCGCCGGCCCCAGCGCCGACGCCACCCCGCGCCGGCGCCGCCTCCGGCGCCGACGCCTCCGGCGCCGGCGTTCGCGCCGGCCACGACGCAGCCAAGGAGCCCGGGCGCCTGGGGTCTCCACCGGTTTCTCGTACTGACGGGTCTTCTCAAGACTTACCTCTTAAAAACACAACTTTTCTCAACTTGTTGGGTAACATGGGCCACTTTGTCTGCAAAATGTCTGAAAACTTCCCCAGGGCAAAAGGAGTTGTAAGGGTAAGTCTTATAAGGGTATTCTGGAAGTAGTCTTGAACCGAGTGGTGTTTGAAATTCTAAATCAAGGTCATGGTCATGATGTCCAAGTGATAGATGTTGAACCCAAGAAGTACTCCATGGCCTGGGGCAGGACCGAGGAGTTCGAAAAGGTGGTGCTACCGAAGCCCGTGCCGGCGGGAGACATCGTTTGACGAGGTCCCCCAGCTAGGGGCCCTTTTGCCGTTTTTTTTCTTTTTCTTGTTTTTTTTTTTTGGGGGGGGGGGAGGGTTTTAACCTCTTTTTTTGGGTTTTGGGTTCCCCTTACAGAAAAGGGGTACCTATTTTAATCTTTCTAGTGGAGGACCTAGTTGAAGGCACAGGCCTTTGGAGGATGACCAATTGGACGCAGCTTAAGCGGCTTTTAGCAGTGCAGACTTCGCGGAGACTTCACTGGGAACACGAGCGGAGAGTAGAACATGAGGAGAAAGACCCATGCACAAATTTTGGTCTGTCTGTTTTGATGGAACCCCTGTTTGGTTAGTGCTAAAGGGAAACTCATGGTACACCAACCGTTTCGGGGTGTGCGCACCCACATATAGATCATGCTCAGGAAGTGTAGTCCATTGGAATCCAGCTTGGAATGATTAGTTCGGTTCGGTTGCTGAGGCGTGTAGAAGGCTGCGAGTCATCACAGTTGCTATTCCCGCAGTTAAGAAGTTATCCTCCCTGTCGTTGGCAAGTTTTTAGGTTTTTAGAATTTGTTGCTTCGGCTCCTTTTCTTTTTTGGTGGTAGGCGGCTGCAAACAACACCAATATTTTTTTTGCTACCATACCGAGGGTTGTAAAGGTTAGCAATAGATCCTGCATGAGCCGCTTGGGCGGTTTAACCGGTCAATTGGTCAACCTCGTCAGCCCCGCAACCATTCTGGTTGCGAGTGTCAAGCCGGTGCCAGCGCATGTGCAAGAAGGGCTCGCGTTCTTCATCACGCGCATGGCGATGACCCAGCCTGAATTCGAGTTTGCGGCTGCAAAAGGCTAGGGAATCATGGCACATGCCGTGCCCTGTCCCCTTGGTTTCCGCGACCCAGCGAAGTACCCCCCCCCCCCCCTCCTCAACCCAGGAAACTCTGGCGTAGAACCAAAGATCTACCCACGCAGAGGTGGCCGAATGCGCTTGATAGCCCAATTTGGTTGAGGATCGTTGGAATGGCTTCATGGCCTCGATGTTTTTTTTTTTTTTCTTTTTGGCTCCGTTTCCACTGGGAAGGTGAGCTCAATGTAACTGGTTTGCAGCCGCTTCGTGGAATGAGCGGCCCAAAGTGGCCGCCGTATCACGTTTTCGCATCCAGCGAAGCAAGCACTTGGGACATGACAGTGGCTAGCAGGCGGCTTCCTGCAAAGAAAGGAGCCATACTAGTATTGGACAGCAGTTTGGCAGTTATTGTTGACCCGGATTAATAAGCCCCTGTTTATTAATATGGGGCTGTCCCCGGTTTTAGTGGGGGTTTATCACTTTTGGAGGGGAACATCCCCATATTAATGAACAGGGGTTTATTAATCCGGGGTCAACATTAGTGCCGACAAAGCCGAAGCCGACTTCAGTTCTTGAAGACGCCATGGTTGCCTTCGACTTCGCGGCTATTGAATTTGAGCCGATGCATGCTCCGCCCCGTTCGGGGCCTGTACATCTGGGAGAGGAGAAAAGACCGCGGCTGGTGTGACTCGGCTGCCAAGGGTTGACCATGGCAGGCCCGGTGTAGGGAAAGCGGCGACGCCAAGCAAGCAAGGGCCAAGTAGGTGACGGCTGTTTCTCGCAAGTGACCCTGGCACTCCTTGAAGTGCTGCGAGGTGGTAGGGTCCGTTGGTCCTTGAGCCCGCGGCTCATGTCATCCTTGGGGAGAAATGTGCAGGTTAGGGCTTTGCGCCCAGGGTTTTGAATCAACTCAGGAAGTAGTGTCAAGCCACAATTCACCGAGAGAACGGATCTCAATGCCATTGTTTCTTGGACGGACCTACTTTTTGCGGGCTTTGGGAAGCCATCGGGAAACGGATTCCACAACATAGTATGATTCCCTCACTTTTTGGGGACTTTGGGAAGTCAACTGCCTAAAGAATCTCGTTTCTCTCAACTTTACGACAAGATGAAAAGATGAGAAGAGAGACTAGGCACAACACAAATGCCTCTTCCACAACCGAGAAACGAAACTGCAGGCCAAAGTGAGGAACACAAGCCAAGAAAATAATAAAAAGCTGAAACAGCAAGGAAAAACAACAAGAGCGTTACGGCAGGCTGATGGACTTCAGCGAGCTAGGTGCCGGGGTCGGGGGGTGGGGATGCCGGGCACCTGAGGTCTAAGGTGTCTGCCCTGTTGGCTTGCTCGTCAATATGTGAAAATGGGAGTGTGAAAAACAACCAATATGGATAGATATGTGTGTGGGATATTGCACGCATTGGAGCCAATAATTATCTGTATGCATGTGGCTGCATGTGTATATGATGTGTGTCTGCTTGGTTGTTGTTTGGTGGTTTGTGGCATCCCCCCCCCCCAATTGTGTGAACGGGTGACCCAATCCGACTGAATCAACAATAAATTATGGCAGATTTAGTCTTGATGTTATTTGTTAGCGGATCTTTGGAGTTTAACTTGTTAAGAAACAGTTTGGGCTTTCTTTTGGTTCCCCTGTGGGTTGTTTCTTGTGGCTTCCCTTTACTTGAACCCACCAAAAGTGAAACACTTTTTGCAGAGGGGTCGTTACAGCAACCAGTAGTTTTGTGTTTCCCGAAATTTCAGTATGTCCAACATACCCGATGCACCCTCCCACCAACTAACATGGAACCTCGCGTTCGGGTCGTGGAAGACCCGTTTTCCTTTAAAGCAACCCGCGAACGTCAGGTTCCATGTTAATTGGTAGAAGGGTATATCAATTGCGGTGATTTGCAGCTACGACTGGGGATTTGTATGCCGTGTGGATACTGTGCTAGAGGAGTGTAGCGGCACATTTCTTGTCCACTCTTGTGCGAGAATCGTGTTTTGAATGATCGCCGGGCGTTTTTTCTCATTTCTCGTGCCGCAATTCGCATCGGGCTGTGGCTCAAAATTAAACAGGAGGGGCAAACCGCAGGTTTTGGTACCCATGTTTCCACTTACCGATCGGGCAACCCATTTTGGAATTTTCCGGTTTTCTGAGCCGCACTTCGCATAGATCCACTGTACAGCCCAACTTGTTTGCCAAGGCTGTTGGTCGAAGGGAGCCACGGAGCATTTTTGCTTATTGTGGTTTACTGGGAAGTCCCCACTTAGCTGCTAAAACTTGAATTTTTGCTCCCCTTCAACGTCAACCAAGTTTTGTTCTTCCCCCAGTGGGTGTTTAAATGGAATCTGCCACTACCTGCTAGACAAATTGTTCTTCTTCCCGGGGCCACGGCCTTCCCTTCGAGGCTCCGGATGGGTCCTCTACTTCTACTTCCTCCGCTTTATGATGCGCGGCGCCTGGCTTTGGGAGGCAGAAGGGCATAAGATCATTCTTTCTGCCAACGGGCCTAAGAATTGGTGGAGTTGTCCCGTTGCTTTTCCGGATTTTTTTTTTTAAAATAAGGAGAGCGCCCAGCCTCCTCAAACGGGCCACCATATGGGGTTGTCTCAATTTAGGAATCGCAACCTTCCAACTAGGTGGGTGTTCTTTTGGTTTCCCTCTAGACCAGCCGGGCCTTGGTTGGTGGTTTGAACCTTTGCTTCGTTTGAATACGTGGGACTCCAATCCTAGCCACCAAACCAGCCAATCCAAACCACCAAGTAGAATTTAAATCGAATAACATGAAGGAAGCGAAGGGGGGGGAGAGGATAGAAAAGACTGCCCGTCAACACGCCCTTTGACTACATGATTGGATCCATCCCCTTGCCTTGCACATGTCAAATCCACGTACCAACGACACACTGATTCGAGCGCAATATCGAAAGATGAACTTGACCAAGTGCGAGTTGTTGCAATGCTGTTTCATGAATGGTGCGTGGTAGTTTGAGTTTTTTTGTTTTTTTTCCCCTTTTGTTTGCTGTAGTATATATGTGTCCTGCGTGGGAGCTTGATTCTGGTGTTCGTGTGCCCCGCGTTGCGCTGCTACAGACCGCAGGTCACGGCATCTTACTACCTGCTAGGCCTTCTCTCGCCAAGCTCACATGCAAGCAACACGCACTCGCAGCCCTTGGGACAGGCCCATAGGACAAGCACAGTTGCAGCTTGTGAGTCCAAGTTAGAGCCGCAAGGCGCTCAACGTTGGCCGCTGTCCTATCCCGGCAATGGGAAGCGGTGACATCATGGTATGCAATCCCATTCTCCAAAATGTGGCTGAGAACCTTGTTGGGAAACATTTTACATTTTTTTCTTATTGTGGTTTGGTGGGAAATCCCCACTTAACTATACTTAACTGCTAAGAATTATTTTTTTGCTCTCCTTCCAACGTCAACCAAGAAATCGGGTGTTGGGCTAAAATTGCAGACGGTGGGTACAGGTACATTTTCTAGAAAAGACGCATGAGCTGGCAAAAGCGGGCCTCATTCTTTCGGCAGGCCACGGGCAAGCCTGTTTGGCTGGAACTCCCACTCGTGGAGTTTTTCCACTGAGGGCAGTGCTGCTGGTCTTTGTGGTAGCGCACATCCCGGCCTGGAGCCGAGTGTCGCTTCTTTTTTTCTTCCAAGCTCTTGTGCATGGCATCCTCTGGCTATGTGGCTAGCGAAGCCCGAAAGACATGGTCAACACCAATGGTACCATTTTGGGGTAGGTGCACCACCCATTTTAGTCTATTTTAGTGGGGATTGGGATGTTCACTCGGGGTACGGGATTTTGACCCATGGCCATTTCACCCCTATATGGGCACATTTCATAGGCTTTCCGTTGTGTCATCCAACTGCCGTCGACTGACAGTATCACAGTGCCATCAATTTCAGGCTCCTTTCTGGGCTCAAGAGGCCATGGCTCCTTGACATGGTGATGCAGTGCTTGGGAAACGTTTCCGTGAAGGGTCCCACCCTAGCTTCACTGGAGTCCCCAGATATCCTCAATGCAGCTGTCACTGGGCCTGGATGGGGGCAGTTGGCCCACGTGCCAGATGCTTATCGTCTATGCCACCCACGACCATTTGGAGGAGTCGGCATCTTAACTTCCATACCGCCATGGCATTGCACGTGTTGCCCCTCAGCCCTTGTGCTGCTCACGCGCTCGGGGGACGCCGTTTAAAGGTTTGGGGTCATTCAAGCGCCATCGCCCAAGCTTGCTGTGCGTCTCGTTGGTTACCCCTTTTGCTTCTTGAACCAACCCAAAAAGGGCACCCTCAGGAGACGCTATGGGCAAATGGGTTCGCAGCTTCCAGAAATAACGCAAAAAGGGTCCATTGGCCTGGAGCATCGGCTGAAAGACATCAAACCTTTGTTCTTCTCTCACAAAATGAACCTTTTAGATGATCAGCCGAGAATGAATTCACCCGGCAGAAGTTTGTTTCTATTTCACGCCCCCCTTTTGGCCCCCAAATGATCATCTTGTTCGTGGTTGTTCCCAATGGCCATCCGCTGTAAAGGACCTTTCGATCAACTCTCGTGTGAACGTCATGCTCCGAGGTGGAGCACCCCGTGGAACTATACGCAGCAGGCAAGCGATTGTTGTGGGCGCAGTGTTCCACAGCGGGTTGAAACTCGTTGGTGATATGAAGTTTTTCGCCTCCTACCCCGGTCAGGTGCATGAATCTGAGCTCAGCTGGCTCAACGGAAGCTCTTGTCAACCCCTTCCTTTGACTCACAAAGGACCACTGGAGCCGGGGCCTGGGGCCCGCGGTCGACTGAAGGCAACGAGGTTTCTCAAAGCCTAGAAGCTTCAGAGTTTCGCAAGCAGGTGCTCCACAAAAAGGTGGCTTCGCCTACGCGAAGCACGGGTTTTCGGACAGTCAGCATGCATTTGCGCACCACGGCCTTTAGGGTCCGTGGAGTAGTTGTTTCCCCTTGTTGTTTGACCAAAAGCAAGGTGAACACCTAAAGGGTTCAGCCAAAGGCTCGGCAAGACGTTGAAAGGGTTCAACCGACCAAAACATATTGAACCCCGACCAAAGGGCCCAACCTCTCTAATTACTTTGGCGCATGTTGCTTGGATGTTGGGACTTCAACTTTTTGCCAACTAATGGGTTTTCCAAATTAACCACTAAAAGTTGCTTCGCAGATTTCGCAACCTCCCTAGTCCTGACTCCCACATTGTGGCTTGTGCGCCAGGAGCACCAGCGGCCCGAGGTTTGCCCCCCCCCCAGGGCCAGAAGCTGGCCTTGCGACCCCTTTGCGGGAAGGTTGCCCGTCTCAAATAGACTACAGAAAAAATCGGGTACCCTTATTCTAACCTCACTGGAGGACCTATATAGTTGCGCTTCTCCCTTGACAGGGCATGATACAATCTGAGTGGAAGGGGCTGTGTCCATCCAACACTTTCCCCAGTCTGGGGGGGTCAGCTTCCGACTCTGCAGTTGCTTTCTTTGGTTTGTTGGGGGGGCAAACTCAAGCTTTACTCGGCGCTTGGAAGGCCTTACTGCTCAGCACACTCTAAGCTGTCCAATTGAACAATTGGGGTGCCTTGAGCGCCAAAATAGAACTGTGGGCCCCCTTTTCTGCTTTCAGATCACGGGGTCCCATGCGCGCATGAAGGGGCTTAACCGGCATGCTTGGTGCAAGAGGCACAGAGGAGATGTTTCAGGCGCCGGGAAGATGGTGGAACGGGGTTGGTGGGGCGAAAACAACTTCAAGTCGCAAGTTGCACTGTGTGGAAGGCCGTTGGTTGCGCTGTGCCCGCTCCGGCCCTAATCGATTCAAAAGCCCCGGGCACGTCATGAGGAGATGCAGGTGAGGACACTCGCATTTCAAGCATGCACTTTACCCAGCACTCGCAAAGACCACCACAGAGCAGAAGTCGGATGCAAACAAATGAGCATCAGGGCAGCCATGGTAGGCCAAGATAAAATGAGAAACGGACCGCGATGCTAGCGGAAGCCCTTGCAGATCCTGAGTTCCCCGCGTGCGCATGCCCTTTGACGCGGATGTGGGAGTATGAGTATGTCCCTTCAAGGGGGACGACCCCACTGCCGGCGACGCCACGATCTGGACAGAGCACAGTTCCATCACCGCGAACACCGAGACTCTGGCAAGTGGGCGTGTCTTAAAATAGGGGACCACAGAAAATGGCAGGTTTCCTTCGGTTCCCCTCTGTATAAACCAACCCAAAAAGGTTCATAAAGGGCACCACAAAAGAAGACACCAAGTCTCACCGGAGTTTACTCTTTTGAAGCAGCATGCCTTGTTGAATTGCGAGGGTTGAACATTCTTGCATTGCTTGAGTTTTTGTTGGTTCTCATTGGATGCACAGCAGCTACATCAACAAAGAGGCGCACTTTCCAAAAGAGGTCACTCGGGACTTGCAATGTCAACGATTGTCCGCTGCGATGAGTGGCTCCCTGAAATCCAATAACATGACATTGGTTGCATGGGAGGGCAGCCATTGAGGCAGACAGAAACAGGCCAATCATGAGTCCTAGGCATGCCTGCGGCAAAGGGCTTACTTCCATAAATTCAATCAAATCCAGTTTGTTTGTTGATCTCCTCTGACAGGCACGTGAGAGTTGCTTGAACGACGTGTGTATATATGCATTTGTATGTGTATATATATATATACATAAATATGTGCGCGCAGGCCATTTTCTGGAGCTTGCATTAGAAGGACCACTGGCCAAAGTTCAAGGATTGATTCAGTTTGATTAGTTTCGTTTGATTAAACTTCAGATTTGTCCGTCGAGAACGTGTGGGGCATGATTTTGTGTTCGCTCATTGCCGAACAGCAGCTGCACCCCCAGTGGACACACACACACGCACAAAAGTTCGATTGCGACACAGAATGCGTGCCACAAGTGGTTTGGCAACTTGCTTGTCTTCGTCTTGCAATCATGCAAGAAAACGCCCGGAGGTCAGCCGTATCACGAGTTGTTTTTGCGTCCAAGTCCTGGCCCATGTTCTCTTTTCGGGCAGGGTCCTTCAGGTAGATTGATACATCACTTGGGCCAACCAACTTGAGCCTCTGCCAACCAACCCCTTCAAGAGAACAAATGTTCCTCCAGGTGCCCTCCAGATGCCTCTAAGAACTTGGCTGGAGACTTAGAATACATTTTGCCAGTGACTCGAAGTGAAGCAAACAATAAAATATACATACTGTAGCTGGGCCTATCTCTAATCATGGTGGGTTTGATGCCTACGCCACTCCGATTTCCGCAAGGAACACTGCGAAGCAGCTGTTCGGGCGGCCCCCTGGGAGCGCCAAAGGCGCCTTCAGGCGGCCTGACCGGTCAGGCAAGCCGGTGGGGGACCCCACGTCTTGCCGCCACACACACACGCAGAAACACAACCGCATATACACACAAACACGTATACACACAATATACACATATACACGTATACTCATATACACATGCATGTATGCATGCATGGATTTGCGTAGGCACGAATGGACACACAGACACACGCGCATACATTCATGACCATACCGCATGCCATAGCAGGGAATACCATACGTACCACACATACATCCCCACCTACCTACGTGCCTGCCTGCACACTTGCATACATACATGCAGACCCGGATGCGTACATACGTAAATATATCCATATTGTATCTACGTACAACATGCCTACGTACACACAATACAATGCGAACAAATGAATGACAATGCCCCAGAAACATTACTATATATAATGCAATGAAAATACAAATAGTACGCAATGCAGTACAGTACGATACAACACAACAAGACGCAATGCAACACAAAACGAGACATCACACTTGACATTTACCAAGAACAAAACAGCTGCGTTTAGCATTGTCGTTTTGATGAGCATTGCAGTTACTACATTCAACACATTACATGATATGTTGCATTCGCTTTAGCCTTTAGCAGTACAATCAACAGCTTTGAGCCCGTTTGCACGCGTCATCCAACTGGCATTACCCTTGAGGGCGCACAAGGCTAACAGCAATAGTGGACCAGCCTGAGTCCACATTGTGCAGCTTGGTGTTCCAATGTGCCCAGCCGCAATCCAATGGATGGGTATGGCGATGGACGGGGTTTATATGTGCTTCCTCTTCCAGTTGGTTACGCATTAGAAAAGGAACAAACAACAGCTGTTGGTTTTAAAGGGGGTCTATCACTATTGGAAATATGTCTAGTTTCTTCCAGGGGCGAAAAAGCAAATGGAAGTCCCTCTGCACTCATTTGCTCGTGGATTGCTTGCGCCCAAGCTGCCCGTGCCTGCCAGGCGCAGGCAAGGTGCCGCTGCGGGCGACGTCCCCGTTCTTCGGAGGCGACTTTCGCGCGCGCGGCATCGCCTCGTCGGGCCCACGCGACCTGCGGTTTTCGTGCTCGGGGCCGTGCTGATTGTAAGCATGGTGTAGGTAGTGAGCATGGAGTAGATACACAGGAGCAGTATGACATATGTGAGCATGACCAATTTCACACATATAGTTGGTGGCATAGTATTGCATAGCTTCTATGGTACATCATTCGTTTGGATTTTTCAAAGTACTTGAGCCATTTGCTCAATGGTCGGCTGCCCATGTGCAGCTAAACCAGGGGCGGCTCATTGATGCTTTTTTTCGGGTCCCTGAATTTCTAGTTGTGTATCCGCAAAGGCGGCCGTTGAAGCCTGGAAATGTGCCCCTTCCAAAGTGGCTGGTGCGGAAGCGATCCCCCCCTTTAGAAGAAGCATGTGCTCCCAGGCAAGCCACTATGGTAGCCCTTCAGGATCCTTGCCTCTAGGTTTTACATCATGGCTTTCCTTGGTTATCGACTTTAGTGGCAATTGGAAGCACTGGAAAAAACATGTGCCATATCTACTGCCTACTGCAGTTGGGATGGGATCTTTAGACTTTATTTTTTGGGATTCCCCTCAGACTTCCTTTTAATTAGCAACAAGTTAAACTTTTTGCTGCGAGATCTGCAGCACCCAAGCCATGTGCTTGTGCAACCACTGGCCGTGCAGAACCCTCGCCAAGCTCTTTCGAATACGGATGCTGGCGGCCGGGCAAGCAGCGGCTGCCTGAGCGCGTGCGCCAGGAGGCGAGGGCCAAAGGGAAATGTGATTTGGTTCTCCCCGCGTTTGGCCCATATTTCTTGACTGCTATTGGGTTGGATCTTTAGACTTTAAGTTTTTGGGAAATAAAGGTGTTTTCCACTACACCCCCCAGAAAGTTAAACTTTTGCAGGGTGTGGCTCAAAATTAAACCAGGATATGGACCACAGGTTGCAGTTCTTTTTTCCATTTACCAGGGCACGCCATTTTGGGTTCATATGTTTGACCCGCACCCATATTTAGTCAAGGTCACTGAAGATGAAACTTTCATTTTCAGGTCCTTGGGCAAGTCAACCTGTCACAAGGAGGGGGGGGGTCCTCCACTGGTGTCGCATGTCTGGACTTTCTTTGTTTTTTCTGGCGCGCCGGGATCTTTAGGAATTTGGGTGTGGATGGAATTTGGGTGCTTCGTTTTTGTTTGCCGTTTGCAGAGTTGCCTCAAACATTGTAGCGATGCAACCGGAGCTTTCCTTGGTGCATTTTGCCAAGGGCTGTTAGGACTTTAGCTTTTCGCCAACGAATTTGGGTTTTCCGTACTAAACCACTAAAAGTTAAAAACTTTGTCGCACCCGAGTGTGGTTTTCTTTTTCTCGTTGGCCTCCATGTCCTCTCACTTGCCGAGTTCCTGGGGTCGCTGGGCAAACTTTTCGGGCTGTCCCATTCTTTTTGTGTTCTTCGGCCAAGCCACGCGCTTCGAAAGATGAGTTCAAACAGAAACTGCCCAAAATCATTATAGTAAGTCGATGACTTGAAGGATGTGTTTTTTTTTTCTGGGGGAATCGCCTTTATTGAGGTCTTCCCTCTGAAACATCCACGGCTGTTTTTGGTGACGCGAGCCGGCGGCCGGTGTGTCTCTCGTAGGTCTCGCTGCAGCGAGACATGGCCCGGCGGCTGGGCAGCGGAATGGAAGAAACATGGAACCGGGGCCTGGCGTTCTATGGGAACGGATCTTTTAATGGGACCAAGAAGTTAAAGTCCAATCAGTTCTTTTGTGTGCTATTTGGGAATGGATCTTTGGACTTCAACTTCTTGCAGGTTGGATCAGCAGGTTGGATCAGGTGCATGGCCAGTTTGGAAACGGATCTTTGGACTTCAACTTCTTGGGTGAAGCAGGTTGGATCAGGTGCATGGCCAGTTTGGAAACGGATCTTTGGACTTCAACTTGGGTGAAGCAGGTTGGATCAGGTGCATGGCCAGTTTGGAAACGGATCTTTGGACTTCAACTTCTTGGGTGAAGCAGGTTGGATCAGGTGCATGGCCAGTTTGGAAACGGATCTTTGGACTTCAACTTCTTGGGTGAAGCAGGTTGGATCAGGTGCATGGCCAGTTTGGAAACGGATCTTTGGACTTCAACTTCTTGGGTGAAGCAGGTTGGATCAGGTGCATGGCCAGTTTGGAAACGGATCTTTGGACTTCAACTTCTTGGGTGAAGCAGGTTGGATCAGGTGCATGGCCAGTTTGGAAACGGATCTTTGGACTTCAACTTCTTGGGTGAAGCAGGTTGGATCAGGTGCATGGCCAGTTTGGAAACGGATCTTTGGACTTCCAACTTCTTGGGTGAAGCAGGTTGGATCAGGTGCATGGCCAGTTTGGAAACGGATCTTTGGACTTCAACTTCTTGGGTGAAGCAGGTTGGATCAGGTGCATGGCCAGTTTGGAAACGGATCTTTGGACTTCAACTTCTTGGGTGAAGCAGGTTGGATCAGGTGCATGGCCAGTTTGGAAACGGATCTTTGACTTCAACTTCTTGGGTGAAGCAGGTTGGATCAGGTGCATGGCCAGTTTGGAAACGGATCTTTGGACTTCAACTTCTTGGGTGAAGCAGGTTGGATCAGGTGCATGGCCAGTTTGGAAACGGATCTTTGGACTTCAACTTCTTGGGTGAAGCAGGTTGGATCAGGTGCATGGCCAGTTTGGAAACGGATCTTTGGACTTCAACTTCTTGGGTGAAGCAGGTTGGATCAGGTGCATGGCCAGTTTGAAACGGATCTTTGGACTTCAACTTCTTGAAGCAGGTTGGATCAGGTTTCAACTTCTTGGGTGGATCAGGTGCATGGCCAGTTTGGAAACGGATCTTTGGACTTCAACTTCTTGGGTGAAGCAGGTTGGATCAGGTGCATGGCCAGTTTGGAAACGGATCTTTGGACTTCAACTTCTTGGGTGAAGCAGGTTGGATCAGGTGCATGGCCAGTTTGGAAACGGATCTTTGGACTTCAACTTCTTGGGTGAAGCAGGTTGGATCAGGTGCATGGCCAGTTTGGAAACGGATCTTTGGACTTCAACTTCTTGGGTGAAGCAGGTTGGATCAGGTGCATGGCCAGTTTGGAAACGGATCTTTGGACTTCAACTTCTTGGGTGAAGCAGGTTGGATCAGGTGCATGGCCAGTTTGGAAACGGATCTTTGGACTTCAACTTCTTGGGTGAAGCAGGTTGGATCAGGTGCATGGCCAGTTTGGAAACGGATCTTTTGGACTTCAACTTCTTGGGTGAAGCAGGTTGGATCAGGTGCATGGCCAGTTTGGAAACGGATCTTTGGACTTCAACTTCTTGGGTGAAGCAGGTTGGATCAGGTGCATGGCCAGTTTGGAAACGGATCTTTGGACTTCAACTTCTTGGGTGAAGCAGGTTGGATCAGGTGCATGGCCAGTTTGGAAACGGATCTTTGGACTTCAACTTCTTGGGTGAAGCAGGTTGGATCAGGTGCATGGCCAGTTTGGGAATGGATCTTTGGACTTCAACTTCTTGGGTGAAGCAGGTTTGATCAGGTTGGATCTTCCATTGGACCCACACACAGTGAACAACGTATCGCAGAGGGGTCAACCGCAAGCAAGGTTTGACATTGGACCCTCGCCCTAAAGTCCTTGGCAGTTGCGACTTGGTCCAGGCAAGCTGTCGGTTTTCCGCTTTTGCCACGCTGCTTCTTACCAGCGCTCAGGATGCTGGATCACATCATTGATAAGGCCCACTTTCAAGATGCAGGCAGGGCGCCAAAAATAACTGCACAGCCATTGCGGTGTGGCCGCGCGGGACTTGCGGCAACCTTCAGCTTTGCAACTATAAACTATAGTATACAAACACAAACCAAACCAGTCTTATCTTTGTCTAGATCTATATCCATATAATTATATACATCTGTGTATGCATGAGACTTGGTATCACGTATCAAAGTGGCAAAATCGAGCAAACAAAGGCTGTCGAAGGAAGTCATCGCGAAGCATGTGAGCGGAGAGATGGGCAGCGCTGCAACATGCAGCATGCCAGCAAAAGCACATAAACCTAGACATTGCGGTCGAGGGGTATCATGCACGAACAACCGGACTGAACCTCCATAATGCAATGGCACGGCCCTACAGCCAACCTAATTAACCCAACATAAACAAACCCTAGATCCATCTCAAACCAAGCCGCGGAGAGGGGGCGGGGGGGTGGAGAAGCCTCCAATGGCAGCCTATACGATGGATCCTCCCAAAAACAAGTGAGTCATATCCAAAACCACTACACGAGTCTACCCAACACCGTGTAAAGAATCTAAAGGGGGCGGCCCCGCACCTTTTTCTGGTTGGGACTAGGGCTTCACTTACCCGAGTTTGATTGCGGCCCAGGTGTGTCGCACATGCATCTATTGATGTTTGTTTTACTGAGTGTGTTGGCACTCCTCCCTCCCCTTCCACTCTTCATGGTCAGGACTGTTCACACGTACATGTAGAACCGGAGGTTCTGGTAGAGATGTGTGCGTTTGCATGAACATAGCACATAGCTTTTGTCAAAGGGATGGGTCATAATTATACCAGGCTGTTCAGGCAGGATAATGCCTGGGAACTTTCTAGTGACGGACTCCTGATCAGGGCGGGCCTTCAATGTCCAAGAAGCCCTCTCCAAAGTCCGGAACAGGTCGCGCCCGTGGGCCACGTCGAGCAAAGAAACATCACCTTGCTTTGCGTTCGCACTTCGCGTGTTTCGGCTTACAAGGGCAATGCCTTGGGCACGCTGACGACCAATTTTGGTGTTCAACCGCTTTGGTCCATTAATCTGGGTGAATTATAACGACCTCACACGACCTCACCCCAAATCATTGTTTATGTGGGGAATAGCCCCCCAACCACCTTATTTCAGGCTGGTGAAATATTATAATTCACACAGATTAATACTTGATTGCTATTGGGATGGATCTTTGGACTTTAGCTTCTTGGTTGAAATTAAGGGTTTCTGCTAAAGCCGCAAAAAGTGAAAGTCCATTAATACTTCTCCGTTTTGGTCCATAACAAAATCCTGCACCACTTTGAAACCAAGGAATTATTTTCGATTCCCCTGTCACAAGCAAACAATGGTTTCAACATGGTTTCAAAGTGGTGGGAACGGATTTCGTTCATCCACAGTAGGTCCCATAGGAAGGTCGATCCTTTCTTCCAGGTCCGTTGGAAAACGTCCCTTGGCGTTTTCTCTGCCAGACCAGCCACAGCCAGAACCGGAGCGGCTGGTGCCGTACACGGAGGAGTGGCACCTTGGGCTGCCCTGTCATTTCTTTGGTGCATTTTGCCAAGGGCTGTTAGGACTTTAGCTTTTTGCCAACGAATTTGGGTTTTCCACTAAACCACTAAAAGTTAAAAACTTTTAGCAGGGGAGCAGAAAGCAACCGAGAAATGTGCCCAGATCTTCCCTTCCACTGGTGTCCCTATATTACCCTCCCATCTACATGGAACCTGACTCTTTAGGGTCCCGGAAGACCATTTTCCTTCAAAATGCACCCTCTGGTGGATTCCATGTTACTGGACGGAGGGTACCGGTTCAACATTACCTTTTGCTAACCCAAGGTGAGTATCTCAAGGTATCCCTTAGTAGGGGTGATGTTTTAAGGGGAAAGCAAAACCCCGTTCCAACTCACAGAAGGCATGGGAAGGTACCAGTCGGACCTACCTGTTACAGGAGTTTCCGTGCCATGTTCGCAGGCTCAGTTTGGATCCCCAGCTCCAAAGCAAGCTTCGCCGCAAGCCACAGTTCTTCCATTTGCTTGAGCATGTCGCTTATTTCCCCTTGTTGGTTTTCAAGGGAACCTACCACTACTGCATGGTTGTAGCTATTGTGGTTTAGTGGCTTGAACTCCAAATCCACTTAGCTGCCAAATTGATTGCACGTTTGCTCCTCCAACGTCAAGCGCGGGTTCCCCCTGTTGAAGCCACCGGGGTTTCCCACCGCGAGCGGGGGACCGAGGCCCACGGTGGAGTTTCCGGACTGGCCCGGGAAGCAGGATCGGAGATCGGGGAGCATCCGCGAGGGCTCAGGGCTCCATTGGGCGGTGCCGAAGCGGGATACGGGTGTGTGTCTTATCTCAGTTGCCCAAAGCGAGCCGACCGGATCTGACCTCTTGGCATCTCCTTTTTGGTCTAGTTTTAGTCATGGCCCCAAAAGGTTAACCTTTTATGTCTGGGTCCTTTGGGCAACTGAGTCTTGTTTTTTAGTTGGTGCCCCCTGTTTGCGGGTGTGAAACGGTGTCCAAGAGGATGTTGCTTTGGGTTGGGGTGGGTTTTCTAGGGCAACGAATGAATGACGATGTGGGGGGGGGAAGTCCGAAAGTCGGAAGCCTGCGCTGCGAATCTCGGGCTTGCGGGTTCGTGCGCCTTGTGCTGGGGAGCTTCTTTGCAGCATTCCCAGGGTCCGTCAAAATGGAGGGGGGATGTCGTTTTCTGGAGATCTCCACTTATGGCCACCCACGTTTCCCAACCTTTGCGGGGAAGACTGGGCAAATGGAAACGCGGGACCCATTCCCGTCCTCATATTGGATCTTGCAGCTAGTTCTCACTTGCGAGTCGCAACTTCCTCAACAGAAACCCTCTTTGTTGCATTTTGCTCAGATGTTAGGACTTTAACTTTTGCCAACTAGCGGGTTTTCCATCAAGCCACTCAAAGTTAGTTACTTTTCGCAGGGGAGCAGAAAGCAACAGAAACCCTCGCCTCGCCGGGACTTCTCCAAGCCTTGGACAGGAGAGGCCAAGGACGCCCATAGACGTGCTGCTGCAGCAGTCCGACCTCTACAGCCAGAGCTGCCCGACTGCATCGAACCGATTTCGAGTTTTCACGAGTTTCGGGTTCGTGCGAAGTCCCGCTCCGTGTCGAGCTTTAGGCGCTGCCTGGATCGCCAGTTGCCGCCTTCTTCCATGCACTCTACCCCAAAAACCAGCAACAGTGACTGAACATAACAGCAACTTGGCTATCTAGGTGGAGGTTGAAACCCTCCAAAGGTCCAACTGGATGGCCCTCGGAAAGTTCGCCTTGTGGATGCACGGGTGGAGCCAACCAGCGCACGCCGAAAAGCCCAGGCGCGCCCAACAAATCTACCAGCTTCGATTTGCCGGACAACGCGTCGAAGCTTGGATGCAGGTCGGGGGTATTAGGAGCACCAACGCTGGGGGCTAAATTGCCGAGTTGTGTTTGATTTCTCCAGGAAGCCCAATATAAGATGGATATAATTACCATTTTTCTGGCGGCAGCAGCAGCGGCTTTTCGCAGCAGCAGCAGAAGTACTAGCAGTTGGCACTGCCAGTCATTGCTGTATGTGAATTGTTTGTCGTGGCAGCGCTGGGGGTGGGTCGGAGTAGACACTGGTCGAGGCCTCAAATTTGTGAATTTCTTGATGCCACATCAGGTGCTTGGAGCTATTTGGAGCTGCTTTGAGCCACTTTTGTTGCAACAAATATGGGCTGCAGGTTGCATGTTTCTGCAGGCATTTTGGCACTTTGGCACCGGTGTGATTTATTTTTCAGTGAATTAGTCCTGCTGAGCGTGATCGCGACATGGCGGCAGTTGCAGCTCCGGAGATGGAGGATCTTCGAGCACCTCAGATGATGTGCTTCCAGTGCGAGCAGACCAACGCGGGCAAGGGCTGCACGACCACGGGGGTGTGCAAGAAGTCTCCGCAGACCAGCGGCCTGCAGGACCTGACGATTCTGCATGCTCTGCGCCTGTGCCAGCTGGCCCACGTGGAGGGCGGCGCAGAGGCGGCGGTCCGGGACTTGGTGCTGGAGCCGCTCTTCGCCACCCTGACGAACGTGAACTTCGACGACGCCCGCTTCGAGCAGTACCTCAAGGACCTGGCAGCCCACATCGCCCAGCTGGAGGCTCGGCTGAAGGCCGGCGGCCAGGCGGTGCCGGCGGCGCCCAAGGCTCTGCCGGCCAAGCTGCCGGAGACCAAGCAGGAGCTCCTGGCGGCTGCTGAGCCGGCGGGCTTGCTGGCGCGATCCGCGGAGGTGGCGAATGAGGACATCCATTTGCTGAAGAACATGTTTATATATATATATATTGTTTTTTCCCTTATTGGGTTTAATGGGGATCTATCACTACTGGACATTTTGTTTTTACTTTTTCCAGGGGGCTTAAGCAAATGGAAGAGGACCTCTTCGGAGTCATCGAGATGTGCGCCTATGGTCTGAAGGGCACATGCGCCTACTTCTACCACGCCGAGCACCTGCTGGCCGGGGATGCCGCCTACAGCGAGTCCGAGCGGACCGAGGTCTATAAGGAGATTTTCCGTCTGGGCAACTACTTGGCTGAGGTCAACAGCACCACAGCCAAGGAGAATGCTTTGGGGGTGGCGCTTGGGGAGTGTTTGGCGGTGGGCGCCCTGAACCTGAAAGTCATGAAGCTTCCCCAGAATTCCTTCCCCTTTTTTGTTTTTTTGCTTTTTTGGGCCCCCTCTTGCTTTTTCCACTAACCAGGCCAAATGAATAAAAATAAACATTTTTTTTCGCTGGGGTCCTAGTTTAGTTCCAGCCAAGGAAGATGCTGGACAGCGCGCACACCACGCTCTTGGGCACCCCCACGCCCGTGGAGGTGACGCAGGAGCAGCCCGAAAGCCCGGCCATCTTGGTGAGCGGCCACGACCTGGCGGTGCTCCATCGCCTCCTGCCGCAGGCGGAGAAGCAGAAGGTCAACGTGTACACCCACGGGGAGATGCTGCCGGCGCACTCCTACCCCAAGCTGAGGAAGTTCGAGAACCTGAAGGGCCACTTCGGCACACACTGGGGGAACCAGCAGAAGGAGTTCCGCCACTTCCCGGGGGTCATCCTCATGACCTCCAACTGCATGATGCCCCCCGTGGGAAAGTACCGGGATCGCATTTGGACCTGCGGCCCCGTGGGCTTCGACAAGATCCCTCAGGTGGCTTCCACTTGCCTTGCTGAAATGTTGTTTTTTCATGTTGCCCTGTTGGTTTTCAGAGGGACTCACTCGATTTCACTACTGGAAAAACAAGATTTCCGCATTTTTTCCAGGGATCGCAAAAGCTTCCATTTGCTCAAGACCATTTTTTGTTTTCTCCCTGGTTTTGAAGGGAATCATGTGGTTTTCATGTTTTCCAGGGGTCGCAAAAGCTTCCATCTGCTCAAGACCATTTTTTTAAAGTTTTGAAAATCAATCTATCACTACTGGAATATGTTTTTCATGCTTTCCAGGGGACCCAACAGCCTAAGCAAATGGCAGGTGGAGGACGACTTCTCAGCATTGATTCAGCAGGCGCTGGAGTTCAAGGACTCCGTGCCGGTGCCGCGGTCGGGCGTGATCCCGCACCGCAAGCTGCAGGTGGGTTTCGGCCATGCGGCAGTTCCTCAGTAGAAGCGAACTCGACATCGTTTGACCTTTGGGTTTTGCCCAGTTTTGAGCTTTCGACCTTCGGTTTTGACACAAAGCCGACCTCTTTGCCCTTCTTGACCTTCGGTTTTGTCCAAGGTGGGCATTTTCGGTCCCCTTGTTTGACCTTGGGTGTTTCCATGTTGGTCCATTTCTTGTGGCGCAAGGTGGTCACCCCGTTAAAAAATAAAAATAAGCTCAGTTGCCCAAAGCCGACCTTTCGACCTTTTGGTTTTCCCGTTTTGGTTCATTTTTAGTGGAGGTGCCAAAAGGTTGACCTTTTATTTCTGGGTCCCATAGGGGCAAGTGAGTCAAAAATGGGGTCGCGTTCCGCAACGGGGCAAGTCTGAGGTTCTGGGTGTGGCGGACAAAGTGGTGGAGGCCATCCAGTCGGGGGCCCTGAAGCACGTCTTCGTCATCGGGGGCTGCGATGGCACGGAGAACTCCCGGAGCTACTTCACGGACCTGGCGGCGGACACGCCCCAGGCACCTAGGCCCTAGTCCTTTTTTTGCTAAAGCGTGTGGCTGACGTGAATCTGGTTTTCTTCTTCTTCTTCTTCTTCTTCTTGTTTTTTTTTTTTGTGTGTGTGTGTGTGTTTTTTTAGAAATTCCCTGGCTGGTTTTAAAAGGAAACGTTTTCTTTACTGGACATATGCTCATGTTTTCCAGGTGGCTTGAGCAAATGGAAGTGTAGGTGTTTCAGTAGTGCTTCCATGCAAGCCACTATAGTAGGTAACCAAGTAATACCTCTAGGTTTTTTGGGATCATGGTTTTTCCTGGTTACCTACCATAGTGGTTGGTAACTGGAAGCGCTGGGTAGATGGGCTTCACGGGTTTAGATGAGTCTTCCATTTGCCAATTCTACCAGGGCCATCTAAGTTCTGTCCAAAAGATCACTGCCCATACTGTGAATGGACGAAATCCTGCACCACTTTGAAACCATGGGAAGCCATTGTTTGTTGGTATTTACAGGGGAATCGTTCAGTCCAGGGTTTCTTAGGTGGTGCAGGCATCCTTTTTAGGTGACTCTTGTCTAGAATTAGATGGGTTCCGCTGGTTTAAGTTGGGTTGATTCCATTGACCAGGAAGTGCCCATGGAATGTCTGTTCCGGTTTAACGGCACCCTGGTTGTTCCTGGTTTGACGGTGCCCGGTTTAAGTTGGTTGTTTTCCTAAAAAGGGGCACCAAGACTTTGGTGGTGCATTTTGCTTGGCTGTTAGGACTTTAACTTTTTGCCAACTAATGGGCCTTGCGTACTAAACCACTAAAAGTTAAAAACTTTTAGCAGGGGAGCAGATTTCGCAACCGAGAAAAGCTCACTCAGGATTCCATCATCCTGACCCTGGGCTGTGGCAAGTTCCGGCTGAACGGCCACGACCACGGCACCCTCGCGGGTCTGCCCCGGCTGCTGGACGTCGGCCAGTGCAACGACGCCTACGGCGCCGTGGTAATCGCCACCAAGCTGGCGGAGGCGCTGAAGTGCACGGTGCACGACCTGCCGCTGCACTTTGCGGTGTCCTGGTGTCTTGGCAGGTAGCCATACCAAAAAAGAAGAAGCAAAAAAACAAAACAAACCCCTCGGCCAAAATGGCCATGCAAAATCCGAATCCCCGACAATTTTTTTGGGAGAGTCGTGTGAGTTTGCAGAGGGAGTTGTGACATGAGTCTCTTATGTGCCCCTGGAAGTTCTGCCAGCCATACCCAGAAAGAATCCCCGACTTGTAGAGTTTAGACACGTTTTGGAGGGATTTAGTTATGTCATGTCTCATGTTCCCCCTCCCCCCACAAATCAAAAAAAAACATGCTGGTTTCCTGGCAGAAAGCCATTGGAATTTCATCCAATCCAGGGCTCCACCACCACCACCTTCAGTGATTCAGGTTCGAGCAGAAGGCCGTGGCGGTGCTCCTCACGTTGCTGCATCTGAACTTGAAGAACATCCGCCTGGGCCCGGCGCTGCCGGGCTTCATCACCCCGAACGTCCTGAAGGCATAGGTGTCCTTTTGATGGGTTGGTTTGGCATTGGAAAGATAGATGGGCAAGCCACTGGTTTAGGTGGGGGTTCTTTCTTCCATTTGCCAGGGTTTAGGTGGGGTTCCTTCCATTTACCAGGGCTTAGGTGGGGTTTAAGAAATCCATTTACCAGGGAAAACCCTCGATTCTTCCAAAAGTGGCCGCCTATGCTTGAAGGTCCTCAACGAGAAGTTCGGCCTGAAGCCGGCGCGGCTGCACGAGGAGGATGTGGACCTCGCAGAGATGCTGAAAGGAGAGTAGGGTGGCCTTCCGATGAAAGGCCAGACGCGTCTCCCGAGCCGCGGGGCTTGGGCTTGGATGCTTGTTTTTTTTGGCGCAAGCACGCCTCCCGGGCTTGATATCTCCGACGCCTGGCCACCAAGCGCCCGGTGCTAAACAAGCCACCATGCGGAGAGCGCTCAGAGAGCCTTTTCGGATGGAAGGATGGGGAGGAGGGGCGGTTTGGACCAGCTCCAGCTTAAAACTGGGCTCAGAGAGCCCCGTTCCGTTTCAAATGGAAGGATGCCGTGAGGGAAATAAAGTGTTTCGTGCCATCGGCGGCCGACCCCGGCACTTCTTCCTATGCTTGATTGCAGCTACAACCTAAGCATGCAGTAAATGGCTTGCTTCACCGTTTGTCCGCTGCAAGAGGTGACAATCCGCTTCATGCCCCTGAATTATTGCCAACTTTGCACAATGTCCAGCTGGTTGCATGCGGGTTTTCAGAGCCAAGGTCACGGCAAGATTCTGGGATGCTTGGCAGCAGTTGGTTCCAGGGCACGCTCGGCGGCCAGTTTGAATGGTTCAGGACATGTCCGTTTTCTGCCCTTTCGGCTGTCAATAGGCAAATTGACGTGTGTAATTGCTTTTTGTTCAAGGAGTTGTCCAGTCCTTGTCAAAAGTTGAAGGGGAACCGAGAGAGAGCGAGGGATGGATGAGGAAGTCGTTCTCTTCTTTGTTGCCGGAGCGCCATGGCGTAATGACCCCCATAAAGGAGTTCCTGGTTCTTCCGCTGTGTGTCAGGCCGTGCCCTCCGTTTACTCTGCCCTTTCCAACCCTCACAATTTGGCCAGGAACATTCTGGGTGCTGGACATTGGACCACCCGAGCAGATATCAGATATGGCCACTGGAGGAACTCCCGTCCCATGTGCAAAAAGCAGCTGAGCCTATGAAAAAACACTCCAATTGGCCCAAGTCCAGGGCCCATGGGCTCCAGTCCTGATTCCTTCAACATCTTCTTCAAGTTTTATTATCGATATAGGTGTTTTTCGGTCCGCCGCCGGGTGTTGGGAATCGGATCGATCCGGGATCCCGGAGAGATGTTGCCGCTGGAGTTCAAAAGGGACTGCTCTGCTGTGGGTTGGAGAACCTCCAGTCTCTTCACCCGTTCTTTAGAAACCACCCATTTTCCCGGAGTGTTGCCAATGTTTACCCAACGGAAGCTATGGGGTCTCTGCCCAAATAAGCTCTGGGGTGATCTGGGGCAGCTGAGAGGGAGGGTTTAGGAGGGTTCAAAAGGAGGATTCGGGGCTCCACCTGGGCTTATAGCCCTCGGGCTCGTTTGATGAGTCGCGGAAAGTTTTTTTGTTCGCCGCTGGCAAACTACTTGAAGAGAAGTCCTTTGACCAAAGCGAATCGACCTGATCTGACCTTTTGGTTTCGGGACCCCGGTTCCCCAGCGTGTTAATATCGAGGGCCCCCACCCCCCCTATAAACTGGGGTTGATCCCATGTTTAGTCACGGCCCAAAGTGATCACCTGTTATTTCTGGGTCCCTTTTTGGGCGGCAACTCACGCTCATTTTCCGGCTCAGGAAGGGCAGCAAGTTGCCTCTCGAACGAATTGTGGGGGGTTGGCTCAGGGGGTTTAGGGCTGCAGGAAAAAGTCATTTTTCCTGTGGCGTTGCTTCCTGGTGGATCCCCTCTACTTGATTGCTGTTGGGATACGGGATGCAGCGGGTCTTTAGACTTTCACTTTTTGGTTGAAGTCATTTGGGGGCAACAAGTGAACAACTGTTTGCCGTGGGGTCAGCAGCAACCAAGTTTAGAAGCATCCAAAAAGGGGGTCTTGGGTGTTTAAACCTCACCTTCTGACCAATCAGCTTCCCTTGGTGCGGAAATATGGGCCCGGAGCGAGAAAATGCACCGGCTTGTCTTGGAGAGGTGGACACGGCCGAGGTCCCCGGAATTTTCTGGGCAGGAGTCGCGGGCAAAGCCTGCAGAGGCCTCGCGAAGAACACAAAAAGACCTGCGGGCCTTGACCAAGCTCAGCCCCTGGCCATTCATTTGTTTAAAGAAAGGATGGAACTTGTTTGTCTCACACGCCTCAGTTTACTTCTTTCCAAAACTGAAATAGGGTCTTTCCAGCTCTTTGCTAATGTTGAATCTATATGAATAAACCCTAGCGTGTTAATAGGGGTGTGTGCCTTAGTGGAACTTTTCGAGGGCCCCCACCCGCTACAAGCTGGGGTTGATTCGTATTGGGTCAGCATTAGTTGGGTGGAGACCGATGGATTCGCTGCTGGTTCCTGCAAGCGAGCCAAGGCACGTGGAGGAGCTTCAGCACAGCGTCAGCAGAAGGAGCGGGCCCGGTCTGGGAATGTGGTTGAAACCGAGTTGATCATTGGGTGTGTCTTTTTGTGAGGGTACCCCCTTTTCGCTTTTAAAGGGGACCAAACGGGAACTAACCATTTCTTGGTGGCTCCCAGCCATCCCCTTAGCTTTTTTTTTTTTAAAAAAAAAAAAACAAATATATATTTTTTAGTGTTTATTGGGGTTTTCCATTCAGCCCACTAAAAGTTAGTCACTTTTAGCGGGAGATCTGAGGACAGCTCAGATTTTTTGGGGTCAGCTTCATTTGCTGAAATGAAGATGTTTGTTTCAATGTCCCCTTAAGGGAATTGATAAGATCGTGAACACACCAGTATGATTGTTGCAAACACTGCGCTTGGCAGTTTGTGACAGGAAAAGCCGGGAGGAATTGCCCGGCAGCCACCAACCGTTTGCAGTTGCCCGGAAGTGTTCTTCGCCGGCTTTTAGACAGGGGCGTGACGCGGGTCGTCTTAAGTAGAAACCAAAGGCAAACCTACTTCAAGCACCCAGATATGTTTTGCCCGCACCCTTTGCGCGTAAACCTCGCCTCTCGCCAAGGAGCGAGGTTCGCAGGGCTCCTTGGGCAGCAATAGCGTTTTTTTCTCGTCGGAAGCGTAGATCCAGGACTACTATAGTAGGCCACTGGGGGGGGAACCATCCATGGGAACACATAGAGGTAGGGATCGCGGAGGGTTGCCTACTGCAGCAGTTGGAAGCACGTCAAATTTTTGTCTAGGCGATTTCTCTATTGGGTTCTTCAGAGAGTCTTCGAACAAGTCACTGGAAGGTTTCAATTTCAAGCATTGTCCTTGGGTCATTTTGAGGATGTCCTTGGGAAAGCGAGCGAGCTCACCCATACGAGGGAAAGCCCTCCTGCTCAAGTCTGTTTCTCTTCCTCTTCCTGTTCTGTCTTCCGCTTGCTCTTCTTCTCTTTCTTTGGTATGTATTTAGCTCTTCATTGGTATCTGCATCTTCTCCTCTTCCCCTTTCAACCCTGTCTTCCTCTTCCTCTTCTTCTTATTCTTTATCTTTTTGTCTTTCGCGTTCTCTTTGCTTTGTCTTTCTCTTCCGTTGCCGTCTTCCCCCTCTTCTTATCTTCCTGCTCCGTCAGTGTGCCTTTCTCTTCTTCTTTCTCGTCCTGCGCGTTTCTCTTCCCCTTCCGTACTAATCTTCTCTTATTATGTATTTTCATGTTCCTCTTTCTAGTTGCCTTGCTATCTATTCATATTTAGTTCTTCTTTTGATTTTTTTTTGTGTTATTATTTCTTTTTTTTGTTCTTTCCTTCCTTCCTTCCTTCCTTCCTTCCTTCCTTCCTTCCTTCCTTCCTTCCTTCCTTCCTTCCTTCCTTCCTTCCTTCCTTCCTTCCTTCCTTCCTTCCTACTTTCCTTCTTGCAGTTTTCCCGTTTTCTTTTTACCCCACGAAGGTGAACACCGCAACCCACACTGAGTTTTGAAGGTTGACCCTTCCCCCCCTCCGCCCCCCCCCCCCCCCGGGAAGTTTGCAAAGGGCTCCGCGAGCAAAGCAACAAAAACAACACCTGAGCGTTTGACGGACGACAAAAACAAAAGGCAAACGCCAACAAGCGTCTACCCCACAAAGTTGGCAGAGGCCTCAGTGCCGAATCATGCGCGGAGGTCAAGTCCGCTTCCGTTTGCTCGGGTTTCTGTGGTTTCCTAGCTTCTCACGTTTTCATCGCATACACTCTGAAAGAAAGCGTGCTCAATAAGTTTCAGAACCAGGGAAGATCTTGTCCAACTTGCTCCGGCAATTCACTCAGCTGTAAGGGCCATGTTTGTTGGTGGGAGTTTGTAAAAGGTTGCTCCGAGGCTCCTAAAGATGACAACACCCGAAGGGAAGAAGCTTGCTTTGGTTCCCTTTGCTTTCCTTTCACAGAAAGCCCAAAGTTGGTACCCTTCCAGGTTGTTTGGAGCAACCTGCCAAGAACATGTTCCTTCCCTCGAATAGGAACGCAGCTGGCTGTTTCCAATTCAAGTCGTTGGTTCCCCATTCTCTTTCATTATGGTTCTTTTCAAATGCCCACGTTTTTCCCGGGGTTTCTGGAGGTTTTCCAGAAAGAAGGATTCCTGAGGATGGGGGAAGGCACCCCTAGATCAACAATGCGAATGGCCCAAACGACCTGACCCGCCCAGAACACCAGCAAGAAGCCCGGCGTCCCGAAGTGGCTCGGCGTGGGTGAAATGCGGGCGAAACGGGGCTGAGGACGTGGCGAGAGGTCGTGTCTTTTTCAGGTTGGACCCCTTCAAATTGGATGGTTTTGAATTTCCCCCCCCTTCAAAACCACCAAGAAGGGCACTCATAAGTAGCGAGGAGCTTTCAGTTGATGCAAGCTATTTTGGGGAAATCTGCTCGCTGACCCTTTGGGTTGCGTAGAAAGATAAGCACTGAGAGAGGAGAAACCCTTGCATCAGTCACTGGATTGCGTTGCAATGCCAGAGTGGGGCGGCAACTGAGGCCTTGTTTTGCCGTACGCAGAATCGACCGGAAGGTTCCAGCCCGGGTCCGGCCTGTAGACTTGAAAGGCGACCAACACATTTAATGTTGAGCCGGATGAATCGACTCCTGGTTGATTAATAGGGTGGTGTCACCTTTTGTTGGGGTTTATTACTTTTGGAGGGGAAAAACGCCCCCAACGAATCTGCCCGAAAGGCGAGTTTCATGTTGATTCCCTGAATCAAACCTGTCAAGAAAAAGCAAGGCAGGCTTCGTGCTTCCCATTGAAATGTGCCCCGGCTCGAGTACTCGCTCGCATGTTTCCTTTGAATGTATCCGGTGTAGAAAACGGTGTGGATGCGATTCTTGTGGATTGCACCTGTTCTTTCCCTGGTGCTTCGGTTTTTTAGGACTCTTTTAATATCCTACAGGAAGTCACATCCAAACCGTTTCCTAGATCAGGTGCTATGCCAAATCTGTTTCATGCATGTCCCCGGCCGGTTTGTGGTTGGTTCTGGCTGACTTCACTCATTGGTTCTCTTGTGAATCCGCCGCTAATCCCCCCTCAAAAGGCCCGTTCAATATCACCGCCCGTGAGATTTGGGGATGTCAAGGCGTGCAGTTTTCAATGCATTCAATAAATATTCTTCCTATATTGCTTCCATTTACCACAGGTAAATAGATCTTCTTCTACCCTGAGGCCTTGCAGTAAGAATAAGGCTGCCGAACGACCAAGGCCCTGGATCGGGCACGTATGAAACATCGCGATGGGATCAAACGTGGCTGACCATTTGAGCTTACGATCCTAGAAGAAGTCACTAATGCTAACCCTGGATTCACAAACCCCATCTTAGTAGGGGGGTGGCTTTTTGGCAGGTCGCCACGGGTTTCCCCATGAACACCTAGAGGTAACGATTCATACCCACAAGAAGTGGCAACTGAAGGAACTGGCTTTCGCTTTGGGGCCCTTAACAGGACACGCAACAGGCAGAAGCAAAACAGCCCGACAAACCGGATGTGCTGAGAAGAGTGCCAACTCGAGCAGCGAACGGAAACTGCCCGACAATTGCAACAGAGAAACAAACATCCAAACAACATTTGCACGTTCCCCCCGTCAAGGGATCAATCCCCGCCTTGCGCACGTCGTCCTATGTCCGAGGAATGCAGTTAAGAAGTCGACGAGCGGCTGGTCCCAGCTGCGCCTAGCAGCCACGGTCTTTCGACCCTTTGGAGGCGACGCTGTTCAAGCGTGTTTTGTTCCAGTTGGGAGAGAATGTAGGGCGCATCGCACTCAATCATTTTCACTCTAAGCGCGATATTCGAGCATACTTGGGGTGATTTCATTTCCACATGTGCCAGGTATCCACTAGAGTTCAAGTTTCGCCATGGAATCAGATAACAAGTACCTTGTAGATGACAAGTACCTTGTCCTTTTTGGTTTCGTTCCACCGGATGCACCAATGCAGGTCGACTCCAATTGGATTTCTTGACCCCTGGCTCTTAAGGTTTTTCCCTCGGGGCTCACTGGCCGAGGTTCATGTCTAGACCTTTGCAGCTTGGTTCTGCTGAAAAGGCCTTTGCGGCGAGCTGAATTGGACAAGCACGTGCCGGAATCGGCCCATATCATTATTATTCTCAATGCTATTACAAAAGCATATCTCGATACATATCTTATATATTTTCTATGTATATATAAATAATATATATATATAATTATATATCTATATATGTATATGTATGTATATGCTTTCGCGAACAAGACTTGCAGCGATATGGGTGAAGTTGAAGGCGGGATTCAACTGCGGGCTGATGGTCAGTGAGCGACGTTTCGTCTTGAGGTTGCACCCAGCTTTTTCCGCCTAAACCATTCACAATCATTCCGGCCTATATGTTCTAGATCGCGTGCGTTGCTTTGAGTGCACCGGGCCATGAATCTCTGAATTCCCTGTTCCCTTTGTCGATGGTCAACATTTGGTCCATAGGCGTCCCTTTTTAGGTGATTTGGCTAGACATAGATGGCACTGGTTTAGGTTGGCTTTATTCCATTGGCCAGGGCCATCTATTTTCCCAAGAAGGACACCTATGAACCGGCCATGGTACAGTGAATCAGTTTCACGCAAAGCAAAGCCGATCAGCAACCCCCGACCTGGCGAGGCATAGGAGACGCGATGAAGCGTCTTGGCAGCACATGGCAGCTGACCCAAAACCCGAAACCCGTGTGTAGCTCAAAATAGGGGGACCCCAAAAATGGACTTCGGTGGTTCTTTTGGAATCCCTTTAAGCCAACCCAAAAAGGGTGCCGCAAAGGAATCTCTCCAATGTTTGTCCAAACATCAAATATTTCTGGAGGGTGGGGGGAAGCATCTTTACCTCCCCGACTCCCTGACACAGAGATTGTACCTCCCCAGGTAGGGGTCATGCCGGTTCCATGCAGGTTCCCCACCAGTTCCTCATGCGAAGTCTGACCACGCACGTTTTTTTCTTTTGGTTCACGCCGCCATTCAGTGGGCAAGGCAGAGGAACAGCAAAGAGGAAGAAGAGGAGAGGACGAAGGCTTCGGGGATCGATGGGCGTTCAGAGAATCCCCTTGATTGCTTCCATTTGCTTAAGATAAACATGTTATTTTTCCCCTGTTGGTTTTGAAGGGAATCTATCACTACTGGACTTTTTGTTTTCTCCTTCGGGGGCTTAAGCAAATGAAAGATTGCAAGTTGTAGTACTGTGGGTGGACGGAATCCATTTCGCACCACCTTTGAACAATGGATTCCCATGGTTTCAAAGTGGTACAGGATTTCGTTCATGCACAGTATCCCCACCCCCTGCTAAAGTATGGAGGAGGGCAACGCCCCAAGCGAGCTTTCCCACAAGTACAAGGGGACTTCATCCAAATGTGTGGCTTCCCTTTTGGCTGTCCGTTAAAAACACCACACGACATGGGTGGTTTCGTCTTTTTGCAGAGTCTTAAAGCGTCGGAGACTTCACTCTGTGAAGAAGAGATGAAAACACCGTCATGTGGCCAAGAGCTTAAAAATAGGTTATTACGCCCAGACATGTTGAGGTTGGGCTAAATTGGTCTCGGGGAAAAACAAGAGCAGTTGGTAGGCAAGGTGAGCCGCAATCAAAGCCCGGGTAGATGGGGTTAGTCAGGGAGACTCCCAGCCATAAACAGTTGCGGATATCCGCCTTTCTAATTGTTTACATGGTTCTGGGGATGGTACCAGGTTTTGATTGTGACTCAGGTGTTCATGGGGCCTCGGGGGGGCTTCCTACCCCCCCCCTCTTTTACCCAGGCCAAGTGAGGTCCGTGAGGTATTTTTACCTCGACTTGTTACATGGTTTTATGCCTGGTTACCTACTAAAGCGGTAAGATTCGATCACTGAGCTCGATGGCGTGCTTTCCCTTTGCAAAATGTTCATGAGGCATGGCCTTTCCGGGTGTCGGAATGACCGAACCAGTTGTTGGAAAATCCCGAGCCCAAAAAGGCAAATAAGCTTTCAGCCCGAAATATGAGTTGGCCTACCCTCACGGACCTCAAAGAAGGTCTTGGAGTTTTAGGGAACATCAGTTTCTCGTGGCTGCTCTTTGGTGTGCCTTTGCAGGACCTTTCGCAAATCAACAGCTTCCCCCAACCCCCGCCTAGCCTGGGCTCTTCAAAGGCAATGGGACCGGTCCCCTTGGCTTTCCTATAGGGATGGTGGAGAATCGGATTGGCCAACCCTCCATTTTGAACAGCCCAGTTAGCGTCGCCAGTCGATCCCGAGCTAAGCCCAAGACCGGGGGCACGCGACGGAGCACCGCAGCCAGGCGGAGGAGGAGGCGAGCGAGGAGCGGAAGGAGGCCGAGCGGCTGCAGGAGGAGGAGGCGATGCTCCGAACTCCGAACCGGAAAGCCGAGCGGAAATGGCGGGGAAATCGCGGGAGATGCCTGCAGACATAGGTGCCCTTTTTAGGTTAGCTTGATTAAAAATCGATGGGCAAGCCACTGGTTTAGGTGGGGTTTCTTACCCATTTTCCAGATCTATTTTTCTAAAAGGCCACCTATGCCGGCGGGACTTTCGGAGACACCCACAAGTTCCTGGGATCCCAAGAAGGGGCTGTTGTGAGCTGGTGGCCGGAGGGGGGCGTCCAGATTTGCCAGCGCAAAGAGAGAGCTAAGGAGCGAGTTCTGTAGTAAGAACGTGGTAGAACATGGCGGTTTCTCTGAAATGAGATTCAAGACCCCCGATTGGTTTCTAAAGGGATAGAAGAGCCAAATCCAGTTTTAAGCGGCCCCATTTTGAACCCCCCCCCCTCCCCAATGCATGGGCGCAAAAGGAGGTTCCTCCAACAGATATCCATGTTGACCTGTTCGATAGAACTGCCCTCAGAACCCCTGCCCTGGTTCCTTCGGAGGGTTTGTTGAGGAGGACCTTCGGTTGTTTGGGCCTTTTTGCGGTGCCGCTTGGCAATGTGCCCCTAGAACACCAGTGTTGGTGGATTGGCCCCTCTGGCTTTGCACATGGCCCCGTTTTGTCGCTTTGACTAAACCACCTTGGAAAATCATTGCGAGGATCCCGCTTCTTGGACTTGTGGATGTTCCTTCTTGGAGCCTTCTCAAGCTCTGACTGGAAGATCCCGCCACATTGGAAATAAAGTGACAGGTGGGAAAGGCGGGCGCGGGGCTCGGGGGTGGGCGGGACTTGTTCGATCCCCGCTGCGGCAATTGCCACAAGGCTGCGGCAAGCTTTGCTCAGCGGGGCTTTCGGGCTTCGAAGAGTTGGATGAGATGGCTAAGTTCCCTGGGTAAGGGGGGTGACGGGCCGCTCAAATGGGAAAGCTTGCACGGCGTAGGGCACAAGAACTTGCAGTTGTCCAAGGTATCTGAAACGATTTGCTTCAAGTCAGCGCACCAAACTTCCCCAGAATTAGTTCCTTTGTATGTTTTTGTTTTTTTGGGGTCCCCTTTGCTTTCCTCTAACCCGGCAAAAAAAACAACGAGTTTTTTTGCTGGGGTTCTAATTCCAGGCAAGCAAAGTGGATGCCACATGCGCCAGGCTCAAAGGCAGGCATCGAGATCAGCCAACTTCGACATGTGCTTGAGCCTCTCCAAGCAGCCGCTCGGCTCCAGCTCCCATTCGGGGCTGGGAATGAACCGAGTGCCAGAATTGCCCTTGCTGGGCCAACGCGAATCGAACTGTTGACCGTTTGGTTTCCCTGACTTGGTCCATATGTAGTCAAGGTTCCAAAAGGTGATCGCTCCCCCAAAAGGAACTCGTTTTACCATGGCCCTGGGCCTTTTTCCCCCAACAGCTGGAAGCTTTGCCCAAAAATCGGCTCTGGCTGGTTGGGAGCGGCTCCGGGTCAGGGTTCCGGAAGGGTTCTGGGGTTTGTGTTTTTGTTTTCTTCCCACAAGGGAAATTATGGGAAACCCTAATCTCGGGCTCGCTGACTCACCCGAGTCTGCCTCCTCCCAAGCAAGTTTCGGGGTCCGACGGACTCAGCGGGGTTCGATTCGACGGCTTCCCTGGGTTTCTTCAGGGAAATCATAGTCGATGTCCCCCTCCATCTGTTTCTTACCGTTCTTGCCTCTTAAAACCACAACTTTTCAACTTTTTGGGTAACATGGGCTATATGTCTGTAAAAGATTAACTTCCCCAGGGCTTGGAGTTTTAAGGGGTAAGGTTTTGGGGGAAAAGGTTTTGGGGGAAATAAGCCGCCGGGAGAACGCCTTGATGATGATCCTTGGAAGATTCCTTATGTCCAGATGGGTTTGGATAATTTGCCCTCAATTGCAGTCCTCACCGTGAGCTATTGCTCAGCTGTTTCGGGTAAAGCTGAATTTTTGGGGTCCCGAAAGAGACGCAGCCATGAGCGAAGCGAAGGCTTTAAACAATAGAGCCCTGTAAAATCTTTGGTGCTTTTTGCTTGGCTGTTAGGACTTTAACTTTTTGCCAACTAATGGGTTTTCCGTACTAAACCACTAAAAGTTAAACTTTTAGCAGGGGAGCAGATTTCGCAACTGAGTAAAATGCAACAGTTCTAGGGGTTGATTCCCCATTCTTTTCAACCATCTTTCTTTTCAGTCAGATCCGTTTTTGCTTGGGTTTCTGGAGGTCTCCCTGAAAAAAAATGGTGTGGAAGGCGCCCTCCCAACATGGAAGCTCCCACCATTTACAGTGGCCAATTGGGGGAGCTTCCAGCTGGTAGTCTGAGGGAGTGATCGCCCGAAAAGTAGACTCAAGCGGTGGCAAGGTTTCCTCCATTTCCCTTTTTGGAACCTCCAGAAGTGGCGATCGTTTCAATGAAATCCACCAGCAAATTGATTTGGGAAAATCCGGTGACCCCTTTTGGAAGACTTGGTTCCATTTAATTGCAGTGCCCAATTGGGGGGGGCTTCCAGCTGTTAGTCTAAGGGAGTGTACCTCCAGAAAAGTGCCTGGACCGTCAAAGTAACAGGGTTGTGGGATCAGGGGGTTTATCCAACCACTTCTGTGATACAAGGGGATCTCCCCCTAATCGGGGGCTAGTCTTTGGGAAGCCCTTTCTGTATCACAGAAGTGGCTTCCATTTCCCACCGCCCTGTCCCACAATTTTGGGACCATCGCCTTTTGTTTAGGGTAGTTTCTTGGTGGCTCCCAGCCATTCGGTTCAATAGCTCTTTAGCCTTTTAGTGTTTAGTTGTTGGGTTTTCCATTTAGCCCACTAAAAGTTAGTCACTTTTAGCGGGGGATCTGAAAACGGGCAGCCCAGAAATGTGCACCACTGGCTCAAACTCTTGGGTTGTTGAAGGTCCGCAGCGGGAGTTTTCGTACTCAACAGAAAACAAACCAAAAAAAGGTAAAAGTATACGACTTTTTTGCCCTCAATAGAAAACAAAAAAAAGAGAGTAAAAGTACGAGTTGTTTGCCCTCAATAGAAAACACATAAAAAGTGAACGTGTCCATTCGTGTCCGCCGCCTTTTTAGGCTCTGGGTTTCCATTTCGCCCCCTCGAAGGGGGCAGCCCAGGTGGGAGGTCCGAGGGCTCAAGATTCGCGGCTAGGTACCTCACGCCGCTGGAGGAGGTGCGGAGGGTCTTCGAGGAGTTCAAGCAGATGGACACCAGCGGCGCGATCCAAGTGAGCCGTTCT
Organism: Effrenium voratum; assembly: GCA_963377175.1. Taxonomy (NCBI): domain Eukaryota; class Dinophyceae; order Suessiales; family Symbiodiniaceae; genus Effrenium; species Effrenium voratum. Next base: position 1,400,208 of record CAUJNA010000213.1, on the reverse strand, counting down.
TGTTGTTTTGGTTTTGTATATATGTATAAATAAATATATATATATATATATATATATGGCTGTGTCACAAAAAGAAATGGCACCAAAATGGAACCCTGGTAAGTGGAAACATGGACCAACACCTGCGTAGCCCCTCTTGTTTAATTTTGAGCCACACCCATAATATATATATATAGATGTTGTTTATTAGTTGTTTTGTTTGTTGTTTTTGTCTATTTTTTTGGGGGGGGGGCTACCGGGTGTTGGGCGGTGTTAAAGGGAAACCAGCAGGAAGCCACACATTGTTCTGCGGTTCTAAAAGGAAGCCAAAGAGGACACCACATGATTTTGGGTGGTTTTAAAAGAGATTTGCTTGGTTTTCATGGGAAACTAGGAGGAACAACCACATGCTTTGTGGTTCGACCACGGAGGAAACCACATTGTTTTTAGTGGTTTTCAAGGGAAGCCAGCAGGAAACCACAACTTCCTTTATTTTGACGCATACCCAAATCGATCCAGCTGCCGACTTACCCTGAGCCAGAAAGCCTGGGTGAAGATTAGGCACAGTAGCCAGTGTTAAAGTGGGAGCCAACACTTTTGGAGGCAAATATATGACTATGACACACCCATGTTTACGCTGCCTTCGTGACCTTCAAACCTTGTGTTGGCAAGTTGCTTCTATCAATTTTGGTAAGGCCGAGGAACAATTTGAGTTTTCCTTGAGCTCGAAGTTGTTCGCTCTCCGCGTTCTCTCTTTCCAGTCCGAATCGGAAACCTGGCAGGCGCAAGTTGGCAGATCCGGCAAGTTTTTCTGTTTTTTTTCATCCTGCGGATGGACCTCTTTTTTTTCCGGCATGGATGAAGCCCTAAGTACTGGGATGCACCAAACTGCCAGTGCTCCAAAGGCATTTCGCCACTATAGTAGGTAACCAGGGCCTTTCCAACCATTGCAAAACCTGGCAGCGATTCAGACCAAAGGGTTACCTACTTTTGTGGTGACTGAAAGCTTTTTAGGGGACCCCCCAAACAAAAGAATGTGTTTTTCTTGATCAAACCCGCTTAAAACCTCACTTAAAGCTTTTTAGGCCCCCCTTTTGAAACCCACCAAAAGGGTTACCTACGTGGCGAAACGCCAGAAGCAAGCGCTGCGACACACAATCTGAGGCGGGGACCTGCTGATCTCTGAGGCAGAGTTCGAGGCCCCCATTCGGGGGTTTGGGGGCGGGGGGGGTGGGGCTGTTTGGGGGGTGGGTTTCGGGGAGGTTGGGAGGTTTGGGTTGGGGCGTTTGGGCGTTTGGGGGTTTGGGGGTGGGGGGTTTGGGGGCGAGTTTGGGGGGGAGTTTGGGGGGGTTCGGGGGATTGGTGATTGGTGGGTGCTTTTTGTGCTTCCTTTGCGCCCGGTTGTTGGCCTGCCGCCCTTTTGGACTTTAGAGCAACCTCTTGGGTCCAACAGCCGGGCTTCGAGCCTGATTTTCCTGGGAAAAGCCACGGATTTTGCAGACGTCACATGGCTTATTTGGAACCCGTAACAAGGCCCATATTTTCAGTGTGCGAAAACCTTGGCTGTCTACTGGAACCCCGCTATGTTTAAGAGCCTTATTTTGAGTAGGATTTTGGAGTAGCTGGTTGTATACGGGTCGGCTTCAACATGTCTGTTATTCACTTTATGTAGGAGTGTTTCATGTGGTTTTCTTGAAAAACGATACGGGACATACAAAAAACAATACCCCAAAACTTGAGAGAAAAACTTGAGCTGCCTCATATGTTTCACCCTCCCCGCCCTACTGAACTTGTTTTCGTGGAAAAGTTAGGGCTGGAATATCAAGGGACCGCGTTAGCCCGTGCGGAATACTTTGTCAGGCTTATGTGCCGGTTGACGGCCCCTGGCAGGGATGTCGCTTTGGACCAAATCCCTTTGTCAGAATCGCAGGGGGCTGTTAAGGTGTCGGGGGATGTGCAGAGAATGCGCAATTAATAAATTCCAACCACGTGGCTGACCCCGGCAATGCTTGCAATTGCTGGTCGAGGTGAGCTTCAGTGCATGTTTCAGGGGCACCCGACAAAACGAAAAAAAAATGAAAAAAATCACTGAACAACAAACAAACAAATCCCAACCAACAAAGAGAAATGCCATCCAAACAGGCAACGTGGTCTAAAGATTTCACCATGTCAACGGTCAATTCGCTATTAATGCCAAACCAAAATCCGATGGGCCCTGCCCCCCGCCCGGGCGACTGGAAAAACATGTCAGAGGCGGGCGACCTTTTGACCTTTTGGTTTCCCTGATTTGATCCAGTTTTAGTAAAGGTCCCAAAAGGTTAACCCTTTGTTTCTAGGTCCTCTGAGCAAGTGAGAAAATGACCAGCTAGGTCCCCCAGCAGTGCCCTTCTCCCCTTTTTGGGGTTTTGGGTTCGAATACTAAAGCATACTGCAGAAAAACTCGGGTACCAACTCATTCTAACCTCTGGAGGAATGACATGTGGGTTCAAATTAAGCCAGGATGACCGCAGGTTTTCGGCCATGTTTCCATTGACTAAGGCCAAGGTTCCCTTCACTGTTCGTGGCCTGTTTTTTTTTGGTTAGAGTTTTTTGTGTCTGTTCATTTTTAGGAACGGGGGCTGCAAAAAGCAGTCAGTGTTTTTTTTGCGAAGCCATACCAAGGGTTGGACACATTTGAATCATTTTTGCTCGTTGTGGTTTAGTGGTTGAAATCCCCTTCCAAACCCTGCTAAAAATTAACTGCTCAAAATTAACTGCTAAAAAATAATCCCCTCATTGCTCATTTTACATAACTGCTAAAAAAATCAAATTGTTGCTCCCCTAACCAAACGTCGATGATGCATTCTTTCCCTCGCCAGAGAGTGGAATTCGTCGCTCAGAGAGCCGCGAGCCCCGCATCGAGGCCTCGGCGCGGAGCAATCTCAGCTGGCCGGAGGACCAGGCGAAAACCTCCCGACAGCGAGTGCTCCGGGCCGGGGTGGGGGAGGGTTTACCTTATAAAGGAGGGAGGGTTCCAAAAGGGGGGGGGGGCTAGTGGGAGTACCACCTTTCATTTGTTTACTTATTCACCTTATGAATTTATTGATTTGCTAATTATTGTTTTGGTGGGCTGTTCGAATGCTTCAACTGGACCCCTTGGAGTTTCTTTGGGCAGCGCGTGAGAAGCGTGTGTAGCTCTGGCGCCTTTCGGGGCCTTTGGCAGAAAGGGAGCCTGTCCCATCCCGCCGGAGGCCTTAGCGTTTCTTTCTGATCAGATGTGTTACATTTTTTGTCAGACCTGCAAGGCAAATATATTTTGAAGAGGCTGTTTAGTTTTGGGCAGCTGGTTTTTGTTCTATGTTCATGCATTTCAGTCCTGACCCAGCCTGAAGCCTGGTTCATTGTCTACTTGTGCTGGCAAGTGAGTGGTTTGCATGGTGGGAATCACATCTGGAGACTGGTAGGTGGATTTGTGGATGCCGATGGCGTATGTTGTGCCCCGGTGTTCCTTTTCGGATCTTGAAAAGAAAGTCATCCCTCAAGTGAACTTTTGGTGCAAGTGGGGGATTTCAACGTGAATGCTCTCAACCTCGCCCGAAAATCCCCCCCCTCCGGCCAATTTCCTAAAACATGCTTTGATTGCGGGTGAATTTCTGGATTTCCATGTATGGCAACCCATTTTCCCTTTTCGGGAACCCAGTGATTCCATTTCCCTGGTTTTGTAAGTAACCAACAACTTACCACCCAAAATCAAAAAATAAACAAAACCAGAGGACAAATGTTGGTAAGCTACGAAAGCGGCGACAAATCTGGGACCCGCTGGCTTGCAATTCCTGAAATGAGTATCTCACTTGTCCAAAGCGAATCGACCTTTTGAGTTTCCCATTTTTAGTCATGCCCCAAAAAAGTTACTCTTTTATTGCCAGTTCCTTTGGGCACTGAGATGTGTTTTTTTGATTTTTGTTTCTCTTGGTTTCAAGGGGAAACGATTTCACTGGAAATCTTGTCTCATTGTCCACGGGCTTCTCAGCAAGTGGAAGCTGGTTGGACGACTTTCATGGGACTGAGGCCTTGGACCGTTCGACGCCAGGAGCTGCCTGACCACCTGCAGCGCAAGCTGCGGAGATACTTCAAGGACCAAAGGGTATCAAAAGAGGGAAACGGGCCGATGCATAGGCGTCCTTTTTAGGTGATTTTGGCTAGAAAAAGATGGGTTCCACTGGTTTAGGTTGGGTTGATTCCATTGACCAGGGCCATCTATCTTCCCAAAAAGGACGTCCATGGGCCGATGGGACGCACATGTTTCCTTGGGAACATGTATTCGGGGCCTGGTGTCCTTTGTCTCACTTCCTGAGTTCCGTTTCGGACTTTAGACACTTGTTGCTTTGGTGGCCGTTTTAGTTAAAACGGCAAATCAAAAGTTCGGACTGTTTTCGCTTCCATCCGCTCGGGAAGCGAGATATATTTCGGAACCGATCCCCCCCTTTTAGTGAGTTGCTGCAAAACCTGGTAGCGGTTCATGCCGAAGGCAAACCGACAAGAGTGGCGAAAGCGCGGGGGGCCTGGAAGCCCTGGTTGTGTTCCCCACGTGTCCATTTGCTTAATATGTGTTATTTGCCCCTGTGGGCTTTAAAGGGAATCTATCACTACTGGACATGTTTTGTTTTTTCTCCCAAGGCTCAAGCAAATGACAGATTGCAAGTTGTAGTACTGTGGGTGCACGGATCCCAAAAGTGGTGGGTGGACACATTTTGCTTGGGGAGGAAAAAAGCAAATGGAGGGCGGCAAGGGACCCCAGCAGCTTCGCGGCTTCGCCAAGACTTCACCCCAGGACATGGACAAGGACAACAGCGAGTACATCGACTTTCCGGAGCTCTCGGGGATGGGGACCAAAGGTTTCTCCTTTGGGGGGCGGAGAAAGGGGAATTCGGCCTGTCGTTGTCCATCGCAGACCCCAGACAAGCCACTATAGGAGGCATCCCTTGCTAGCTTCCTTTCGGTTTCTAAAGGGCTTGGTCACCTACACAGGTAAATGGATCCACTGGGCATGTTTGTCTCCCGTTTGGAGAATCAGCTCGTTTGTTGTTCTGTGCGTTGTTTGGTGGGCCCGGACGCGTGCCACCAGGAGTTCTTCGACTGGTCCCTGAGGAATCGCTGGACAGAGGACCATGGGATGACGTCCTTTTTTGGCAGCTGCCGGAGAAGTATGGATATGGCTGTGGCTCAAAAAACCGGCCGGTACCAAAATGGGTTGCCCTGGTAAGTGGAAACATGGACAAAAACCTGCGGTGTGCCCCTCTTGTTTAACTTTGAGCCACAGCCATATGTTGTAAAACAGCCTTTATATGGTGAACTTCTTAGTTGTCCTATTGCGCTTCTAGAGCAATGACATCATGACACGGCTTGGCAAGCAGAAAGTGGCGGTTGCGGCTTTAGGGCTAGGCCGCCCTGGAAGCTGCACAGAGCCTCCAACGACACACCATGCTCCCCTGCAAAAAAAACCGTCCTTTTGCTTAAGAACAGGATTTGTTCTCCTGCTGATTTTAAAAGGAACCTATCACCACTGGACAACATTTCTCATGTTTTGGGGGCTAAAGCTTAAATGGAGACAGATGGATCCCACAAAAGGGCTCGACTGGACTTCGAGTCTGTGTTGCACCCCACCTTTCCCGGGGTTTTGAGAGGGGTGGGGCGGGGGCTGGGGCTGGGGCCTCACACGGAGCCTGATCCACACGCGAGGAGTTCCTAGCCCGGGATGACAAGGACCTGGAGAATAGGAACCGCCCGCGGGATTTGCCAGCGGGTTTTGAGGGACGGACTCCCCCCCCCCCTCCCGCGCAAACGACGAGCGGGCCGTGGATGGGTCCATTTCCCCCAAAAAAACCCAGGAGCAGCTAAAAAGGATGGAGGTTTTACAGACCCCTGAAAAAACACCAGGTTTGGATTTCCGTATTAAAACACCCTGAATGGTTTGGGTTGGCAGTGGAGGTTTGAACAGTTTCAGTGCCTTCTTCGCTCCCGGAAGGCGTTGTTCTGCCAGCTTCATGAGCGTTTCCCGTCGCATGAATCGAATGATCGGATGGTGGCCATGTGACGTTTCTTCCTTTGAGAAGGTGTTGTGTTTTGGACTTTTGCCGAGAAAGCGAACGGGTTGAAGGCCGTGCCCGGTTCCGTTTGTGTGCTTCAGTGTTGAAGCACATCTTGGCTGTTGCAGCCATCTTTACCTGGATCTCCTGGAAGTTAAGAATTCCTACTCCAAAATTGAAAAAGTACTTTTTGGCCTGAGGACACGGGTATTTCCACTTTCGAACGGGTATTTCTACTCTTGAACGGATATTTTCACCACCATCGAAGTGTTCATAAATCAGCACTGCACATAAATTATCAAAGGCTTATTGCGTAATGTTGGCGTATTTTTTACGTACCTCCGAACGGGTCCGAACGGGTCCGAACGGGTACGAACGGGTTCGAACGGGTTCGAACGGGTTTCGAACGGGTTTCGAACGGGTTCCGAACGGGTCCGAACGAATGCCTGAGCAGTCGGAACTACCCGAACGGGCATTTTAACACAGTGAAAATTATCACTCCAGCATGGAAGAAAGTACTCTTTTCTTTTTGGAGTGGGAATTATTAACTTTCAAGAGATGCAGGTATTACAGCATGCGACAAAGCCAAGACAGGAGGTTCTGGTGTCGCGTCACGCTTTGCGCTTTGCCGTGCCTCAAGCTGCTTGCACTGTCTCACACAAGGCACGGCCTCCTTGCTCAAACGGGCAGGGGGGCAGCCTGATCGATTCACGGCTTGAACCTCCAGCCAACCAGCTCACCTGAACGTGTGCCAGGCATGCGAACTGCGATGAAATGAAGCAAGCTGAGTTCGTGCAAATAGAGCAAACCGACCGCCCCTTTTCCCGCAGATCCGAATCAGTCAGGGAAGGGCTCGTGCCCAACTTAGTCAATGTCAAGTCTTCAGTGGCGATCTGATTGAAGTCATGGCTGCAGCATGAGATAGGCGCGCGCAAGATGGACCTGCGCCCGTAGCCTCATACCTCACGATGATATGGGTGGCTTGGCTCGAAGGGCAAGCGCCTGCATTGCTGCAAGGCGGCACCCTGCAAGCTGCTGACAAGTCAACGATGCGTAAGTGGACATTTGCATGTTTCCAGCCACGCAGTTCGAATCCTTGGCATTTGAATGAAAGGCCTCGTGATGCCGAATCTTGTGCCGCGCCCATTTACTGAGGCACATGTGCAGAAGGGGAGCATTGCTACCAACTACACCCCGGATATGAAGCTGTGGCTGACATTGCTCGCGATTTGAGATGCTGTCTTCAAAGAGGCCATGTGTTGTCATTTTAGGCTAGCTTGAAGGCATATTACTGGCCCTCATGCAGACAAATGGGTCTGTCCAAGAAGGCGCTTTCAAGGAAACATGGGGGTCCCTTTTTCGGACTCCCCATAAATGTGTGGTTTTGCAATTGTTTTCCTCAACAGGAGGTGCTTGTTGTTTTGGTTTGCCCCACACCCTTGGTTGATCGCTTCTTTTGAACGTTGGACGTTTTGGCAAGGAAGTGGTATGTCTCAAAATGGGGACCCCTCTCAGCGAATGTTTGATCTCCGTGTGCCCCTTGCATGGGACAAATTTCCACGGCAGGCGCCAGCTGGGACTGGTCGCTTGTCCCAGTTTTTTTGGGATTCATTCATCCCAGTTGGTGCGAAGTGGATGTGCTCACCTGCAGTTTCCCAGAGCACTTGTACATCTCAAACATAGTTTTGTTTTAGTAGTGCAAAAAGAATCGGCTGCATTTTTAGAGGGGGGGCAGTTCCTCCTATTTTCGAAAGACTAAGAGACCCAGCTTCAAAGTGGTTGCCCCACCGAATTTTGATGCACCCACGTAAAGCTCACAGGACCCCCTGTTCCGGAAGCCTTCAGCTTGAGGATCCAGCTGGATGACTTCTCCAGCCCGGAGAAGAGGCAGCGTGAGGCGCGGAACTCGGGTGGCGGCCGCTTTTTCTTGAACTTCGTGGGGGAGCCCTTTTCGGGTCACCGGGAAAACAAAGGAAAACCTCTCATGACTATGGTTGAACACGACCCATTCTATTTGCTTCGGCCTGGGTGTTTTCAAGATCACCTTGCCCTAAGTCTCCTTGGCTGTGTGTAATATGTAATTGCGCTGTGTGCCTCACTTCCTGACTTCCTGGACAAAGCTTGAAACGACTATTTTAGTGGTAGATGCAGAAGCTTGGGCCTTTCTAACCCAGGTTATAAGGGGTATACACCCCTTTGGGGGAGAGGTGTATGAACATCAGCAGGCCTTTTGGGTCATTTGCCCCAGGGGTATGTACCTTGGCACCCCTGGGTTTTTTTTAGGGCCAAGCCACTCGTTCGGAAGTGAGGTGCCCATGCGTGCGTGCGTGTGTGCGTGCGTGCGTGTGTGTGTGTGTGTGTGTGTAAAGTGATGCGAGCAATCTCCCCACCCCTAAAAGATGGAGGGTTTTTTTTTGGGGGGGAAGGGCCCTGGAATTGTCCATTTGTGGTTCTATGTTCTCTTTTATGGGGAGGGACCCTGGAATTCCATTTATGGTTCTCTTTTCTCTTTTATGGGGAAGACTAGATAAATCGAATTGGGAACCCCCCCCACCCCCCTCCACCTAACGGTGGGGGGATTGCGAGCAGAAGTCTTCGCAGCACTTGCGCCGGGCGAGGCCTCACCGACGCCGCGCTTGCCCACGCCGCGGAGATCGGTGACGTCGCCGCGGCCGAAGCAGCATGTGCCTTGGGCATGTCCGACTGTGCTCATGCCATGGTCAAAGACCGATAAGACCGACCACCCTCCCACCAACTAACATGGAAGCGCAAAAAGGCCCTTTCCATGAGGAAAGTAGTCTTTCTAGAGGGGTCTGTGCACTTCCATGGAATCGCTGGAGGGTAATTTACTTGGGGTAAACAGGGGTGGTCATCCTGGTAAGGACCCTTAATACTCAGAATGGCCCCCATTGAGGGAAGCATGGCCATAGTCCCAAGAGTTGCGACCGTGGCACATCAGCGAAGCTTGTGCAAGGCGTTACAGGGCTCACAGTGCCATTGACGTTTGGTGGCCAGGAAGCGCGTCTGACCCCCGGTGCCAAAAAACGTCTTACACGAGCAAGGCTGTGGCGAAACGTTGTGAACTACAAGAAGCCGAACACACCTTCAACACATATTCATAGTTCGAGTGAACAGACCCTTTGGAAGACGACTCCGGCTGTCCTTTCAAGCGATTAGGCTTTTGTTTCCCACGTGCCTTTCAGGCCGCCCCCAAGAAGCTCAAGAAGGGTTTATCTCAACGCCGCCCTAAGATGGGTAACTGAAGAAGATAGTGGCGAAACGCCTGGAAGCACTAAGAAGGATACTTTGAAGAACAACAAAGCTATAGGCTATATGGGTAGGGAACCCTTTGTGGCTTGTTTTAGGGAAACCCCAGGGAAACCACATCTTGGGGTTCCTCAGTTTGGAAAGAAACTGACCCCGAGGTCATTGTAAGCCACATGCTCAGCCCAGGCAATCTCACCGGCGCGCTTGGGGCATAGCATCCTCATCGACAAGACCGGGATGGCCGAGACGGCGGCTGGAGCGAACTTTTTGGGCCCGTTTTTCAGCGGCCGCGATTTCCCCGCTTTTTTCTCAGGTAACCCCTAGTCGGTGGTTTGGGTTGGATTTGGATTTGACCTAGCCTGTGTGAGGGTAAATGGGAAACCGCCCCGCTTGGAAGTGCATCGAGCTGAAAATGAGACCAGCCAGGTACAGTCTCACTGCCCCTCGTTCTCTCTTAGATGGAAAATCAAAAGCTACCATGAAGCGTCCCAAGTCCCACATTACAAAACAATTGACATTCACGCGGGCTTGCTCCGTGGTATGCCACCAAGGTCTTTCTCAGAGAAGATTGGGGTCTGAACAAACCACTAAGAAATCCCGCTGTGATTCAAGGCCTAGTCTTCCCATCTCTGTTCTAAATGACGGCAACCACGGGAATCCTCAGACACTACGGCACCCCAGGACCGATCGGGGTAGTAAAGTCAGGCGCATCGACTTGTATACATTCTACGCTCAACCTAGTGCTTCCAGTTACCACAATGGTAGGTACCCTCTGGTCCGCTAACATGGAACCGCGAGGGAACGGATCTTCCAGGTAATTTCCCGGTACCCCAAACAAACGGATCTTCCAGGTACCCGGCACCCCCCTAGGTACCATGTTGGAGGAAGGGTCACCAAAGGCACCGGGGCAAATCTGATTTTCGGATCTTGGCTGCTTGGCCTCTGGTCAACCTCGGCAAAGCGCTGTGGGGTGCTGGCTAAGGTGGGCACAAGGCGCGGCGGAAAAATGACGCCGATGTGTGGAGCAAAGCCGGCAGAAGCGTTTCTACCCATGATAGTTCCAATGAACTTCAGAGTTTATGCCCTTTTACCCCTTTTTTGGGGAAGGGTTCCCCTTCTAAAATAGACCAGAAAAAAAGGGGCACCCTTATTCTAACCTCTCTACTGGAGGACCTAGTAAACCTTGAAACTCTTGTTGCCACCCCCCCTTTTGCGGGCCAAACAAATCCATGACGCTTCTTTCTGTTTGCTTGGCGGGGCTGCCGAGGTCCCAAGCCGTGCGATGGGTCCTACTGGGGCCCGGTTGGTGTTTGGGGAGATGTCAGTGAAGTGAGCAGGCAAGGCTGAAGGGGAGGGGAGCAATGCTTGCACTCTCGCACCCCTCCCGCAACCAAAAGAATTCTCAAAAGCCGACCTTTTGTTTTGTAGGACTTCCCCTTTGCACGATAGTCAAAGTCCTTCAACACTCCTTAAATGTCAACAGCCAAAAGGGTCTCACAAAAGACACCCACATGGTTAGGGATCACCTCAGATGCAGAGCCAGTTCCTTTGGACAAGTGAGAACGAGCCGATGGCACTGGATTTGGCCAGGTTTAATGAAGAATCTGGCCAATGGTTAAGCACAACGCCAAACCAAATGGGTTGGCTACCTTTTGGTGTGTGGTTGGGCAGGGAAACCGGCAGAAACACCACCCATGCCCCATCCAAGGGTTTCCAGAATTATCATCACACCCGTTGACCGGGGCTGCATGTCCGTAACAGTGGGCGACAGGTATCACTGGCTATTAAGTTTCAACATGGCTAGGATTTTTGATAGGCCTCGAAAGTGCTGGGTGATTTTGCCCGAATCCCCTTTGAATGATGCCCACTTCAAGGTTCACTCCAAAAATCTCACTCCCCGAGTTCCCGCACGTTTTTGTGTGTGTGTTTTTTTTTTTTTTGGGGGGGGGTGGAAGACCATGTCAGCGGCAAACAAAAAAAGTTCAGACTTCCTCTGGCCAATGCACTCGGACTCGAGAACTCCTGCGACGAATCCTGGGATCGCAGCCATTTGGCCGGTTCGTCCAGGCGTTTGATCCCTAGAACCAATGGTGTGCATGGCGCCGGAACTCCCTTCCATGGATCCAGTGGCCTTCGAGCGCCGGGTGTCGGACGATCGCAGCTCTGAATCCACCGATGACACCACGAGGCCCGCAAGGGCCGTGGGAGCGTGCGGGGTTTGGACGACCTCAAGGGCGGACTTCAACCTAGGGGCTCCCGTTTTTGTTGGACTTAAGCCTAAGAGGTGGCGAATTTCCCCAAGAAGGGAAGAGGGGATCCGGGTTGAAGTCTGCCTTGAAGACTTGGTGAAAAGCTGGACTGTCGACATCACTTTCTCTGGTTCACTGCGGTGCATGCTCATACCGTGGCCTATGACAACTTGAGGTTTTGAATTGGCCAAAGTGTAGACAACCAGGTGCTGTTGTGAGCCTGACATGTTCCCGCACAAAGGCAAGATCGAAATGGGAAAATACACCTGGGGCGATTCGGCACGTATTTGGCTAATATCCGTGGGCTGCCTGGAAATGCCTGGAATCAAAGGCTGATTGTATAGGTCCATTATGAACCAACGGTCATTTCACCCACACACTGGGGATTTCAGACCAGGGCTTCCCCAACAAAAACACGGACGTGTACATCTAGTTGAGGTGATAACGGACGCCTGCTTTCTTTCGCATTTTTCGCATGAGCTCTCGGATTTGTGTGTGTGTTTTTTCCCCCGATTTTCCAAGGGCCTTTGGATAGCTGCTTTCTTGCGCATTTTTTGCATGAGCTGAGCTCTCGGATGTTTTGTTTTGGTTTCTTTCAGCCCCAGGAGCTGGAAAGACAAAACCTTCCAGCGCCAGAGCTCCATCTCCACCTCCGCGGGCACTGAGCGCAGCCCTTCAGAGGCGCTGATGGCTGGGAGCCGTGCGCGGGCGGGCGAGGGCCTGGTGCTTGTCCCAAGAAATGGGAGAGTCCAAAGGTCTGTGTGGGTAGTCAAGGAATCCAAACCCATATAAAAAGCCAAAAGGAAATCAAGGGTTACCTGCTAGGGCTTTTCAACTTGTTTTTTATGTGCGGGGAAAGCAAGCAGAGCATCCTTGAAAAAGGCTCTTCACAAGAATGGCCCCGAAACGAGGCTGTGCAAAAGGCGTTGGCCCCCTTGCCGCGCGAGTGTACTGTCGGTCTCTTTGCGGCCAGGGTGAAGACCATTGGCCGTGTCCGGGGGCTCAGCCGCTGATCAGGTTGCCTATGTCCCTGTTGGCACTTGAATATATTTATGACATGTTGCTCAACAAATGTAAAAGAACAAGACGCAAGAAAGTAAGGACGTCTTGTCCAATCAGAATGTCTTGTTCAGTTAGAGTTTTAACAATGAATATTCCAGTTCAAATCACATGTTGCGCAGGATTTCCTTTCCAACAGACGTATCTTGGGCCATCAGCTAACATTTAAACATAATTTCTTCAACAATGTTGGGACCTCTGAATTATGATGTTATGAATTTATGAGTTATACTTAATTTACTTCTCAAATGGTACTCAATTTCTAACTCAAATTGAATAGATTAAGAAGGACACATTCCAATTAGCATTTCTTTCTTAAATTTGAATTTGATGACTATTGATTTGATTTCAATTTATACATTTTACCAGATGTCCTGCACAACTTTGTTCTTCACACATCAAATGAGTCAACATTGAATACTGTACCAACACTTAGATGTGAACTAAACAAGCGCAGTGAACACAGAAGCTCTTGCGCACAGGCGCGAACCGGGAAAGCGAAAAAGCAAAGAAGGTTCAGACCCATGTCCCAGATCCTGGAACTACTCCGGATTGAGATTGATTTCTCGAAGTTTTTTTGGGCATTTGCCTCCAGAGGCAGATGCAGATGCACATTCTTCCAGGTTTAGCTTCCAGATGCTTCCTTTTCTGAAAACCCGGCACGCTCGGTGTGACGTGTTCTGACCTAATATTTGGGACCCTCATAAATCAAGCTGCGCCATTTGGCCCCGCCCATTTTCGAGCTTTAGCAGTACGGAAACAAAATGAAAACATGGAAACTCGACTCCAACAGTTCAACAATAGTAGAGTTTGTGGAATACTAAAGTAGTGTTGCCCACTTAAAACTTCCCACCGTATTTTGGAGGATATTTGGGTGCTCAACTTTGGCCTTGTCCGCCTGGCCCACCTGGGAAGCAGCAATGCATCCGAGGTTCATTTTGCGCGCTCAGCTCCATACTCCAAATACCCTCTTTTTTCAGGGTATCTTGTCGACCCTCTACTAAAAAAGCAGGTATTTACCATGGAAAACCAGGTTTTCCCAAAAATACCCTGAAAAAAACGATATTTTGAGTAGGGGTGGCCAGTGCTTCAGTTGCCTCCGTAGTGGGTAGCCAGGTGTGAAAACCCCTGGTTACCTAGTGGCGAAACGCCAATCGGACGCATTGGGTTTTGCTGTATTCCGACCACCGGCCTATCTGAAATCTCCGAGCCACCATTGCCCTGGCTGCCACAAGAGCAGCCTTGACTGTCCAGTGGGATCCAGGAAACCTTCAGATCCCCTCTTTGTCCTGGTCCTTGGAATGGCACCCAGCTTGCATTTTGCTAGAAACCCGTGCGTATGTGCAATACATCTAAGCAAACAATTCCATTATATAAACAAGCAACTAAATAGATAAATACATAAATATATTAATACATGGATAAATCAATAAGTCAATGAATAAGTAAATAAATGACAAATCAGCACATACATAACTCATGACACAACTACATATATATATATATATGCATATACGTATATGTATATGTTTGTGTACTTGCTCATTCATTTCATTCGCTCCCTTTGCCTCCTTTGAGGCCTGGAGCACAGCCTCACGAAGGCAGGGGTGCCGAGAACAAAAAACAACTTGAAGCACCGGGCTCCAAACCACCAAGTAGAGAGTACCTGGGAAACCTGGAGAGGGAAACCAATTGGAACTGGCGTCCCCTTTGAGTTGATGTGAGGCCTGCTGACTCCAAACGGGTGAGATAATACCAGCAGTCGCAAGCCCTGGCGAATAGTCCTGTTCCGGAAAGCTTGGTCGGTTTAGCGCTGGGGTTTCCAAATTTAACCCGCAAGTGAGACTCACTTTTAGCAGGGCGTGTGAAACCGGACAGCCGAGTTTAAAGGGGCCAAAAAGCTGATCCATGCAATCCCTTAGCCACTTGAAGTCCAAAGATCACATTTGGAGGTATTCTCAAAATTTCCTGGGGCTTTTGTTGAACCCGTCTAAATTTAGAGGCCCGCGTTTCCTCTCAAGCCGCTTTTCCTTTTCTTGGCTCATTTCGAATTGAAAACGCTCACCGCCGGTTGGGGCGAAGCTCTAGGTGTCGGCGCTGGCGCTGCAGAGCGATCTCCTCCAAAAGTTCTCCTCCCCGAGCTTCCAGAAGGAGCCGGTTTCGCTTTGAACCGCACGTGCGGCTAACGGGAGATGATTGGGCAGCCGGGGCGGGGCTCGGCACGTTGCGATCGATGCAAGCTATTTGCCTTTGGGCGAAAGGCATGGCGTAGGTCGCTAGTCCAGGCAGATGAAATCGGAACGTGGAGCCCAAGCCATGATTCGCATAATTTGTCGGGGGACCCCTTTTGAAGTTCCATTGTAATTTGAGGGCGGGGGTCCCTTGCAAATAAACGGATGCAAGGCTCAAGAGTGGCAAAGAAGACAATCATGACTGTTTCGCGCGGCCTGGGTGGCGTTTCATGAAGATCGTGCGTCGCAAAAGCGCTGGTGGCAAGTGCAACAAATGTTTGCATTCGTGGAGATATAGGGTGCCACCGCATTCAAGGGAAGCTAGTGCGAACATGTACGCACGTTTTTGCGCCGCAATGCTCAGAACAAGGCCATGCGAAACTGTCGCGGGTTTTTTTCAGCTCCAAGAATCTGTCACCTGATTTTGGCCGCCTGTTTGGCGCGGACCTGTCGGATGAGTCGTGGAAAAAAACGGACTTTCTTTGGGGAGCCAAGTAAGGCGCGTGGTCCCTAAGCTCCCAGGTCCCAAGCGTGTTCATTCGGGTTTGCCAAATGCTCACTTGCCCAAAGCGAATCGACCTTTTCACCTTTTGGTTTTCCTATTTTGGTCCATTTTTAGTAAAGGTCCCAAAAGGTGATCACCTTTTATTTCCAGGTCTTTTGGGCAAGTGAGAATGAGTTTGGCGTTGTCTCATGGCTGGTGTGGGGCTTGTGGCTGGAGTGGGCAATCCGTCCGCAAGTGGGAGGTGTTGGACATGGGTTCAACAGACACGGCCGTGTGGTTGGTGCCTTGGGTTCTCTCTCCAACTTTTGCCTGCATCCTGATGTGCCGGAGAATCGCGAGGGTAGGGATTCAGCTGCCCAACTTGGCTTTCCAGGTAGGGCCATGTTGGTTTGTCTCCAAAAAAAATGGGAAGCCGCAAACTGTCTGGAACAACGGGCACAGACACCCGGTTGGCATTTGACCATGGGCTTTTGTTTTGACCCGCCAGGAGAAGTACACACTTGACGCTCGGACTGGAATAGGTCGAGTCGGCTGGGGCAGAGAAACAGCCAAAACTGAGCACGCATCCCAGAAGCATAGTTTCCTGGGATCTTGAAAGGTGCAGAAGCCCCTCCAAAACAGGACAAACCATGGTCCCTCAAAAGGAGGTTTGCCAGATAGGTGTGTGCTTTTCTGAGGCTGCTTCTTAAACCTTAGTGCTTTAGGGGACGCCAAAGTAAAAGCACGATGTGTTAAGTCTCCGTATTTGATACATGCCCAACTCTCAGCAACCATGTGCGTAGTGTGCAGCATCCGATGGAGCACCTTCAATGGGTCACCCAAGAAATGGCCTGAGGATTTTTTCCAGGTTGACCCTTGGGACGGTGCCGCAAATTTGGAGCAACTGTGAGCATCACTTGCAGGTGAGGGTTTCCTTCACCCTGATTTCACTTTAACCAATGCCAGACATTGGTGGCTGAAATCAAGTTCCCCAAAAATGGCAGCTACCAATGTTGGCGCAAAACAACGGGGTGGGCGTGTCTTTTTTGGAAAATGGGTGGGTGTCCTTTTGGTTCCCCTTTGAAACCACAACAAAACAGGTGGGTTGGGGTTCGGACTTCCGCTCGGGTTCCTCCCTGATGGCTTGGGAATTTTCAGTTGCACCCCTGATTCTTGAGTGGAAATCGGACACCACCCCTCAACCAAAGCACCGATTCGGCTCCAAACCACCCTTTTTGAGGGAAGCTGAGCAAAAGAACAACTCCAATGAAGCCCAATGATGGTTGTCCTTTTGGTTTCTCACTAAAAAATATGCCCAGGCGGTATCCCCAACCCTCCTTTTGAACCCTCCCTGACAGCTGCCCCAAACCACCCCGAACGAGCCGGTTTCTGGGCAGAGACCAGCTCTTGAAAAGAAAAAAAGCCACACAAGTCAGCTTCACATGAATTGGTGTGAGGTGAGCCTGGGGTGGTTTCCTATCAAGAGCCGGCTGCGCTGCAGGGGGAAAGCAACACCCTTGAGTGGTGGTAAAAACTGGGGGGTGGTTTCCCCAAGAAGGAGTGGGGCAAGCCCAAGGTGCGACAGCACATGAAGCCCCTGGCCGGCCGTGCCGCGCTCACCAAACTGGTGCGCGCCAGGCGGCCGATCGAATTCCGTCTAACTCGAGTTCGGCGGAATCCGTATCGGACTGAGGGGGCGATCCATCTCCGGCTCACCCGAAAAAAGTGCGGGGTCTCACTTCCTGAGCCCATTCTTGTTTGCTAGTGGGTTGGATCTTTAGACTTTAACTTGTTTGTTGAAATCAAGGGGATGTCCACCAACCCCCCCAAAAGTTGAGAACTTTTTGCCGGGGGGTCAGCAACCAAGTCATGGACTGTAAGCTTTTTGCGTCGACCAGGTTAGTGGCAACCGTTTGGACTATTCTTTTGGCCAAGCCACTCGGGAAGTGAGGGGTTGGTTTACTCACCCAGTGAATCTACCTGGAAATGACCAAGATGGGTTTTCCCTGAGCAACCCGTTTTATGTCACGTTATGTTGTGCGTCCTCTCTCCCTCACTCCCTCCCTCCCAACTGAGGTTTTCTTTTAGCTTCCTTTTGAAACAGTGCGAACTTGCGCGAGGGATCGAAGCTGAGAAATTACAGGGCAGGAAGACCGGGGCCGGGGGCGGAAATCCATTGAATGTATGTGTGCACGTGTATAGGGGTCGTGTGTGTGTGTGTGTGTGTTTGCTTTTGAAGGTACGACCCTCAAATGACATTTGCTCACATGGTTTGTAAAAAGCTTGGAAACCAGTCAGCAGTGTCTGGGGATAAGTTATCCGATAAACAGGCGTTTGGGTTGAGAGAAGGGCGCCGCTGTCATTGCCGAGGATGCCTCTGCATGGACGCTTATGCCCGTGTTCAAAATTCGCTCACGAACATATGCAAATACATGCGTTTTGCGGGCGTTCGCGGGCGTTTGATCTTTTTTTGTGGGCGATGTGTGGGCCTCATCAGGCGAGGAACCCTCCCGCATGTACTGACAGGGGGATGCACTGGGTAGGTGGGTTTGTTGGCATCGCAACATGCAGTTCCTTTCCTTTGCAGCCAAAATCCATCCGTTGCAAGTAAGCCATGCAATCCCGCCTTTTTGGTTGTCGCTCAAGAAACATGTCCAATACAGTCAAAAGACAGAAGTACAAAGAATTCATTGTGGCTCTTGGGTCCGGGTTGGTCCAATTGAACAAAGGGAACTCCGCCATTTGTTGGGTCTCCTTTTCGGGCTCCCTTTTTTTTGACCCATACCCATATATCATTAAGAAACAACATGTACATACAACATACATTGCATTAAATGACATTACATTGCTGAGTTGTCCAAAGCTGACCTTCCCCTCTTTTGTTTCCAGGTCCTTCTTGGGCCAAACAAGTTACATTCCTTACCCCCCCGACCAATTAACATAACAACTGAAGTTCGGGTGGACCTGGTTTGGACCATTTGTCCTTTTAAAGGGACCCCCGAACGTCAGATTCCATGTTAAGTAATGGGAGGATACATTAACCCAGGTAGATGTTCTGTGCGAGGCAGATGGAGGTCATCCCTAGCTACGGCTTCGACGCCTCACAGGAAGGCGTTCGGATTTGGAATTTGGGAGCGGAAGCCTAGGGCTAGCAGTTCGAAGGCTGCGTTTGAGCTCTTTCCCATGTCGTACTGTGGGAAATCCGTTTCGCGCCACTTTTCGCGCCACTTTGACACCATGGAAAACCATTGTTTGTTGGTATTTGGAGGGGGGGCCATCATTCCAGGGGGTCTTAGGTGGTGCAGGATTTATTACCAATAGGCCACCTATGATTCTGTTCGTACTCTGTCTAGCCCAAAACGGACTTTTTCTGAACAGACCCCAGTGAAAGTTGATCTCGTAATGTTGGCTTTGAGATTCCGCTGATTTGCCAAGGGGGAACAAGGGGGGAACCCTGCCGGGAAGTTGGAGCCTGATGAGAACCCCGGGGCCCGTGAGGCGCGGCTGAGTGGTCCGAATGAGTAAACCGACCCCAGGTCTATTGAGCCGCCAGGTGTGCGGCTTGTTCAACGTCAACCCCGAATTCTGTTTTTTTCCAGTTTCTTGTGTAATGTTGTCCCACAGGTTACCGGTGGATGAGGGTTCCCTCCATTTTTCATTTTGAGCAACTGACTGGATTGCTGACTTGTGTTTTGTGCTCGCCTAGGCTCAGTTGAGCCTAGGAGCAACATGGGGAAAGTCGATCTGGGGCCGGGGGTAAGACCACATAGCCAGGGCGCATATGTTTTCCAGCTTTTCCGGACATGGACCCTCCTTGGACTATAGCCCCAGGCAGGCACGTCACGGATTGTCATTTTTCTGGTGGGCAATGGAACCTGGTCCTGCCATGGGAGGCTCTTTAGGAATTCGATTGGGGTGCAGTGCCTCCTTCGGCACTTGTGTCGGCATATAGTTCAACATTATCAGTGCTTTCACTTAACCGGGGGCAAATACCACGATGTAACACCTAGACTATAGAGATAACAGGAGAGCACTGGGATTGGTTTATCCAATGGGCAAGCAACGTGGGATAAGTAATTCCTAGATAGCCAAGTTGCTGTTTTTTCAGTCACTGTTGCTGGTTTTTGGGGTAAAGTGCATGGAGAAAAAAAAGAAAGGCGATCGCAACTGGCGATCCAGGTTCTTTCCTTTGGCCAGACATTCCATGCAGCAGCCAGCATTCGGAGTCTCCGGTCGTCGCGGTCGCCGCGGTAGCCAGGTGTTGAGAGCATGCTGCGCGCCTTCAAGAAGTTCGAGACAGATCCCGACATCTATGTCACTTGGTAGGGGTGATATGATTGCTCCCGTGGCCATTTGGTTTCTCGGATCTTTGGGGACGTTAGAGCTTTTTGGGTGGTAGTTGCTCCCTTGAATTGAACGATTTGGCTTTCCATCAAAACGATTGAACCAAACTCTTGCAGAAATATGCTGCCTGGTCTGGGCGAAGCCTCAAAGACGAAGGAGTGAGATAGACTCAGGCATGCCGCAGCTTGCCAACAGCTTGAAAACAGCTCGTTTTGCAATGCGTGGGTCGGACCACCCCTCAGGACACATCCCAGAACTTGTGGGACCTGTTTGCAAGCTCCGACGCACCCATCTTGGAATTGCAGGACCAAGTCAAACCCAATGCCCCATGTGCTGTAAGGGACTAGCGTCCAAGGTGTTCAGCCCTTCGGTATGTTGCATCCTTGGTAGGTTTGGCGGGCAACCAAAATCTCACCATCCTGATAAGGGGAATGCAGACAAACAATTCGACCTGACCTTCAGAAATATGACATACATGCATGTGTCGCTTTTGAGTTGGTACCCCGTTTTTGGTGGTTGAAAAGGGGAAGCCAACAAGAAAACCAGAATGTTTGTTGCTTCCCCTAAAAGACACGCCCACATAAGTGTTTTATACCGTGTGAATCTTGGAATAGCCCGGAATAGCCATATGATATCGATGTCGTATTGGTAAAAGCTGTGCCTCATTGCTCCCTCCTCCCCTTCTCCCCGAGCTTCCCGGATCGGAGGTGGGTTCCGTGGCCATCCAAGACGCGCTGTCTTTGAAACCATTGGACTCCAAGGAGAAGACGGAGCAAAAGGAGCTTTGAAGGGAAGCTTGTGGAGCTCAGTTTTCTGAGTATCCCGAAACTTTAGTCATTTTTGGGGTTTGGGAAGGCCATTTTGGTGGACACAAATAATAATTGCGGTTTGGCCAGCCCAGCCCACAACCCACCTGGACTCACTCCCAGAGTAGGCCTGGACTTGAGTCATTTTTGTGGGTTGGGAATGCCATTTTTGTGATCAAACAGTTTGGTTGCTTTCTTTTTTTTGGGCCAGCCCACTCGTTCGGAAGTGGGTTGTGGATGGGCCTGGAGTTTTTGTTGATCAAATCGGCCACTAACATGTCGAACCCACCAAAAGGTCCCTTTTCAAGGTTTTGTGAGGTTCCATGTTTGTGGATCCTCTTTCGGGGTTCTCAAGGGACCCTTTCACACATACCCACTCAGCCAAGAATGGGTAGATGATCGGTCGTCTTTTTCACGGGAGACGGGTGTGGCAAAACCAGATCGTTTCTCCCAAACAGAGGTTCCGCGGGTGTGGCAAGGGGCGAGGTCCCTACGTTAAACATATCCTTGGCCTTAGTGCTTCCAGGCGTTTCGCCACGGCAGGCACGGTGAAACCATGATGTAAAACCTAGACGTAGCCGTACCTGCTTACCTACTAGTCACTGGAGCTGGGCTTGCCAACTGATCCGTGGGGTCAGATCGGCCACTGCGTCTAGGTGAAGACGTTTCGAGACCTCCGAATCCCCCCTCCCCCCCCCCCCCCGAACCCCCCGCAAAATCGGGGCAGCATTGTCCAAACGCAGTCAGCTTGAAGAAACACCGAGATAGCCAAGTTGCTGCCTTTTTTCAGTCACTGTTGCTGGTTTTTTGGGTAAAGCGCATGGAAAGAAACAGCAACTGGCGATCCAGGCGCACCACAAAGCAAGCAAAACGCTGCGTGGTCTTCCAGGGTCCTCGAACCTGTCAGGACTTGGTGATCAAGCCGAGCACACCTCACCGCGTACGCGAGTGTCTTGCCGGAAAACCTCGCCGGTCCGAGTCCGAAGATATCCGAAGCGTTCCATTTGCTCAAGCCTATTGTTGAATGTCCCCTTTTGATTTTGAAAGGAGTCTATGACTACTGGAAATTTTAGTATTCTCTCCTGGCGACTTGAGCAAATGGAGGTGGCTGATTGGATCTTTGGACTTGAACTTTTGGGAAACAGGTCGGATAATTCCATTGGGCCCTCAAAAAGTGAGCACTCTTTGCAGATGTGTCGTCGCAGCAAACCAAGCATTTTCGGGAGGTTTGGATCAGAAGAAAACACACTTGGCACTAAATGGCTCCATGCGCAGTGAATCATCACGATTTCCGGGTATCAGGCTGCGAGGCAAGTTTGCCTCTTGCCAGCGCGGCATGCACGCAGACAACAGCAAGATTCTAAGACCTTCGCAAGAGCGCACGGCATGGATTAGCTGCTAGGACACCAGGGAGTCAGGGTTGATTGCTCAGTTTTCCACTCCCGCGGGAGCTTGCTCCTTAGTCCTTGGTGTGCCGCTTGTTGCAAGATCCTTCTCTCTCACCGGCTTGTGAGGGTATCAACAAATTCGGGGCGGGTCACCCATCGCTCCATGAATCCTCCGATCTGTGACCCTTCAATGCGTTTTTGAACCCGTTAAACGGTTGCCCTGAGACCCGAGATTTGAGCAAGCTGACAAGAGTAGCCTCAAGTAACCATTTGTAGCTGAATCTTTTGAACCATGTCCGCCCTGTGAACTCGGCAGGGGTTGTTATCCTTTTGGTTTGCACGTTGCAACTTTGCCCTCCGCCCAACGTGGAGGTGGGTAGGGGGCTTCCCCAAAAGGAAAGTAGTCTTCCAAAACCCTCCTGTCAGCTTCCATCATACGTGCTTCCAGCTATCACCATAGTAGGCAACCCTTCAGAATAAAAGAAAAGAAACAGGGCTCCTTAAAAGATACATATTGTCAATTTGAAACATGTTTTTTTCCACCAGAATAAAGGGAAACCACCATTTACAAGGCAATGTTCAGGTGTATAATGTAAGGATCCCTGAGAAACCAACACTGGCGAATTGAGGCGAACCGCCCAGAAGCACTGGGCTTGTTGGGTTCAACGCCCAATTTGAGCGTCGGACCATCAATACCTTCCGACTCCCGGCAGACGGCAGCCGGAAATGTGCTGAGACTGTGAGGGAATCCTGCGGTGTCTTGGGCTGATGTTTTCTCACGTCAGTTGCCTCAATGTTGCAGGCAACAAGCATCTTGGAGCCATCCCTGGCTTGTATTTGCACCGGTTCGGGGGTGTAATGAGCTCAAGCCATGGCAAAGATCCTTTACTTGGGAATCCCTTATTTCAGGTTCTGGAAACATGGCGGATTGATGCAACCGTATGTCATGGTTGTTGCTGGGAAACCTTTTTACATGTTTGCTTATTGTGGTTTAGTGGTTGAAATCCAATCACATAACTGCTAAAAATTAACTTTTTGCTCCCCTTCCAACGTTACTCCGAGAGTAGCCGAGGCTCTTGCGGGCATTGCTGGTGGAGTTCAGCATGGCATCTTTCCAGCAGGACGTCCGCAGTCTGAAGCGCCAGGCGACCAAATCAGCTCAGGTCTCTGCTTTTGGTGGGTCTGCGGTGTTGTTTGTTGTTGTTTTTTCTTACGCATTTTCAGATTGGTTAGTTCGGGAAACCAACCTGTTGGGTTGACGGGGGGGTTTGCCCGGACTTTCACGCCCCACGCATGCGGATCCTCAGCGTGTTCGCGGATCCCGCCTTTTCAGCCCCACACGCCAATGTGACTTCTCCGCTATCTGCGAAGTTCTACGCGACTGCGCGGTCCCATTTGCTTTTCTGACACGCAGCCACTTTGCCGCAGGTGGTTTTAGACACCTGGTGTCTAAGAGGGCCTGGGGCTTGGGGTCTTCTTGCGTTTGAAGAGCTACCTTCCCGTATGCTGGTCTTTGTCTCCGCTGCGCTCTTGGTACCGAGCAGGAACGGAAGTTCTGCCAGCAAAGTTATCAGCGCAGCTCATGACTTGTCCTCTTCGCATATACAAGGCAGCCCGGCCTGGGCAGCTGCATGAAAGTGATGGTTGCATTGTGAAGGTCTCTCACTAAGAGCTTCAAGCAAATGAGAATGCTGCGCTGCCAGCAGCGCGTATTCGAATCTCAGATTCGAATACGCAAAGTCGGACATTTGCAGACTTTGCTGTGATCCCAGCCACGATTCACTGCTATTCGCATAGGATTTGCACAATTCCCAACCCGCGTCCAAGAGTGACCGTCATTCGGTCCGGGCAAACCCCCCTGATGTTTCAAATCCCAAGTCTGCCCGAAATGTCCCAGAGAGCAGCAAGACAAATTCCCGCTATGACCCATGTCGAAACTTTCTTTGCCCATGCAAAGAATTCCCCCCCCCATTCCTGCCTGAAGCCGCGGGAGATGTTGTTTCCTGTCCAAAAGATTGTTACAGCAACGAAGCCCCAGTGCTGCGGGGACTGGGGGCTGGGCCAGGCTTACGCGGAGATACCCCACTCTGCAAACCCAGCGCCTTCACTTGTTCAGCCTTTTCAGCCCATCTTTCGTTTTTGTTGATTTTTCGGAGGATTTATGTTCCCTTTAACATTTCGTGTTCTACCCATGCATGCCCCACAGGCTGGCAGACATGACTTGGGTCGAGCTTCAGCCCGAGGTGAAATTCAAGAAGAAACATGTACCCTGGGGTCACCATTATAACAATGGGGGTCCCGCTCAGCTTGCTGGACTCCTTCTGCGTCTTGTTACCAGCTCTGTCGTGCATGTTCGACTTTTGCTGCACGAGTCTTGCAGAGCTCTTCTTGCATCAGCGGCCCAGCTGCAGACTTTGTGGGTGGAGCACGCAGTTGTGGTTGAGTACAGCTTGGTATTGCCTGATTTCTTGGGCGTTTTGCCGTTTTCACCTTGGATGAGTACAGATTGCTGCGCATGACTTTCGGATTTGCATGCTTTACTGTCTTGACCTTGGATGAGTACAGATTGCCGCGCATGACTTTCGGATTTGCATGTTTCAGGGTGGGATGGGGTGCTTTGTTGCGGGCGCTCAAAGTGGTGCTTGCCTGTAGCCTCCGTCTTGCCGGCTGGCGTGCGCTGCTGTAGGCCTGAGGAGAGCGCAGGGAAATATAACCACCGTCATTTACCCGAGGTTTTTCATCAACCATTCTTGAAATGGGCGGTGAACCCCAGGGTCTAGAGAAACATTTTGCGTGCTTCGTGCTCGGGCGCGAGTTCTGAGCATTGCATCCGCGCTCAGGACCGTTGGCATTTTGACAAGTTATTCTTGCGATTCGTGTTGGCAGTGTTTTTATCAAAGTTCCGGACCTGATCCTCGCAATTGTGCAATTGTGCCACTGGCCCCAGGAACCCCCCGGGCGCCCCCAACCAAACGGCAATGAGCTTCTTGGATCCGAGCCGGATGTCGGCCAGGTCATCTCGCAGCGGCGCAGGATCGCCCGGAGAAATGGAGAGGATTCGGGGAATTGGGAAGATCCAGTGGCCTGGCTGCGCAACCGCAAGCTATAATATTATAGTCTACGTCTGTTCTGGGCACGGCTGTGAACGTTCCTCTGGCGCCTTATTGATGGAGAAAGATGTCGTTGGCATGAACGTTGGTGTCAGCCATGCAAGCTTTTGGTATCAACACCTTGCGGGCCATCTCGCGCCGAATGCAGGCGGAAATTCAGTCGAAGGCATGAGTCATCGGGCGCAGGAATTTGTTGACCCCGCCGAAAAGTGGTCTGATTCCCCACTAAACCCAAGGACACCCCCGCGTGTTTATAAACTGAGGTTGATGAATATGGGGTCAACTTGAGGCCACGCACACACTGTTGCAGCAGATCTTGGGAGGGATATGGCAACACGTCCCTCCATCAGCCCCCATTTGTTTCTTTTGCAATGGGTCCTCACTTGCAATTTTAAAGCTGTAATAGGCCCTTGGCCTTGCAGCGTGAAGAGTGTAGAATTTGGTGGCGCTGTTGCTCTGATTGACTGGCTTTAGGGGGGTCCACCTTTGATCGAGTGCATGCGGCATTCCAACTAAGGTTGGCAACAGCGAAGGTGGTATCGTTGCACTAAAGTTGAGTTGCTACAAGTGCCTGTGCTGTTTTTGTGCATGTCTCCATCAACATGTGTGACCCACATTTCACATTTGGACAGTGTTTGCGGGTTACTCAGACAAGCCAGCCCCGTCCAGGCGCTGACTGGGCCTTGGATTCTTCCATTTGCTGGAATCAATATGCGTTGCTTTCCCTGGTTGATGTTTCAGGGAATCACTACTTGATATATTTGCTCATTCCTTCCAGGGGGCGAAAACGCACGCACCTGGCTCGGCTTTGCCCGATTCGCCGAGGACGGCTACTACCGCCTGCCGGGCCGGGGGAGGTTAGCTTTGCAGGTCTACCGGGTGGTGCTGCCTTGCTTCGGCGCCTCAGGCCGCAAGATGGCGCCAGGCCCATCCAGAAGCACTTCAGCCCCAAGGCCTCTCCAGCGATTAGGATTAAGACTTTCACTGAGGCAATAACTGGGAAGTACAAAAAAGATACAAAAAACAAACAAAAAACAAAAACAATACAAACCAAAAATACACACTGAAAAGCAAAGCAAAACAAAAAAACACCCCGGGGAAAAAAACAACACAAAATAAGCTCAGGTGATATCCCCAACAGCATGCGGTGCTCTTTTTAATGCTCGCACCACCCCGCAGCCCTCGCAGAACCTCGTGGAACCATCGTGGAACCCGGGTGGAACCCTAGTGGAACCCTAGTGGAACCCTAGTGGAACCAGTGGAACCCTCGTGGAACCTTATCTCAGGGCCGCCCCGGACCACCCCGGAGCCTACCTGGGCTGAGACCCCAAAGCTTCCAGCTGTTGGGGAAAAACAGAAAACAAACAGACAAAAAACAGAAAACAAACAACACGCATGCACAGAAAAAAGGGAAACAGGGATGCCTGGTCTGCCCCTGAAGTATCACGGGCGGCATTTCGTTCTTTTTTTGTTTTGTTTTTTTCTTTTGTTTTTTTCCTCGTTTTT
This sequence comes from Effrenium voratum, assembly GCA_963377175.1. NCBI lineage: Eukaryota > Dinophyceae > Suessiales > Symbiodiniaceae > Effrenium > Effrenium voratum. The sequence continues at coordinate 1,373,720 of CAUJNA010000213.1, read as the reverse complement.
TTGCACATTTTGGATGCCTGGTCTGCCCCTGAAGTGTCCCGGGCTGCATTTTGTTGTGTATGTGTTCTTTTGTTGTTGTTTTTTTGTTCTTTTTTTGTTTTTTTCCTCGTGTTTTTGCACATTTTGGATGCCTGGTCTGCCCCTGAAGTGTCCCGGGCTGCATTTTGTTCTTTTTTTGTTCTTTTTTTGTTCTTTTTTTGTTCTTTTGTTTTTGTTCCTCGTGTTTTTACACATTTTGGATGCCTGGTCTGCCCCTGAAGTGTCCCGGGCTGCATTTTGTTGTTTATTTGTTCTTTTTTTGTTCTTTTTTTGTTTTTTTTTCTCGTGTTTTTACACATTTTGCATGCTTGGTCTGCCCCTGAAGTGTCCCGGGCTGCATTTTGTTTTTATTTGATTTGTGTTTGTTCTTTTTATGTTTTTTTCCTCGTGTTTTTGCACATGTTGGATGCCTGGTCTGCCCCTGAAGTGTCCCGGGCTGCATTTTGTTCTTTTTTTGTTCTTTTGTCGTTCTTTTTTTGTTTTTTTCCTCGTGTTTTTGCACATTTTGGATGCCTGGTCTGCCCCTGAAGTGTCCCGGGCTGCATTTTGTTGTGTATTTGTTCTTTTTTTGTTCTTTTGTTGTTCCTTTTTTTGTTTTTTTCCTCGTGTTTTTACACATTTGCATGCTTGGTGTGCCCCTGAAGTGTCCCGGGCTGCATTTTGTGTTTTATTTTTTTTTTTATTTTTATTTTTTTTTCCTCGTGTTTTTGCACATTTTGGATGCTTGGTCTGCCCCTGAAGTGTCCCGGGCTGCATTTTGTTGTGTATTTGTTTTTTGTTTGTTCTTTTTTTTTCCTCGTGTTTTTTGCACATTTTGGATGCCTGGTCTGCCCCTGAAGTGTCCCGGGCTGCATTTTGTTGTTTATTTGTTTTTTGTTTGTTCTTTTTTTTCCTTGTGTTTTTTGCACATTTTGGATGCCTGGTCTGCCCCTGAAGTGTCCCGGGCTGCATTTTGTTGTTTTTTTCCTCGTGTTTTTGCACATTTTGGATGCCTGGTCTGCCCCTGAAGTGTCCCGGGCTGCATTTTGTTGTTTATTTGTTCTTTTGTTGTTCCTTTTTTGTTCTTTTTTTGTTTTTTTCCTAGTGTTTTTACCCATTTTTCATGCTTGGTCTGCCCCTGAAGTGTCCCGGGCTGCATTTTGTTTTTTATTTGTTTTTTGTTTGTTCTTTTTTTGTTTTTTTCCTCGTGTTTTTGCACATTTTGGATACCTGGTCTGCCCCTGAAGGGTTTCTGGCTGCAGTTTTTTTGTGTTTTTTTTTTTTTTTTTTTTGTTTTGTGTTGTTTTTTGTTTGTTTCCGCGTCTGTATGTTTATCTTTTTGCTGATTTTCAGTGATTGCCTATCTCTGAGGGTCATAAGAGTAGGAGCTTCCAGACAACGTGCGAACCAGACCACAACCCCTTGTTTTTGGAGGCTTCTCTTGCGATCGGTTCGATCAGCGCTGAGAAATGGAAGCACTTAAGGAAAACCGGCATCCCGAGTTGGCTTCCTGAAAAATCCGCGGTTCCCCAGCTTCTGGAAACATAGAGACTGGGGTGGTATGGTCGGGGCTGGGCATGGCTCCGGGCTAAAGGCCAAGGGCTACCGAGAGCTTCCACAGGCGAGAGGCCACCCTGCCGGCATTTCTGGGGCTGTGAAAGCGAAACCGGGGAAAAGCTCATCGGCTTCCGGCCCATGAGATGGGCCAATTCGCCCCGTTCCGTTCCGAGGTTTTGAGGGCAGCAAGGCCCTGGGCAGGGGGTTTGGAGGGGGTTTCCCCCTTGAAAAGTCGTCTCACTTTCCGAGGGCCAGGCGCTTCTTGTTGGGCCATCCGGTGGTTTATCTCGATGTGAAAATCATATGATTCATCTTCTGCTGTCTTGGAGCAGTGGGAACGTCTTGGGTACACGAGCCCCAAAATACCGGCTGCATGTTGGAGTTCGCTAGCTATGGGCCATGCTCAAAATCGCTATTTTGGGCTGGGGACAAAAGCTGAGGTTTATGCTTTGCAAGCCTTTCGTTCAAACAAATGAAGCTCCAAGATGAGGAAAGGGCCATTTTAGACTTTGTGCATGCGTCAGAGGTCCAGCACCCCAACCACTGCCTTCAGTTTGGACATGGGACGAGGCAGTGCGTGGGGGGGTGGGGTGGTGGGGTCCATGGGCCGAAAGATGCGCGGAGCCCATGGCAGGCGGGGGTGAAGGATATGATCCTCCACTGCGCAGAGTACATGTCGGACAGCGAGGTGTCTGGCCTTGTGAACTCCATCAACCTGAAGCTTGGCATGACGCAGGCGGGGAAAGGACTTCCTGAGTCCCTGAACCTTTTTGAAAAGGTAAACCATTTTAGTTTTCTTCCCCAGAATTAGTTCCCCTTTTAACTTTTTTGCTTTTTTGGGGCTATCTTTGTTTTCCATTAACCAGGCAAAAACATATATTTTTTGCTGGGGTCCTAATTCCAGCCAAGCTTTTAGTACCCTGAAAAAGGGGATGCTTGCACAGGGACGCTGTTTGGGACGCTGGTTTTTTGGGATGTTGCTTGAGGTGCTATCTGGGGCCCATACTGGTGTATTTGTTCCTTGGGTGGGGGGCCCCGAAAACAACACACCTAATTCCTAATTCCTTGTTTGGAAACTGAAGTGCCACCAGTCAACTGACCAACTGACCAACTGACAGGAGGCATGCCAGAGATGGCGCAATCTCATCCTGAACTTCGCGGATGAGGATAGGTCCTAAGCACATCCAAGGACCTCAGCTGGCTCAACGTTTGGTGACATTTGGCACCCATCGCCTCGTGTAAGTAAGATGATGTTGGAATATACTGTACATATATATATATATATATATATTCTGGGTCTAGGTTGAACGTTGACCAAGTTGAGGCACTCCAGGTGGGTCTTCAAAAGGACCCCCAGGCGGCCGTTTGATGCCTAGAGGGCGCCAGAAATGGCGCAAAAAATGGCTGCATGCCCTTCGGGTACTGTGCAAAATACACTCTCCCCGGAGGCATGCGGAGACCCAGACAGACGTTCCAAACGAGCCGCCCAACAGCTTTTAACCGATGCTGGCCTAGCCTAGCATCACCGCCCGTCATCATTTAGAATGATGGGTGAAATTTGGGACTCGTGTTAGTCGCCATCCATGAGATTTCACCTCAAAAAATCATTTGGATGGCAAGGACACGCTATTCTCAGGCACGGGTGATTTGAAGACGGTGCTCTTGTGTTGCTTGTTCGGAGGGGAACCCCAGCGTTTGCCGTAGAAATTTCGCAGGACAGGCAACTTCTAAGCTCCTACACCTAGATTGCATCAGAACGATGATTGGTTTAGCACACACTCATTCAGGGTTGGCGATTCAGCTGAAAATGAGGTCCCGTACTCGTTGCGGCTTGCAAGTGCAACCCCCTTCATAGGTTGAGAAGCTCCTCAGCGTGCTGAACAAGGCGTTTTCAGGGCGATTTCGTTTCCCTTGTTCATGTATCGTGTTGATTGCCTTCCTGGCCTGAGTGTGGGTTTACAGCTGGTGACGTGCTGAATTCAGTAACGCGTCCCTGACCGAAGCGTTCACGTCAAGAGAAGCGCCTCTTGGGCGTTTTTGGGACAGCGCAGGATGTGAAATACCCGTTGCAGGTTCTCCGTTATGCTTCGAGCTTGCGAGCAGCCAAGACTGGGAGAACATCACCTTGCTTCTTTGAGTGTTCCCTTGCATTTTTGTGTTTCCCTTGGCATTTGCTTGGCAGAGCATGCGGGGAATCTGAATCAGGAGCCCCACGGGCCTGTATTCATAAGTGCAGCTTGCATCATGCGTAGGTCTGGCGAGCTCAGTGGCTTTCTGGTTACGCTGCGGTCGAATCGCCACCAGGCATCCAAAAGAATTAAAGGACTATTGTCTTCCAGGGCCCCTTGGTTCCATGTTTGTCGGGAGGCTAGTTGAAGGGAGTACAGAGTAAGCCATAAAGCCAATGTTCAATCCCTTATGCACATTCAGCGATGATACAAGTATTGGGTTATGAGAGGGTCGGGGGATTTCACGTTTTGCGCCTTTGAGAAAGTTCTCAGAACCCTCCCTCCTTCGGGGGCCCTAGGTATTTCCACATTTGATGCAGCCGCAAAGTAGGGGTTCATCAAAACTCAATTGCAAACAGTGGTTTTCCAGAAGCGTTTTTGGGGAGATCTGACACGTAGGCACGAGGGTTCAAGAAGAGCGCTCGCCATTTTGAGGTGTTCTTCTTTCGGATTGCGCATTTCTGGATGCAGGTCAGCTGCTGTATGACTCATTTTGGTAGCATTGAAGGAGGTCTGAACTCGGTAACAACGGATGTCTTCCTTGTGGTCTTATGGCAAAAATACGGAAACCCCACTGCTTTCGTGGTTCCACTGGGTTTCCACAGGGCACAACAAATGCAATTGGATACAATTCGCCGTCTGTTTTCGTTCCAGAAAGCGACGGGGCGCTCTCAGCTGCACAGCAAGCTGACTGCGAGGTGCGGATATATTTAAACCACACCTGCAGGTTTGCAGCCTGGAAGTTGACGATGTGCTAAACATGGGTGTCCTTCATCCCATTTACCCATCTGTTTTTCCAACACTCATGGTGGTGAACCCATGCGGAAAGAACAAGTTGCCATCCAAGGTTGAGTTAATGAAACACTGTGATCACCTTTTATTTCTGGGTGCTTTGGGCAACTGAGGATTCCTCCAGGGTTCACTCACTTGCGCTTGGTGAGTCCATAGCCAAAAGGGAATTGAGACAACCATCAGGTTATAAGGAAGGGAGCCATAGACCCCACTGCATCGACCCCCCTTGGGTTTCAGAAGCTGAGCCTCCCTCCTCTAAACCCCCAGACAAGTTTGCCTCCTAGCTATGCAATTGGAACCGAGTAGGTCCATTTACCTGCTGAGGTGCTCCGGGGAATCACCCTTTAAAAGCCAAAAGGAAAACGGCTGGTTACCCACAAGTCACCGGGATCCACTGAAGCATTGCAGAAGAAAAAAGTGCCAAGAGAGCCAAGACATTGCAGGCCTTTAAAGCAGCAATATATCTCAGAGTGCGACGTCGATGGGGCTGTGCAAACCCTGGAGCCCATTCAGGCTGCCAAAGGCGGCCACTCCCTCCCAGCGCTTTGACCATTGCCCATGAACAATGGAGTGACCGGAAGTGCCGGGAGTGCCACTCTTGACCCCACGAAGAGCGAGATGCGAGCCGTGCCGGTCAAGCTCTGAGCTCTTTTATTCGACCCAAAACAAACTAAAACATACTTACGGATTTCAACTCTTAGTACTACAAGCTTCTTGCCAGATTTGAAGCTGCTAGGCAGATTCGAGGCTGTCGCTAGATTCCTCTTGGATCTGATTCTTGTTTGTCTTCTTTCGGCAGATCTTTTGCTCCGCTTGCGAAAGGCTGCGCATGGCGGGGCCGTCAAACTATTACTCAAAGAAGGATGACATGTCATGGCATGCATCTAGGATCCACTGCGCATCAGCGGCTCTACAAGCTGTGCTCGTCGAAGAGTGCGACACGGCAGGGGCCAAGAGAGATGGCACCTCTTGCAGGATCCGAGGTAGGCGGCATCCTATGGCGTAACTGGACTTGTCCTGCGAGGTCCGGTTGCGACTTGTGAAAAGCAATGGTTGGGCTCCGCCTTGCCCAACTTCTGTACAGAGCTGACAGGCTCGCTTGCAACAGCTTGCAGCCTCACTGAGATGGACAGAGACTATGGCTTAACAAAAATCGGGGCAAAGGGATTTCTGAGGTTTTGACATTTTCAAGTCGCTCAACTTCCCAGACCATCTCAGAGCCAAACCTGATATGGCTTGGCCCCCCGCCAAACAACAGGTGGTTGCTTCTCCTCCCTCCGCGGCGTCTTGTTTTGTGATTGCGCGATGGCGTGCCATTTCGCAATATTCCACTCTGACAGTTTGGGATTCCAGAAAGGCGCTACTGAGGAAGACAAAAACAAATGCATCATTAAGACATAAATACTGGGGAAAGCCCCTGCCAAATGGTGCAGGATTGAGTCCATCCATGGTACTATCGGATTACTATCGGAACATGTTGTTTGTGCGCAGCAACTGAAGTCCTGGAAGTCTTCAATTGCTTGTCGTGACATGTGCGGTTAGTGCGCGCAAGAAGTGAGTGGACACGAGAAATCCCACTTGACTTGAATGCTCTAGTGCCACGGGCAAACAAGAGACACTTAACCCGTATTTGTCCAGAAAGGCTCAAACTACACAATTGCACAGTCTTTGCCATATTGCTAGGGACTAGGCCGTTGTGTGCCATGGAAGGAGGCTTTGAAGCGGGGTCAACGCAGCGCGTTTCTAGTCATAGGCCCCCGGCAGGTGCCATTCGCTTCGCTCGATTTGTGTTTTTTAGCTTGGAAAGCGGGCTGCTTCGTCGGCCTGTCGGCGAGAGGCAGGTTCAACGAAAGAACGTCTGAACTTCTGCATTGTGGATCTCAGCTGCAAACCCTTTTTGTGATACCCCTTGGTATTTGTCCTATTGGTTTTTATACCGGGGGGTTCCCTAAGATACCTGCCAAGGGACGGGTGATTTGGGAAATGGATGGGGCATTCGGGGAGAGCGTCAGAAAGTGGCATCTAGCTCGGAGTCTATGAGAAGTGCGAGGGCGAGCCGCACATGGGTGTGCCGGCAGCCTTGGCATGGGGTCGGAGGCTCCCACGTCTTGCAGAGGATGGCATGGGGCAGTCAGTGACCCAGGCATGCTCAACTCGAGCGTGTCTGCAACAACACATGGGACACAGGGGCAATGCCCTGCCGTGAAACGCTTTTTGTGTCGGGGCACGGCTCGCAATTCCCAAGCCATGCCGGCAAATTGCGAGCTTGCTTTCCTACAGTAACAGTTGCGTGTAGGTAGGGAACATGGAAATCGCCTGCCAAATAATAAACGGGCCGCTGCAGCAAATTGTGAGTTTACTTTCCTATCTATACTAACAGTTGTGCGTAGGTAGGGAACATGGGAATAGCCTCATCCTGACCATAAACGGAACGCTGCAGAGAATGGTTGATGACGTCGATCCCCTTTTTCACTTAGGTTGAAGACAGCTATTGTTGTAAGATGTGTGATGTTTGCATAATTTCATCTTTGATTGGTGCAGGAGACTGCCCCATATCCTCCGAAGTGGTTGATGCCTGAAATTTGCCTTGATTTCTTTGCGGCTTCGCCACTTTCAACGGGCTGGAAGCTGCAAGCAAGAGATCAAGGGGCCTTCGCGGCGGTGGCAAACCTGGGGCCCGTGTGGGGTTTTTTGCAATGCAGACACCTGACTCGACTCTTTGCTCCGCCCGGAGACCCGCGAATTCAACCGAGGGGCCAGAATCGGCCGAAACGTGTGGCGACCACAATGTCTGAAGGCGTTTTCGTCGCTGCGGTGGAGCCGCCCTCAACTATTTCCGCGGGGCCTTGCTTTTGACCCAGGCCCACGCGTAGAAACAAGACAGAGAACGCAAGGACGAAAAATGGCGCCACGTGGGCGGACCAAAGCGAAACAACACCTCCCCTCCCCCCCTCTCCCCCTCCCCCTCCCCCTCCCCCCCCCCCCTCTCCCCCACTCCCCCCACTCCCCCCCCCCACTCCCCCCCTCCCAATTGATTGTCACCACTTGGTTGCCGGAGAGGCCTGGGCGCAGCACCCCCAGCAGAAGCACCCCTCGTGCCGAAGGGCCGCTCGGCGAGTTGGCGAGGGAGGGCAGCTCCTTGAGCTCACCCAATGGGTCCTCCAGGTTCCGTTTTCGGGTGTCACCCATAACAGGGGTCCCTATATTTCCTTGCATTCTAGTCGGAACACCCTCAATCGCTAAGCCACACTTGTTGGTCACTGCTTACCTGACCTATCAGACTTGCCATGCCTTTTTCCATGACGTTCAGGCGAGCGTAAGTGGTAAGTTTCTTTTTGGCGTTGCCATGTGCCCTGGGTGCCTGTTTGCACACAGCCAAGAACGGATAGCCACATCCTAACCCCCAAACCCCCAACACACACGTCGTGGTTGGGGAAGACGCGCATCAAACCAAGATCGCACCTTCGTTCGCGGGGCGTAATGGGTATCCGGCAACCAAAGAGTGTGGGTATTTGTTTTGTTTGTTCCAGACCATAGGGGGTCTTTGTTTTGGATGGCACCTTTTTTTCCCAGCAAACCCACAAATGGTCAGTTTTGAGACCACCCCCGGTACTATGGCCTCAAATCACACCTCGCAATTCGCACGCGTCCCTCGAATTCTGTTTGGAGCCCGGCGGTTGGTTGCTTGCCCAATTGCCCTCAATAGCCATGGGTTCAAATCCAAATCCAATCCACCGGGCTCCAAACCACCAGAGCGATTCCGCAGATTCGAATTGGTGGTTTGGGATTTGAGGTCCTGGCTCTTGTGGGCAAGTGCACCGTGAAAAAGAAAAAAACTACTCCAATCTGCCAACTAAGGGAAACCTTCCAGTCCGACCTTTTGACCTTTGGGTTTTCCCGCGTGGGTTCATTTTTATTCACGGCCTCAAAAGCTGATCACCTTGTATGTATATTTCTGGGTCAAGGGGCCCCCGTTCGGAAACCCAACAAAATGATTCGATTCCCCAACGTAAATGCCGTAACTTAAACCCTGTATGTTCCCATGGTTTCTTTTTGGTGCGAGCGGATCTCACGTCCATCCGCGAGGTATGGCTTCAAATCACCCAAGGTTACTTCCATTTGCTGCAATGTTTGTTTGTTATTGTGATCATTATGTTCCTCTCTTGGTTTGAAAGGGAATCGATTTCACTACTGGAGAAATATTTGTTCTCATTTTTCCAGGGGACTTCTCCGGGGTGGAGCCCAAGTTTTGCTCACTTTTCAAGTGCCTGGACTTACTTTTCCAGGGGGCGAAAAAGCAAAAACACACACATCTGCAGTTGTCCAAAGCAAATCGGCCTGTTAACCTTTTGGTTTTCCCCTTGTTCATGTGCACTCACGGTCCCAAAAGCTGATCACCTTGTATTTCTGGGTCCTTTGGGCAACTGAGGGTTCACTGAGGGTTCACTCCCTTAGGCTGCGGCTTCAGTCCATAGCCAAAAAAGGAATTGAGACAACCATCAGTACTGAACGTATTGTTAGTTTTTTCCAGGGAACAGTGACACAAGGAAAGATGATATGAGGAGTTCGTCTTTGGGAACAAGCAGGTCTTTTTGCCAGCTTTCGTGGAAAAATGATCGACCCCCCCACAGTGAAGGATTCCTTTTTGAGGGGGTCGCCAATTTTCTCGCAAAAGGTGGCAAAAAGACCCCCCTGTTTGGGAAGGGGCCTCTTGGGGGGCTTCTGAGCAAATGGCCATGGATCATTACCTATGCCTCCATTTTGGGGCGGGTGAACACCCATGTACCACCTATTTTCTTGGCGGCTCCCAGCCATCCGGTTCCTTGTTTTTTTCGCCTTTTGGTGTTTCGTGGTAGTTTCCACTTAACCCACTAAAAGTTAGTCACTTTTCGCGGGGGATCTGAACACGGGCCAGCCCAGTTTTGATGTTCACCAGGAGGCTTCTGAGCAGATGGCCATGGGTCATTACCTATGCCTCCATTTTGGGGCGGATGAACACCCATGTACCACCTCTTAGTTGCCCAAAGCCGACCTTTTGACCTTTTGGTTTCTCCTTTTTGGTCTAGTTTTAGTCATGGACCCAAAAGGTTAACCTTGAATGTCACCAGGGGTACGCTTTGACCCACAGCCAAAGGGAAGGACCTCGAAGCTCCTTCGATCCACAAAGCCGAGGCCGGGCTGGTGGAGCTTCACCGCCGCGGGCTTCGTCTCGGGCGAGCGCCCGACGACCACGCCCGGGGCGGCCAGGCACCACCGGATCTCCACGCCGAGGTGGGGGGTGTGGGGGGAGGGAGGGAGGGGAGGGGTGGCGGTTGGAGGGGTGGCGGTTGGAGGGAGGGGAGGGGAGGGGAGGGAGGGAGGGAGGGAGGGAGGGAGAGAGGGAGGGGTGGCGGTTGGAGGGAGGTTGGAGGAAGGAGCTAAGGCGCAGCAAGCACCCCCAGGAACATGCCCTGTGTCAAAACTCACTTGCCCAAAGGACTTGGAAGTAAAAGGCTAACCTTTTTGGATTTTGACTAAACATTGACAAACAAATGGAAACCAATAGGCCAATCAGTCGGTTTGGACGACTGAGGATCCATCCTGCTACATCAAGGCAAAGACTCAGTTGAGCTTCTATTTATGTTTTAGGGGGGGGGGTGGCCCAGCCACCGGGGTGAGGTGGTGAAGAAAGCTTGTTTGCTGTTGCGTTTGCACACTGATGTTTGTGTGTTGTTGTTTGTTGTTTGTTTGTTTGTTTGTTTGTTTGTTTGCTTGTTTTGTTTGTTTGTTTGCTCGTTTGATTGTTTGTTTGTTTGTTTGTTTGCTTGTTGTGTTTGTAGTCTTGGTAGATTCATTCATTGGTTGGCTCATCGGTTGATGGATTGATTTGATTTCATTTGATTTGATTGATTGGTTGATTGGTAAATTGGTTCATTCATTCATACATTAATTCCTTCATTCATTCATTCATTCATTCATTCATTCATTCATTCCTTCATTCCTTCATTCCTTCATTCCTTCATTCCTTCATTCCTTCCTTCATTCCTTCATTCCTTCATTCCTTGATGCCTTCCTGCCTTCCTGCCTTTCTTCATTCATTATCTATTTCTTTCTTGATTTATTTCTTTCTTTCTTTTATTTTCTTTCATGTCTTTCATTTATTTCACGTCTTTCATGTCTTTCTTTTCTTTCATTCATTTCATTTGTTCATTCATCTGTTTCATTCATTCATTCATTCATTCATTCGTTCGTTCGTTCGTTCATTCGTTCATTCGTTCATGTGTTCATGTGTTCATGTGTTCATTCATTCATTCATTCATTCATTCATTCATTCATTCATTCATTCATTCATTCATTCATTCATTCATTCATTCATTCATTCATTCATTCATTCATTCATTCATATTCATATTCATTCATGCCTTCATGCCTTCATGCATTCATGCGTTCATTCATTTATTCATTCATTCATTCAGTCATTCATTCATTCATTCATTCATTCATTCATTCATTCATTCATTCATTGATTCACTCATTCATTCATTTATTCATTCGGGCATTCATTCATTCATTCATTCATTCATTCATTCATTCATTCATTCATTCATTCATTCATTCATTCATGCATTCATGCATTCATGCATTCATGCATTCATGCATTCATGCATTCATGCATGCATGCATTCATTCATTCATTCATTCTTTCATTGATTTATTTATTTATTCATTCATTCATTCATTCATGCATTCCTGTAATTCATTCATTCATTCATTGCTTCATTCATTCCTTCATTCATTCTTTCATTCTTTCATTATTTCATTCTTTCATTCTTTCATTCTTTCATTCTTTCATTCTTTCATTCTTTCATTCATTCATTCATTCATTCATTCATTCATTCATTCATTCATTCATTCATTCATTCATTCATTCATTGTGATTGGTTGTTTTGCTTGCTTGCTTGCTTGCTTGCTTGCTTCCTTGCTTCCTTCCTTGCTTGCTTGCTTGCTTGCTTGCTTGCTTGCTTGCTTGCTTGCTTGCTTGCTTGCTTGCTTGCTACGCCGGGTGATGTTCCAGTGGTGCGATATTATTGTAGGTAACGTTCTACCACCAAAAACAAAACAGGGGAGGGGAAAACAAAAAAAAACGAGAACAAAACGGCCCCCTAAAAATATGTGTCTTTCAAAACTTCATTGCCCCAATAGTAATTTAAACTATGCCAATTCTACACCAATACTAAACTAGGGATTTCTCCCAAAGACCGATTCTCCAGTCCAGTCGTATTGGGGCACCCTGTGCCCGGATGTACGCATGACCGGGCCTACACAGAAGTGCAAGACACGGGAGTTGGCCGCCCAATTCTTCAACTGGGGGACCCGTACTAGCGAAACATGTTTCTCCCCAGAAAGTTTTTTAGTAGAGAGAGGCATATTGGAAGGTGGAGGACGCCATATGCGTCCTGTTGGCTTCTTGTTGGCTTCGTGGCACAGCCCCATAGCTCAAGAAGAGCTTCTTGCCCTGGAAAAGTGAAAAACACCTTAGCGCACGGCCACGGCTACATCACTGGCTGACATGCCCTCCAGGACAGACCGGCGCGACAGAGGCGAGGGCTGATTTCCGGACCCGCGACGTTTTAAATGAACCATGGGCCACAAGAGGCTGCGGATCCAAAGGCTTTAATGCATCTGCTTATGGGGGTATCACAGTCAGAAAATGGATTCGGTTGTTTCCCGTTAACCCATCACGTAGGGGTTGACTTTGATCACAATCATGAGGCCAGTGCATGGCTGGTCTTTGGTGAGACCGAATTGCCCAGACCTTTGGGACAGATCGCAAGGAGGACCTTAAACACTTTTTGGAAACTAGTTGTCGTTCCAAATCAAACAAAAACTACAAAAGGCTAGACCTTTTGCTCAGCGAAGCGCAACGTAGCATGTCCCATGTTCGCTTTTCGGAGGGCAGATCCTTGAGACGGTGCTTTGTGTTTCCTGAGTTGGAATGGAGCGAGGGGCGGTTCAATGGGAGAGCTGTCTTTCAGTGCCCCGCGTGTGCTTGTTGGGAATTAGCTAAGCAGCTAAGCAGCTAATGTTAATTCCGGATTATTAAACCCCTGGTTGATTTTTCAGGGGCTGTCCCTTTTTAGTGGGGATTCAGACCACTTTTGTATGGAACACCCCCCTAATAATGGGACGGGTTTATTAATCCTGGGTCAACATTAAGCAGCTAAGGGCCCAATTCAAGCGGGCAGTTGGTTTTCCGTAGGGCGCAGTTGCCAGGGGCAAGCGGCTGCTGCACCCCCTTCTTTGTCCAGGTCAATGAGCCCATCTTGTTTTGGGTTCTCCGGATTCGCCCTTGCAAGTAAGGGAGCCAGGATTCCCTCCCCTCTTGTAAAAAATGCCATTGGAAGCTACCCTCTCGATCCGTCCAGGCTCGGGGCATGCAACAGCCCGAGGCCCCAGTCGTTTGATTTCAAGGGGGCCTCCAAAGAAGGACGCATGAAACCAATGAGTTGTGTTGATGTTTGATTCGTTAGTTGCTTTGGTGGTTTGGTTTAGTTTGTTTGATTGATTTGGGGTGATTTGTTTTATTGGTGTTTGATTAACTTAGTTTGGTTTGGTTTACTTATTTTGTTTGTTTGTTTGCTTTGGCTTAGCTAGCCAGTTAGTTAGTTAGTTTTTGTTTGTTTGTTTGCGTTTGGTTGTTTGGGTGGGTGGGGATTCGAGCTCTAAGATCATGAAGGGCCAGCTGGATGATTTCAGAAGGTGCCCTGCCCCCTGATGGGCATGGAACCAACGCTCATGCGATTCTTAGATCTTGCTTGGTGACGTTTAGTTTGCCAACTCTGGCTGACCGGCAACTGGATAAACAAATCCGCTCCCACCATTCTCAAGCGCCGCTGGAGCAAGGATCTTAGTCGTTCAGGATGGGTGGTTATGAGGTCCTGTCTGTGTTTGTTTTGCCGGTTTCGAACACGCAAAGGGGGCCGTGACCCAAGTTATCAATGCCAATTCCCGCTGGTCGAACAGTATTTGGGAGCGTAGATCCGGGTATCCTGCCTACATTCGGAACCATATTTGACTACAATTTGTTTTTACAGTGAGGGCTTTGTCTGGCGAGATCTACATTTGTGTATGGTTTGATCCTCTTTGGTAATGCAGACCACTATTGATGAATCGAGGTATTGGTTCTTCAAACGAGGGTATGAAGCAGTGCGGCGCCTTATGAATCTCTTGATGAGCGGTGCCAAGGTTTGGCATCCATCACGGCTGAGAGGCTGGCAAGGGAAAAGGCAAGCACGACAAAGGCAAGAAGGGCAAGTGTGGGTAGAACAACAATCAGCAACCCAGGAAAAGGTTATGGCGGCAATCAGAACGCGCAGAACTGGGGCAGAATGGTAAGGCAAGGGCAGTTTGCGAAGAACCGGCTGCAGAAAGGCAAAGGCAAACCAGGCGGCAAAATAGGTCAGCAGCAGGCAAGGTTTCACAGGCGCGGCTTGGAGCGCTCCTCCGTTTCGTGGTGCCCATGCACTCCACGTACAAACATAATTTGGATGATTAACGTGGGTATGAACTCCGTACATTGTTACATGATCCCCTTCACAAGATACAAGGAAAGAAACAACGGGGAACCAGCCCAGCTGCTAACACAGAAAGCTCCCAACATGGCTCAACTCATTCAACTCAAACGAGGCTCCGGCCAAGACGATGGGTGCTGCTCAAAGAGTCCCAAAACCCGCGGGTCGTGTCCGCGGGATCGTTGCACAAAGGTCGGGGAAGCAGCTCTGCGCTCAACGGACGGGGCGGTCGTCGGTGGGATTGAGTCGGTTTTGACAATGTTAACCCGGGATTAAGAAAGCCCTGGTTGATTAACAGGGGGGTGTCTCCTTTTGGTGGGGATTCTTCACTTTTGGAGAGAACACCCCCCTAATTAATCCATGGTTCAACATCAGGCCTCAACCCCCCGCCCTTCCCACCATGAGCCGTAGCTGCAAAGGAAGGCACGCGACAAACCAGTTGATAACCGTTGGGATTGCCTGGGCTGATTCTCGTTGGTGTGATTTTCGATGGTACCTTGAGCAAAGTCGATTGTGGCCACAGGGGAGGGGGTGAGCAGTCCTGTGGGCACGTTCATTAGGCCAAAGGGATCAAGTAGTCGCGTCCCCCTGTTATTGCATCCCAGAACCCCACCCGCCTCCCTGTTAGTAACATATTGATGAATAGGGGTCCAGGGGTTCCATTCCGGTCCTCGTCGAAATGGTGCCCTCCGCCAACATCGCAATCTGCCGAGCCTGGAATTTGTTCCAGTCACTGTGTTGGTTTTGCTAATTCATTTTGTGCAGGCAAGATGCAATTTTACAAGTAAAAGAAGGAAGTGCTGAAAGCATCCCCCAATAAGGGCTGCCAGGAGTTTAGTATTGGTTTGTTGTTGGGTCAATTAAAAGTATCAGGGGGGATGTTTATTTGTGGTTTTGATGAACAACATTTTAATAGGAGTGGATCTTAACAACGGGGGAAGAGATTACTTTGTGTTCACTCCAAAATCCCGCCACTCCTTTCTTTCATATGAATGAGTATTCCTTAGCAATGGTGCTGGAATTCATTTTGTGAAGTTGGTGGTGCCGTTGTTGGCGGCAAAGCCGCCCGCGTGCTTCACCTGAGGCAGGCGAGTCCGTGTGTTTTTTTTGTTTTTCTCCTCCCTCCTCCGAAGGTGAGAGACATAGTAAGAAGCCAAAGTGCGTTTCGAAAAAGTCTGCATTGACTGACTTGTGGTTTTCCCATGTTGTATGTTGTGGGCTAAACCCAGGTTTTCTTGGAACTCATCATGCAACAATTGGACAATAACACAACTTGAATTCATATTGCACCATTGGATTTGGTCCCCGGAATGGGTCGTGTCTTTGGGCGCCTAAAAGGGAAGCGTTTCGCGCTTGACTGACAAATTGAGGCTTTTAACGCATTTTAAGATGCTATCGCGCGACGAAATCGGTGGCTGCTGGCTGGTGGCGAGCCCTGTTGGTTGAAGATCTTTGCGAGGCAGGCACGCCTCCAAAGACAAGCTTGCAGCAACCTGCAGCGACACAGTGGCTACTCAATTCGAATGCCATAGTTTGTTAAACTTTGGTGCATTTTGCTTGGCTGTTAGGACTTTAACTTTTTGCCAACTAATGGGTTTTCCACTAAACCACTAAAAGTTAAACTTTTAGCAGGGGAGCAGAAAGCAACCAAGGGTAGATGGATGCGTTTTGACTGCCGTCATATGGTGTGCTGCCCTTACATCTTGGCCTCGCGTGCATGTGCTCTAAGCTTTGAAACGTTTGCCTTGGAGCTTTGGCGAGTCGGATCGTTTGACACCTCTTGACTCCCTGGGCCCGAGTGTGTAACAGGTATGGTAAGCTCACATGTGAAGTCGTGATGGACATGTTGTCAGGGTGGTGGACCATAGGCGCCGGCGGATGTCCCATGCGGGGGACGTGTTGTGTTGGCTTCCCTTCCAACCAACCCACACCCTCAAAGCCTCGCAGGAGGGCTTGGGCTGCACCATCCGGCCAGGCGAGCCTGAGAACGCCACAGGCTTTTGGCGCCACGGTTTTCAAAAGGATCATCCTCTCTCCCAGATGGCATGTGGCAGGGGGCTCCTCCATGAGGAAACTGATCTTCAGATGCCCTCCCACAGTTGCCATGTTCGTGGGAGGAGATGGAGGAAGGGTATGGGCTAAAGTATGTTCGAGTCCTTAGGTATCAGATCTGTGGACTGGGTTGCTACGGCAGTCCCCCAATCCAATCCCATTGCCTTTTTTGTTGAAGTCGGCAGACCGGCCACTCAAAGCAACACGATGGGTCGCAATACTCACTTCTTGAACTCCTGCACTTTAGTGACTTTGGGTTTGGTTCATTTTTGTGGAAGACAAACAGTTTAAAGTTTGCACTTCTTTTGGCCAACCCACTCCGGAATTGAGAGTAAGCGACTTTGGGTTTGGATCATTTTTAAGTAAAGGCTGCGCTTTTTAGGAATCGTTTGGCCAAAGGTTAAGCTGCGCAAAGGACACACCCTTTCTTCTAGGGCCTTAGGCCCTGTGCGGGCGTCCGGAAAAAAACGCCAAATGTTTTGACTCAATTAGGAGCCTGGTATGGGCGTGTCTTTTTTTGAGGGTACTCCTGTGTTGGCGGGTTTTAAGGGGAAACCAAAAGGACAACCGCCATTGTTTATTTTTGGTTTGGGGTGGGTCCCTTAGTGTTGTTTGACCATACGCCCGGGCCGCTTCGCAGCTTCGCAAGCGCTTGCCAGATGACAAGAGCCTGAATGGCCGTGTCCATCGAGCGCTGCAGACCCATGCGGCCTTGCAGACGCAGGCGGTGAAAAACAAAAGACGAGACCTGGACTCAGACTCGGACACACCACTAGGTCCCCCAGTAGTGCCCTTTTACCCGTTTTTGGGGGAGGGTTCCGCTACTAAAATAGACTACAGAAAAAAGGGTACCCTTATTCTAACCTCTGTACTGGAGGACCTAGACCAGCCCCAACTTGGATCAGGATGGGATTTTCCATGCAAGTCGTAGCTTGGACACCGGTGCAACCTAGGTCCCCCAGTAGTGCCTGCAGGGTTCCCACTACAGAAAAAAAAAGTGCCCTTATTCTAACCCTCTCTCGTGGAGGACCTAGCAACTTGGCACCAAAAGCAGCCGGCGAATCCCATCTCACGAATCCCGTTGTGTGCAGGCCTTTGTGAAGTCTTACATCGCCCTCACGTCAGAGAAGAGGGCCAAGAGCAAAGATATCGCCCAACCTGCTGATGGCAAGGATGGTAGCCACATCATGCAGCTTGGCCTTCAATGCTTCGAATGGGCAGCCGGGGATGATCAATATGGGTATATATGGTCACATGCACATAGGTCCGCATATACGCATGGGTCCGTAGTCCGCACACAACGTGTATACATCTATACTGGCTCGTATCCCCAAGGCTTCGCGGATGGTCGCCGCTTTTTCCGCGGGAGAAAACCGTGGGCCGCTGGGCAGTCGCCCACTTCAGGCGCATCGTGGCGCAGGTGCCGGGCAAGGCCCAGATGAAGCTGGCCCAGACCCTTGAGCGCCGCTCGGCTCCGGGGGTGTGGGGGGGGGGGGTGGGGTTCGTAGGGCGTTTTCCGTGAAGCTCCGGTGAAGCTTTGGTGAGGCACTTGTATGCTTTTGCTTAAGGATTGGCCACTGAAGTGTCACTTTTGAAGAAGAGATCCGGTGACCCCTGGACTGGTTAACATGTTGTCCACGAATCATGGAAGTGGACAAGGACGTCTTGCAAGCCCCTGCTTTCCACTTCCATGAAGATTGGAAAGAGCCTGCTTTCCACTTCCATGAAGGTTGGAAAGAGGGAAAGCCAATTTCTGGTGGAAGATGATTTTTCTCTTCAACGGACCCTCTGTCAGGTGCCATGGCAACGTGGGAGGGAGATTGTTGGAAAGACTTGCTGGTGCTCAGTAGAGGATTCCCTTCAAGGAACCACAGGGGTCATTCCCCGATTCCCCGCCTCTCGAACCTTGACTGCTATTGGTTTGGATATTTAGACTTTTAACTTTTTGGGAAATAAAGGTATTTCACTAAACCCCCAAAGAGTTGAGCTGTTTGCAGGGTGGTCAAGCAACCAAGGAACCAGCAAGAAGAGCCCCAGTTCCATGCGCACGCGCGAGGCCTCTCAGTGCCCCACGAGCGCCGTGCGCAGCAGCGCGGCGCCGCGCAGAGCGCGCGCCCGGAGCTGCCGCCGGCCGCCTGGCCAAGATGTCGGTGGTATGGACTGGAAACCAGCCGTCCTATATCTCATAGAAGCCTATACTCCTCCCCCCAACACTCCCCCCCAAAAAAAACACAAAGGTTTATCAAGTTTTTAGAATATCAGATTCACCATGTGTTGTTCAAGTAAATCCCGATGTTTCTCAAGATGGCTTAGGGACTTTTGTTGGTGCGAAAATGGGAATCCAAGACGCCTTCAGCATTTCAGGACGCTGACAGCATTCCGAGCGTGTCCATTTGGTTTCCCTTCGTCTGATGGCCCAGGAAACGCCCTTGCTGGCGCAGACGATTCGGCGTGCGCGGCTTAGGCGAACTCGGAAAAGGGTAGGAAGGTTTGTAGTTGGTTTAGTGCGGGTTCCATGCAACCTGAAAGTTAAGCTTCTAGGGCAGCTCAAAACGGACAGCCCAGTCTAGCTGGTTTTCTTGGGTAAGGGTATCAGTCGCTCAAATGCCGGCGGTGTATCACCTCACCCGTCAGAGGCCTCCATGCCTTCCATGCCCATGGGGTTTCCAAGGCGTCGTTGCGGGCGATGGCTACCACGCACCTTGGCGCAGAGGCCTTGCTTCAAGCCATAGCCATGAGCGTCGTCCCATAGGGAGCACACGGATTATATCTATATCAAAGTCTGATGCTATATACATTTATGTGTATATTTGTGTCTAAATCTACATGCATGTTTAGATACTTATGTTGCTAAGATTGTGTATATATATATATATATATGTGTGTGTGTGTGTATGTGTCTCAATACTATATATATATAACTATGTCGGAGCGTGTGTTTGTCGCTTAGCAAGCCGGCCGGGCTGCGCTTTGTCACCCTGCACCCTGCATGCTGACCAAGGCCCCTTTTTGATGGGCGCCAAGTTTGGCCATTTATGCTTTCACCTCCCTTGGTCCGCTTAGGAATACGAGGGGGACAGCCGGCTGCCGGCGGATCGCCAGTCCACCTACGTCATGGATGAGCTCACTGCACGGGAGCTCACGAGCGACTCGGATCGGTGCATAGCGCCATGTTGTTCCCTGTGTTTTTTGCGGGGTTCCCTTACGAACTCACTTCCATATTTTGGTTGGGTGTTTAGTCACTCTTTGGGTTTGGACCATGAAAAGTGTCAGACAAAAAGTGTGGTTACTTGTTTGGCCAATGCACTCGTGCAAACAGAAACTGGCAAAGTCAAAACAGATGACTTTAGGGAGGTTTTTCTGGGGGAATACCTTATTCTTGGTGGCTCCCAGCTCTCCCCTTAGCTTTTTAGTCTTTCAGTGTTTAGCGGTAGTTTCCATTTAACCTACCAAAAGTTCTCAACTTTTCGCGGGGATCTGAAATCGGGCAGCCCAGTATTGAGGGATCTAGAACCGCCAACTGCCAAACGAATGCCAGGGCCGTGCCAAGCTGGGGCATGGTCAGTTGCAGGTGGCAAACACCCCTTAAAGGAACAACACAAATGGTCACCTGGCGCGGAACGGTTTCAGGTGAGCAGAAAGTGTCTTGCACTGGCATGTCTTACTAATTATCTTCCATGTGCTTCAGATTTTGCTTCATTCTCCCCTGGCTTTAAAGGGAATCGATCTCACTGTACTTGTTGTTCCTCGGGGGACGACTGCTGCACATGGAGGAATCATGACCCCGTCGATTTTTTAACGGGGTGGTTTCTACACCCCCACCAAAAGGGGACACCCCGATCAAAAAATCACCCACAGACGACGAAAAGCCCATGATGGCGGTCTCAACGTGCGCCATGGTCGGGTCAGAGACTTGGCAGCTCAGGCTATGAGCAGCGCAGCATTTTGGGAGTCTTCCGAGCACCTTGGCACAACGCCGAATCGAAAAGCTTTTGAACACATGGAAGTGCACAGACCCCTGGCAGAAAGACTACTCTCCTCGAACGGCGCTTTTGTGCACTTCCATGTTAGTTGGACGGAGGGTACCTACTAGAGACTTAGTTGCCCAAAGCCGACCTTTTGACCTTTTGGTTTCTCCTTTTTGGTCTAGTTTTAGTCATGGGCCCAAAAGGTTAACCTTTTACTTCTGGGTCCTTTGGGCAAGTGAGGAGAGGTTTGCCTGGAAGCAGTTTTGGCAAGGTCCCACTTGAGGGATCCCCCCGCTGGAACCAGCGCCCGGAGCCATGGACTCAAAGCTACTCACTTTTCTCTATCGCTCCGGGCGAGTGGGCCTGAGCAGAACCGTATGGCTTGGGAGCTCATGGGCTTGGAGTCCCTTGGGTTTGGAGCCGTGTTTTTTTTTTTTGTGGCAAATTCCTTGGCCATGGATGCATGGCACTCGAGAAGCTATCAAGCTGATTGCGATACGGGGAGGCGGTTGTAAATGGCAAGGGGTTGCCGGGGTTCTGAACATGCGGGCCTATCTTGAGACCACACGCGCTTTTGAGAATCGATGCAGATTGAAAGGTCCTGCATAAAGCAGGCCTGCTATTTTAAATCCAGCCCCATTGTGTGTGTGTGTGTTGAGTGTGTTCTTGGGTGTTCTCCAAATTCGGTTCACCAGAATGGCAATCCCTCCACTAAAGTAGCAGCGGTTTTGTTTGTGCTTCAACCTTTCAACGCCCAAAACGGGAACTCCCATTTAGGTGTACAACAAAATAGTGCTGCGTGATGGCTTGAATACCCTCAGACTCAGAAGATGTCCGGCACAGCCTCCGGAGTCAAAAGGTGTACAACATCAACGGTGTCCCATTTTTCTTGCCACAATCGCAACAGTCAGACCCCACTTCAAGGGGAAACGACCCCTTTGCCGACAAGGGGGTCGAAACCGAGTTTGAGAAAACACCCCAGCCCTCACCCCACCTCACCTCACCCCACC
>CAUJNA010000213.1:1315044-1347544 GCA_963377175.1 Effrenium voratum | reverse complement strand
ACCTCTGTACTGGAGGACCTAGTTTAGCTGTCCAAAGCGAATCAGCCTTGCAGCCTTTTGCTCACCCCTTCACTGAAATTGGGTAGATGCAGAAAGGATGTCGGATGGTTTGCATTTGTCCTACTTGGTCTCGTGCGGCCAAGTTTACATTGCTATGTGGGCTTCTACTAAACATGCCAAACATGATAAACCCGGTCAACCCCCGAAGGCATAGAATTCTTGTTCCACCGGAAGCAATATATTAATTGACAACCAAAGGGGTCCGGTTGTAGGAATATGGAGTTTCCCCCCCACTTCTGTGATACCAAGAAACCTCCCTGTTTCAGCGGAGAATTAGTCATTGGGAAGGCTTTTTGGGGTATCACAGTTGGAAATTCCGACAGCCCTGATTCTGTCTCCATCGTTTTGGGGCTTGGACTCGCGGACTCGCCGCTGGCCGCGCTCGGTCTAGGGCCAGCTCCGGCGCCATGATCTCTTGGGCTGAGGCGGGGTCAAAGCTGCCCGTGGAACCAATAGGGGGGGGGGGGTCAGTTTCGTTTGGGTGTGCCTTGTTTGAGGGGAACCCTTTTTAGGTGGCAACCCTTTCTAGGTGGGAACCCTTTTTAGGTGGGGTTCCTATTTTTTCAGGGGGACTTTGTTTAGGCATTTTTTCTCGCGGAAACCGACAGGAAAACCATTATCTTTGGGGTACAGGGGGTCAGTTTCATTTAGGTGTTTTGTTTTTTGAGGGGAACTCCGGTTTTATTTTGAGGAAACTAACAGGGTTTAAAACTAACAGGGTTTAAAACCTCCCCATTTTGGGAGTATCCCGATTTTGACACTTTCCCATGCTGAGCTTGCCTGGCACCAAGACTCCATTTCTGCCAACTTCATGGTTTGACCGCGTATGAATTTTGCTTGGCACAGCCTCGCAGCCTTAGGAGCACTATTGGTGTAATGTTCTTTGACTTTTTCCGGGGGGTTGTCAAGGTTGTCAAATGGGGTTGTTCCCCTTTTCCCTGCCACTGGACCATAATCATGGTAAGATAATGGGGCCAGTTTAGTTGTAGAAAGGTCCGAATTGGAACTTGAAAATGGAAGTGTCGATAAAGATTGGGACCAGGTTTCATGTTGCTCATATCCCGCTTAAGCGGAGTGTGTCAGAGGCCCTGCCAGTCAAGCCTCTTCGAAATTTGTAACGGACGAACTGCATCTTAAGGCGATTGCACGAGTCTTAGGCTGCCCAAAGCGAATCGACCTTTTCACCCCAAAGCCTTTTAGTGAACCCAACGCCTTTCAGTCAACCCACAGCCTTTTAGTCACCCCAACGCCTTTTAGTCACCCCACAGCCTTTTAATCACTCCAACACCTGTTGGAGCCGAGGCCCGCGGATGACACCTACACAGAATAATCCCAAAACCAGATCGGATGGAATGGTAGTTGGTGTCCCGCCAGAAATCTCGGGGAGTGTCCGATTTTACACCCTGGGATACCCTAGTTACCCCAAAGAACCCCACATAAGCCAAAAGCTTCCGAGGCCGTCATAGGGTGTAATAGGAAGACTGTTGCACAAATCATGGTCGTTGTTGGGAAACAATTGAAATCATTTTTGCTTATTGCGGTTTAGTGGTTGAAATCCAACACCACATAAACAGCTAAAAATCACAAGTTTTTGCTCCCCTAACCCAACGTCCACCAAGAAATGGCAACTTGCCTTGGCGCACGGGTGACACGTCACGCAGCACGGCCGGCAAGCCGCAAGAGCTTCCCAGGTGGCGAAGAGTCTGCGCGGGCGTCTCTCCAATGCCATTCGCCCGGCGATGTGACACGGGGCTGGAGGAACTCACTGGCCCAAAGCGAATCGACCGGATCTGACCTTTGGGTTTTCCCATTTTGGACCATTTTTAGTAAAGGTCCCAAAAGGTTGACCTTTTATTTCCAGGTCTTTTGGGCAAGTGAGTGAAACATCGGCTCAGATCGCCCGGCAAGAAAATCAACCGTCGCCTGATGAAATGTGTTTTCTCAGGGAGTCCTTTCAAATGTTCCAGGTGCCAAGGTAATTTCTAAAGTGAGCTGCTTCTCTGTGTGTTGCGCATCTCGGCTGAATGAAGGGCATTCATCAAATGCCCAGGAATACTTCGGGCATACTCTGAACCCTGTCTCCTTTGCTTTGCGCATGTCCTTCTTGCAAGGTTCTGCCTGTCACGTCGGGTAGACAGAGACCACCCACTGCTGTGCCGCTGGCTGAGGCGCAC
This sequence comes from Effrenium voratum, assembly GCA_963377175.1. Taxonomy (NCBI): domain Eukaryota; class Dinophyceae; order Suessiales; family Symbiodiniaceae; genus Effrenium; species Effrenium voratum. Next base: position 1,345,310 of record CAUJNA010000213.1, on the reverse strand, counting down.
ATTCAGCGGCTGGGGGTCTACTTCGGCCTGAAGGGCTTGAAAGGCAGGAAGTGGTGTTGTTCTCACTTGCCCAAAGCGAATCGATTTTTGACCTTTTTAGGTTTGATTGATTTGGCCCATTTTTGTCAACACACCAAAAAGCGTGCCTCCTATTTCTGGGTCTGTTGGGTAAGTGAGGTTTATATTCCTTGGGATTTCCGGTTGTTTCGTTGCCTCTTTAGAGTCCTTCGTTCAGCGATGAACAAAACCACTTAGCTTGCCCTTCTGTGTGGCGGCAGCTGTCGAGCACAGTTGCAGGAATCTCGGAATCTTGGTTGGTCGTTCGGTGTCCCTTCCATTTGGACATCTTCAGGTGAGTGACGGGTCATGTCTAGCTTGGCTCGTGGCCGTTGGTGCAGAAGGCACAGCTTTTCCCAGTTCCAAGTGGCGGTGCCGTAGTTTTTTTTTGCCACGGGGCAACAGGGGCGTGAACACATGTTTGTCCTCAATCATCCAACAGGGTTCCCCTTCAAGAATAAAGACGATGCTGTACAGCAGGATCATCTAAATCTGCATCCTTTCAGAGTCTCGAGTGTTTTCAGACATCACATGGTAATTCCACTTAAGATATTGAGCATTGCGCATGGCTGTTGTAATTTCCTTCCTGAGAGGCAAGATCAGGTACAAGCTCTATGAGGAGCGAGTCGGCCTCATGGTCGGGCTCTTATGGCGTCAAGATGTGAATGGGGCGATCAAATTGATAGATGCAGAGGGGCTTATGCTTATGTGACGTTAACCAAAGTTGTTTGGTCTAGTGGACAACTCATGTGAGTTTGTAGGCATGGCATCACATGAACTGTCCCCGAAACAGGGGCCAACAATTCACGGCTGATTTCCTTCAAACGCTTCCCTTAAAATGCTTCCCTTTAGACTCCAAAAAGGCTCCAAATCCCATATAAGGAACCCCTGGAATGGGAGGCGCTGGCCCTTAGATTCATTTTCAGGTATGGGTTTTGGTTTGATGCTCATATACCAATGTAAGCTAAGGAAGTATGGACCCCTCATAGTGGAACATATGCTCCATACCGAATGCACGCCGAGTTCGGCCATCCCATCCATTTCAGGCACCTGCCATGCTCCAAAGGGAGCTCTTCTCTCGATTTGAGGATTTGAGCCCCTGGTTTCTTGTGGGTGCATCTGCCCCTGAACAAAACCCTCAAAGCACCCTGACGGGTTAGCTTTGCCCAAAGCGAATCGGCCTTCTAACCTTTTGGTTTTCCAAGTTTGGGCCAGTCATACTCGCCGCAACAGGCGGTATACCTTATCTCAAGGTTTGCGGGCAAGTGAGAATCGTGGGGGTCCTGCAGGTTTCCTTGGTTTCTGACGCTTTTTTTCGAGATCACCTTTTCAACCTGGGAAAGGAAGGCAGGGCAAGAGCCAACAGCGCGGTGACCATGTGCCTTTGGCCATTCCTTCTAATCACGTTGTGTGGCGAGTTGGTTTTGCTGGCTGGCTGGCTGGTTACAACAACTCCCTCCCCCCCCCGGGCCACTTGCTTGCCAGACACCCCCCGGAACAACAACCCCCCCCCCCCTACCACTTGTTGTTCGAACCCCCCCCAAACAACCACCTGTGGCTGCTTAGCTGTTTGGTTGCTGCTTGCTGGTTGGCCAACCCGCCCGCTGGAGGTGAGCGCGAGCCCGGACCGGCGGCTCCGCATCGCCTTCGGCTTGCTGGACGTTGGGGGCGATGGGGTCATCGGGCGCCGGGACGTCTTCGCGGCTTTGGCCTCGACCAAAGTGGAGGACCGGCCCGCGGCTTGGGGGGGTGGGGGGGGGTGGGGGTTGGGGGGAGGGGGTTGGGGGGGTGGGGGTTCTTGGCACCTGGACGGATTCAAGATAGAATGTTAGCCAATTAACTCAGATTGCCGGCAAGGAAATGCTCGCTATGCTAGTCTCTTAGCCCGGCTTCCTCCATGCCTTTGCATCGCCTCTTTGTGCCTTCCGATGCTCCAGGATACTGGCTTGACGGAGCCCGTCTTGGCGGTCTTCACGGCGCAAGGCGCCTATGGAATCCATTTCGCTGATTCCGCGGCTTGGGCTTACAATGGGATGACTTGGGCAATTGGCTGCATGGCCAAACACAAGTTTTGGACTGTCTTAAGGTACATCCAGGCTGGTTTGCGCACAGAGCGGCAATGGAACAAGTCGCAAACAATACTTAATGTTGACCCCGGATTAATAAACCCCTGTGTATTAATATGGGGGTGGTCCCCTCCAAAAGTGGTCTGAATCCCCACAAAAGCCAGAATCGGACACCCCGATATGTTTCGGGGGGTTTATCACTCCGGGGTCCACATCAGCAAGTGACGGGCACCTCCAAACCTGGCGAGCCGCGCGCTGGAATTCGCATGCCTCTAGCTGTGATCCTGGCGCCACACGACGTTACCCAACTTCGAGTGTGGTGCGCTTAGGGCATGTGGCTCAAAAGAAGAGCTTGTCCCTGGGCTGTTGTTCGCTGCATCCGGCAAGTGGTCCTTAAGTATTTTTGGGGTCGTCTCACCCCGTGTCCCGAGTGTTTCATCCTGAAGGGTGTCTTTGGCTGACAACTGTCGCCATCCGCTTGGGTTTCTGAATGCTCTGGGGAGGATATCTATCTATATATATATATATGTATATGCATGTTTTTTTAAAAAAAAAAAAAAATAAAAAAAAAATGGAAACACAAAAAAACAACAATCTATAATATAGATTAAGAACATATGTATATATATATATATTTTAAAATATAGTTATTGTATAATCGATATAATATTATTATATCGATTATACAATAGATATATTTTAAAATCTATATAGACATATTTTCTTATGTGATGTGTGCAGGGGCGGCTCCTTACCCCCCCCCCCCCTCCCGATGTGCCCATGTCCATCAGCATTTTCCGGGAACCTGCTCACAGGGGAAAAAATGCTGCTCCAAAGGGGCCGGCGGACTCTGAATCTCAAAGAAGGGTCTGGGACCCGCAGACATAAAGACGAAGCTTCCATTGTTTGATTCGCCCAAGGTAAGCTCGCACCCAGGGTTGTTCATTAGGGATCAAAGCGCATAACGCGGCTTTGGCGTGACCAAATCGCCCCTGAGACCTTTAACAAGCGGCTTTTTCCATCAAACCTACCAAACCCAGTGGATCCATGTACCCGTATAGTAGGCAACCAAAGGACCCACTACAAGGAGAATGGCTTACAAGATCCACTGGCAAGGGTCCACCTTTTGCTCAGAGATCCTTGGAGCCAGCGGAAAGCCGAAAGCATGGCATACCTGCTATACTAGGTCCCCAGTAGTGCCTTTTTACCAACTTCTTTGGAGGGTTCCCCTACTAAAATAGACTACAGAACAAAGAAAGGGTACCCTTATTCTAGCCTCTCCACTGGACCAGGTATAGGATCCAGGTCGTCCCTTGGAGCAAGCGGATGGCGCGGAAAGCGGCGCCAAGGACACGCCGCTGCTGCTGGTGCTGGGTGTAGTGGCCGAGAGCCCGGCGGAGAAGCAGGGCGTGCGCCCTGGCCAACGCCTGGCGAAGATCAACGGCATGAGCGTGGCGCCTGGGTCAAAACAAACAAAACGGGGCTCCGAATCCCATTTTTTGGGGGAACTGGAATGGGAGGCGCTGGCCCTTAGAGCCTTAGGGTCATTTTCAGGTATGGGTTTTGGTTTGATGCTTATATGGCCATGGTTCAAAGCCAATGGGATCCCGTTTTGGAGGTTTTCGGTGAATTCACCGCCCATTTTAGAACCTATTTTAGTGGGGATTGGGATGTTCACTTGGGGGTACGATTTGGATTTCTGTGAGAGCCACTGGGGTGGGGTATTTTTTTCAGGGCTGGCTTTTTTTTCTCACCAAAATAAAGTTGGAAACCACCATTTACAAGGCAATGTTCAGGTGTAAAGTGTAAGGATCCCTGTTTTTGGCGCCTGTTTCGGTATTTCTGTGGTCAGGAGTGCTTTTCGGGATCCCATTGGCTCAAAAACAAATCTTGGTGGCGAAGCCAGCCATCCGGTTCCTTAGCTTTTTAGATCATTTTGGGGTTAGTGCTAGTTTCCATTTAAGCCACTAAAAGTTCTCAACTTTTAGCCGGGGATCTGAGGGCAGCCCAGAAATATGAGCCACTGGCTCAAACGCACGGGTCGTTAAATGTTCGCATCGGGAGTTGTTGTACATAATTGCCCTTATGAACCACCCAACCCAAAATTAATAGATTCAATAGAAAGCCAGCAAACAGTAAAAAGCGCAAGCCAGGCCAGTGCTTCCAGTTTCCACTTTAGTTGCCGGTAACCTTACCTCTAGGCTGTTGCTGTGGCGAAGCTGGAAGCACTGGCCAGCATACCCCCCCGCTACCTAGGATTGCTCGATCCCGCTCCCTGAAGATCTCTTAACCGGAGTGGCAGGGGCAAATTGGTGTCTGTTCTTCCCCTTTTGTTTGCTTTTGCTTTTTTGGGCTAGCCAGGCAAAAAGAACAGTTTAGTTTTTTGCTGGGGTCCTGACTCCAGTTTTGCGGCGGAAAACTGATGGCGATTCCTGGTTGTTCATAGGCCGTCGAGTTTCCGAAAAGGACACCTATGGGCAGAGCCGCTTGCAAGGAGAGGCTGACCTTGCCGGAGGTGAGGAGCCTCCTTATGAACCCGGCGCGGCCACTGTCCATGACCTTTCACATGCGACAGGAGCCGTGGCGGGTACTCTCAAATGAGCCACAATCAAAACCCGTTGTAAGGGGTGCTCCCAACCACAAATAGCTGCGGATATCCGCCTTCTTAGTTCTTTGCAAGGTTCTGGGTCGACCATTTTGGTGCCCGGTTTTGATTTTGACTCAAATGGGGCCTCGCCAGCGACCCTGGCAGGCCGAAAGGAGCTGAACTCACAGGGGAGTAGCAGTGAAAAGTCGGGATACCTGATATCGCGTACTGATCACAGGGATCGCCTACTGATCAAAGTGAAGCAACCCATGCATGAAAAAGCGGCCTAACTCCACTGCGCACTTCCACTGGATGCCGTTGTGTAGGGGACGCATCCCCCCAACAATCCATAGGAACATCATCCAGCTCGCAAGCTATGCAGCGGCGCATCTCTGAAAGGAACGTGCCTGGTCCTTCAGCAAAATGGTCGTGGGTCAACACCAATGGGATCCCGTTTTGGTAGGTGCACCACCCGTTTTAGCCTATTTTAATGGGGATTGGGATGTTCACTGGGGTTACGGGATTTTGACCCATAGGCAAATAACTGCCTGGTCCTTCAGCAAAGTCACTGGGAAGGGCATCCGTGAACCGAGGATGCGGATCAGAATGACGACATGTTCCAAGGAATTTTCCCGAACCATGCGTGAGTGTGTACCAGAAATGCCACACTTGTCACCATCTCGATTTGGTGGTGGGTAAGAACGGAGGGACCCTTCACAAGAGAGTGATAAATGCTGAAAGTCGAACGATCCGGAGCTTAGTGTTGTCCCCCAAAACCACTCCCCACTGTGTTGCTTTCCTTTCGGTCCAGGGCGTTTTGCACCAGGGTGAGAAAGCAGACGGCGCAAAATCCCATCGATGCCCAAACAGATCAAGGGCAGGCCTGCCACCTGTGCCATGGTGCAAAACGGAGCAGCGCACCCCGGGAATCGGATATGCTCAGTGCGGAAGCCTTCGGCCTTCGGCCTTCGGCCTGCGGGCTTCGGAAGGAGCAGGCAGATGCCCAGATGGGCATCCCTGCGGGGATCTTCGCGCAAAAGGACCTGCGCCTTGGAGGAAAAGAGAAGCGGGTTGGACGCGTCGGGGATCATGATGGCTTTCTGCGAATTTGGTCCCATGGGGTTGGAGGATTGGGACGATGGTTTTTGAAGGCGGGTGACATGCAGAGCATGGCCTGATTCGGTGAATCTTGATGGGGCTGGGAACCCTGGGGGGGAGCGGGGTGGGGTGGGGAAGGAGCCCAAATGAGGCCCGACTTGGGCTTAGCAAGCCTGAAACAAAGGCCTGAATGCCCCCCCTCTCCAGCCCCCATGATTGAGAGAAGAACTTAACACCTGAGAAGATGGTTGCTGCACATGAGCCGCAAGAGAAATCCCAATGATGTGCACCAGACAGTCTGTGTGCACCTTTTGGAAACCTACCTTTGGGCTTGATATGCCCCAGCCGCGAGAAGTCTGGCCAAGAATCCTCAGCTTCAAAAGGAATCAAGGGGATGGGACATTGAATTGAGAGCCCCTCTAGTTGAGACAGAATGCTGGCTAGTGGATCCCATCCTTTAAACCCGTCCCCCATCCACACAGAAGATCGCCCGCAATGTTCTTGATCAGGGTCAGCATCAAAACTCGACTTCATACCTTTCAGCGTGGCTGGCCTTGTTGACCAAATCGACCCCGACCTTTTGGAAACACATGTGTGTTTTGGTTCCCATGAACCTTACTTAAAGGGTTACCCTCCCATCGACCAAACATGGAACCTCATAGGGGTCCTGGTTGAAAAAGTCGTCCAAAAATCGGCCCATGTTAGCGGACCGGAGGGCACACCGTCGGACCGGAGCTTGGAGCAAGGGCCGGCATCAAAACCGGCCTCTCATTTTGGAGCCGCGGAGAGCGACATCCAAATGTCTCCCGCGTTTAGAGCGGCGCCCCAATCTCTCCAAGTTTGTTTTTTGGGTTCTCACTACAAGGTTCAGCCATTTGCTGAAATACGAATGCGGACGCAGGGGAAAAGGAGATCGGTGAGGATCCAAAAGAATCAAGCCTTCCAGTTGCTTGAGAATATATATGTATATGTTTATTTTCCCTTGTTGGTTTTAAAGGGAACCTATCACTACAGAAAATAGCTTCTCATTCTTTCCAGGGCGAAAAAGCACATGGAAGCACATCGTGAAGCCCAACAAGGGGCACCGAATCTTGTTTCTTCCAGCCGTTACCGTTTCGGCAGACCCTTCACCCCCCCACCCCCCCCCCCGCGTACAGGGACAACGCTTCGGGCGTTTGGGCCGTTCGGTTGCTGCGGTGGTCGCTGGCCGGCCGCCGGTCTGAGGAAGCGGCTCCTGGCGGCCCTTCGCATGGACTTCGTGACGCGCAGGGTGCGGATCCTCGTGAGCTCCGCCAAGCGCCTTTGGGCGCGTTTGGACGCGTCGCGCGTCGCGCGTCGCGAGTCGCAAGCCGGTGGGGTGGAGATGGCTTCCATTTGAGAGGTCAGACTTGTGAACCGTGAGTTTTTTTTGCTTTCAGCTTTCTTTTTGGGATCCAGGGAGTGGATCCCTGCAAGCCCTTCGTTTGATTTGTGCTTCAAGGAAACCATTTTGCACTTGTGCCGGGGTCGTTGCATTAACCCTATGTTTGTTTAGCACCCAGCGCCGGAACAAGTCGCACCCGGTTGCTTGGTTTTCTGAAAGAGCAATCAGATGTCTCTCAGGCTGAGGGAAGGTTGGCTTATTGAGCTGCAACCCACAGTTAGACACCACTTCAAACGCTTTAAACATAAAATACATGTGCGAATCCGACAAGTCCATGCATATTGCTTCGGGCCCCCGAACAAAGTCACTTTCATCCCTGTTAGCCCCTCGAAATCGCCATAGTTGTGAACGGCTATCTGCCCAGCCCATGGCAGAGCCCGCACGGCAAATCTGTCATGTGTTCGTCTCGCGCGTTGTGCTCCGAGGAATCTGAAGAGCAATGAGCAGCACTTGGGCAAGTTTGATCCCTACTGCCAGGTGGAGGTGGAAGGCGCGCAATAAACAAAAACTGGGCGTGCACTCTCAAAAGGTGAGACCGGCTGGAGAGAACAGGCTTTTTTGCTTCCCATTGGTTAAGCAACACTTATTTTTCCAGTGGCGCCCGGACAGTGACCAACCGGGTTGCGCTTTTGAGCGCCCACCATCTTGCGGACTTGCGGGCTATGTCTTGATTCCGGACCTTCGTCTTAGCTCAGAGCCCACGTCATTTTGAGCTCGGCGCGGGGGAAATCCCTCGATGTACCGAATTGCGACATCATATTCGTTCGGTTTGATTCATTGGCTGTAAGGGGCCCGCTGGAAGAGCAGGAACCCTCCTGAAGCGAGGCCTCGCTGCCCAAGCTGGCGGTCAAAAAGGTGGACCGGGGGCTTGGGCTTTTTTTCCCTCGGCGCGCAGGGAAGCCCCGGACCAAGTGGCAGACCAAAGCACTGCCTGAGAGCCTGGATCCAGAGTGGAAAGAGGAGAGAGAGACGCTTGGACGGCCCATTTTTGGTGGGGGGGGGGGGGTTGGGCCTCGCGTCGACGGGCCGATGCAGGCAGTCCAGGCACCCAGGGCTTCCAGGCAAGCCACTACAGCAGGTGACCAGGGAAAACAATAGCCAATGCAAATACCTAGAGGCGACAATACCTGGTTGCCTCCAGTGGCGCTGCGCCTAGCACTGGGGCGCCGGGTGAGCTTTGAACATCTCGTGCCAAGGATCGCAGACTTCGCACCGGGCGAGACCCTGAAGTTCACGGTCAGAGCTGCCTGGCAGTCCTCCGATGGCCCCGGTGGCCCCAGGAAGCCAGGTGGCCCTATTAAATAGGGGCTTCCAGGACTTGGCCCGCCATCCATCCGGTTTGACCGCGAAAAAAAGGATCTGTTTTCAATGGTTTTTTTAGGGGGCGTTCTGGTGGTTGGGTTTCCGGTTTGACCGCTTTGAAGATCATTTCAATTGTTTTTGGGGCTTTCTGGTGGTTGGGTTTCCATTTGGCACACCAAAGCTTATAAGCTTTCAGCGGGTCTGAAAACGGACGGCCCAAGGAGATTCGGAACATGCGACCCAATTCTTGCTGCTCAGGACAAGGACTTTGGCACCAAGGAGCCGAAAGGGCTGGGGCTCATGGGGGTTGATCCATCTACTTAGGGCCCCCAACTGACCATGGGTTGGTGTGTTTGGGGGGTCCTAGGACAACTTCTATGGGTTTAAGCTTCTCCAAACTTGGACCAGTTTGGGATCTTTTTGCCTTTGACGCCTTCTGCGTTCAGCGCTGCGGTGGTTTTCTCCTTCCGCCGCTCGCCAGGAGGATGACATCCTAGGCGTTGCCACCCTACCCAGCGCTCGTTTCGTGCCCGCCGGGTTCGAAGGCGGGTGGTTTTGGGGCCGATTCTGCGGGCGCTTCAAAGCAGGTGGCCCTTGAAGGCATGGCCGCCCCTAGGTGAGACCATCATGGGGAAACCCGTGTGAACCTACACAGGGCTCCTTAAAAGATACACATGTCGCAAGCATTTGACACATGTTGCCTTTTTTTTCCAAGCAGCATGAAGTTGGAAACCACCATTTGCAAGTTGCAATGTTCAGGTGTATAATGTAAGGATCCCTGCTACAGCGGCTTGCCTGGGCTGCCTGGAAGCACTGGGATATGTCACCTCAGAACATCAAAGAACACCTGCGCGGTCGGCATTGCTTTGGCTCCCTTGCGGCTTTGAGAGGTATCTCTGGCGATGTTTTCCGAAAGGCAAGTCCTGACCGGCGTGAAACTGGCATCCCGCAAGTCAGGAACACCAGCCGTGAAATTGGTCATCCCTGCCCGCAATAAATTTCTGCCAATCTTAAAGTGAGCTCCCTGATTCGGGGGTTCAGCGAGCCCACCATGATGTAGGTACTTCGTGAATTGATGGATTCAGCAGGTCGGCTGGCTGCTCGATTGGAATTTGCGGCTTGGTCAGGTGACTTGCAACTCTTCCAGGATGAGAACATGAAACAAAAATGCAGCTCCATGCTTAGAGTGCGGGCCGCATGGCTGCAGAGAGGGGTGGGGGGGGGGGCTATTATGTGTGTAACAGGGGCGATGTCGAAAAGAGGCGAGCCCTGCACTTTCTTGGCTTTCTTGGCACTTTTTCGTTGTGAATTCCAGTGACCTCACCCTTGCTGTTTTCCTTTTGGTTTTTATGTCGGGTTCCCTTGGTTGCCCATATGCAGGTAAATGGATCCACTGGCTTCCCTTTGCAAACCGTCCAAGGGGGTTTGCATTTTGTGACAGCCCCAGAAGCCGTTCCGCACCATCGGCGGCTGCATCCCTGGGCTGACTCCGCGGTGCCCCGTTGTGTTGTTTTGCGGCCTAAGGTTATCCAGCGGGCTCCCGAAAAACTTGCGGCAGGCCAAGCTCGGCTCCCAAAAAGGAAGGCACCATATGCCAACTTCACGGGTGATAAAAGGTTCCAGCCTCCCAATTCGCGCTTCCAGGCGCCTGTTGCACGGATCCACGGCTTCCAGCCGCCATTTTCTTGTGTCCACCAGTTACCAATAGTTGGATTGTCCGCAGCCAAGCTGGTTTACGGACTATACAGTGTCAGACACGGGTAGTCTGAAGCGATGCTCTGGTTTGGATCGGAGTTTCAACCCACCGGAACACCTAACCACCAACGGCTGACAATTACCAGTTTAACCTCCATCACTCTTCCTTCCAGCGTTTCAAGCCTGTCTGGGTAACCCGGTACGGCTTCCACTAAGCCATCATTAAAAAAAACCGAATGACCGATCTGTTTTCCTCAAAACACCCGCAAATTCCTTGTGATGATCCCGTGGTGGCCAAGGGCCCCTGGGGCGAAGGTTCCTCTTCACCATTCGCAGGGGGGAAATGCGGGCCCAGGTGCACTTGAGCGGAGAGGGTGGCATTGGGCTCTCGGACTTTGAGAAGGCGTCCTGCGTAAATCGGTCGGTCGCCAAAGGAGGTGTCGCCGCCCTTTTGGATCACTGAAGGCCGAAAAGTAAAGCACTCCCTGAAGTACGAGGGGGCCCAGATTCGGAGAGGTGTTTGTTCCCGTGTTGTCCTTTTTCATGGCATGGGCCAAAGATGAACTGGCTGTTCTCTGGGGAGCTGGTTTCAGACACGCAAGCGCCATGCTCCCTGCGCACCCCTTCCCACAAGTGACCAGGCACAGATCCACTTTGCATTTGCGTCTTCCGCTTTTTCTGTATGTCACTTGTTCTTCCCGCCTGTTTGCACTTTGTTAGTAATCTAATCCTTTAGTCCTCTTCAGTGGCTGGATCCACAAATCCACATCCAAGCCGTTTTCTAGAGAATGAAGCAGCAAACATCCCGCAGCCCACAACTGGTGCACGGGAAAGCTGGCAGTTTGCCAATGCTGCTCTCTTACACCATGCCGTTTGCCAATTGGGATCCAACCGGGGTTCCGTTCGAAAAGTTGCAGCGCAGGCCACACACGGCACAACATATTCGTTCCTGCGAGAGCCAACTGCTTGTTTGCAGGGCGGCTCGCGGTAGTGCTTTGTTCCGCCCAGTTGGCCGTGAAAGAGTTCAAAGCGCTTCACTCGGTGCAGCTTCATGTTGAGTGAGGCTCGGAGGCGAAGTTTGTTTCAGACTTAAGCTTTGACTTGCTGGTGCTCAGCAGGGAATTGACCCGGAGAAAAAAACAACATCTCCTATTGTTTCCTTTATGGGAATCCCCAGGTTGATTCCCTCGTTCCCTGTGTATGGCACCAGCAAGTTGATTCCTGTCAGCTGCTAGCTGCTGGAGAGGTCTTCCACGATGGCGAGCCGGTCTTTCTCAAGCAGCTGCAGGAAGTGCTGACAGGCGGGTTGGGGGCATTTGGGCGTGGGTCAAAAATAGGGTAACCTCAAAATGAAATGCAACCCTGGTAAATGGAAGCATGGACTAAGACCTGCGGTCTTTTAATGGTTCAATTTTGACCCACACCCACTTGGCAGCGATGTTGGGCTGGAGCTGGGTTACCTAAGTCTGAAACTGGGAAATTTCTCATGAGTGTTGACGTGCCGGAATACGTCTCGAACGTGACGTCGACTCTGCTCGGGCTGCCACAACAGACACCCATGACTCCTGCCTCCCATGCCGAACGGCAATCACATGTCACAGCGGCGGCTCAGAAGGTTACCAAACGTCGGAGCTTGCAAGGCTGGACGAAAGGCCCTGGTGGCGAGCTCCCCATGAAGCTTGCGTGATTTGTTCATGTTGTTTGGTCCCTGCTGTCCTTTTCTTTTTCTGGCGGGCTGGGGGTATGGCAGCGGGGCGTTTGTCAGGAGGCACGGGGGGTGTGCACTGCGCGCGCCCTGTTCACAGAGACTGGCCCTGTTCACAGAGACTGCACGGCGCCCTGGCGCCCGCCGCGCAGGCTGCGTGCAAGAGCGGAAGAAGAACCTCATCGAGCCGGTGAAGCTGAAGGTGTTCCTGCTGAGCGCCTCGTCATTTTGCCGAGGCAGCCACTGTTGCCGAGCGCTGGTGGCAGTGACGCTCCCCGGGTTGCGGACTTTGCAAAGTTTGACTTGCTGAGTGCTCTTTTGTAGAAGCGCTGGTCTTTTGCTGCAAACGGGAAATGCCATTCACCGTTTTCCAGATCCGACAAGGGCAAATGAGTTACACGCATCACACATCGCTTTGAAGCTCTGGAGTTTGAGGGCAACTCACAACTTCGGGATTGGAGCTGCAGAAAAGGCAGAGCGTTGCTCAAGGCCTGGTCCGCTTTTTGTTGGGGTGGCCGTGATTTGATTTTGCAAGATGCACGGCGCAGCCCTTCCAATGGATTTGTTTCCTCAAAATAACCACTCCTCTTGAGAGGGGGACGCAACAAGTCCTTCTGAAAGGTCCTCTCCGTTGGACAAGCATGGCCCTCAGAGAAAAAACAAAAAACAACATGCGGTGCTTCCCGCAAAAGTCCTTTCCGTTTGCGGGCTGGTTGAGGGGTTTCCCCCCATTTTGTCGCGTTTTCACGAATTCGAGCCGCGGAGCTCGAGAGAGAGTTCTGAGTCTCTGAGGCGCCACGGGACTCCGCAACGGCGCGGCTCGGATGGATGTAGGTCCACTTCGCAGGCGTCAGGTACTTGGCTTTCCTTACCCTGGTTGGCACGTTTCCAGGTTTAAGTTTGTGTTTTGGTTCTGTTTGTTTTTAGGGGCTGCCAAAAGCAAGGTGTTGCTACCGTACCAACGGTTGTACAATTTCCCTCACATCCATGCCAACTGGATAAAAACAACAGGGGACGAGGGTGTCCAAATTGGGCATCCAAACGCGCCAGCCATCTGAATTGGTGGTTTGGCTCGACATGCACAGGCTTCGGGATGTGCGATTCTCACGGGGTGAGTTCTCTTTTTGCGCAGACATGCCCGCTCTGGGATTCCATGAGTCAAATCCACATGGAGCCGTTTGATCTCACAGATGTTTTTTTAGGTTTGGTTCGAAATTGATTGTACCGTCTTAGATGGGTTTTGTTCCATTTACCAGGGAATCCCATCGATTTTCCAAAGGTCACCTTTGGGCAAGCCACTTTAGATAACCATTCGGTATGAACTTGCCCCCAAGTTTTACATGGTTGGAAAGTTGGAAACCTTTGGGTTAATGTTGACCCAGGATGAACAAACCTGTACCATGATTCGGGGGGTGGGGATGGTCTGAATCCAACCACTAAAACGAATTGGACACCCCCCGATCAGAATCAGCCAGGGGTTCTGTTTACTCCGGGGTTAACATTACCCCACTTTACATTTTTGCTTATTGTGGTTTAGTGGGAAATACAAAACTGCTAAAATTTATTTTTTGGCTCGCCTTCCACCGTCAACCAAGCTTTGGGTTACCCCACAGATGTGCGCGAAACCGCAGGAAGGAAGCACCCTCCGAGCTCAGGAGACGGGCGCTGTGAAGGCGGACGCTTATTGCACTTGTGCCTTGGACGTGTTTTTGTCTGGAACCTTTGAGTGGGGCGCTTAGTTTCCTATGGTTTCCACTGAACATGCAAGGAGACCATCATGTTGATACGCATTTTTTGTCTCTTCACAGATATATATGCATATACCAGAACAATAATACATATATATATATATATATATTTACTTACTATGTTTTTTTTGTTTATTTATTTATTTATTTATTTATGTCCTAGATATATTGTTTGTTCTGCTTTAAGACCCTTTTCGGCCTGAACGCGGGCCAGGTCTTCAAGAAGGGCATTCCCCTGTGTATATGCAACCATGTATGCACTGTGACATGCATTTGTATATGCATGTGGAAATATATATATATATGTACGTTTGCGTACATTTTTACGTTTGGGCAATTTGTTCAATTTGCTTGGCAGGGGTACAAAGCGCGCAGCCCGCCTGGGTCAGTTTTGAGCAAAGCGAAACCCACTGGAAACTACCAATTTGGCTTCCATCTGCTGAAGCAAATATTCATTATGTTCCCCTTTTGGTTTTAAAGGGAATCTATCACTGCTGGATGTTAGTGTATTTTTTTACAGGGGGCTGAAGCAAATGGAAGTTGGGGTCCCACTATGTTCATTGAACTTTTCGTAGGCCCCCAAACACATACGCACCTCCAAAGATGTCTATTTCTAGATGCCCTTACCTATGAGAGTAGATGGCTGTAGCCTGTCCCTCAAGCGCTGGGTTTAGGCGAAATCCACAACCGCGCCAAGTACGAGCGCCTCCGCACCAAAGTCGTGCAAGATTCTCTGGATCCGGCGGCGCCCTCAGATAATTCGTTTGTTTCTCAGCGAGGGACGGGCAGCTCACGCTGAAGGGGGGATTGTCTCTTTGGCACTTTGCTTCAGGGATCTGCATGATTATGAGTGTGCTCTATTTCTGCTTAGTGGGGATACCTGGTGGTAAATCGAAATCTGCCGAAACATGAGCCTTTTTGGGCTAGCCTTTCAGAGACATGTTGTTAGCGCAACAGCCGCTTGACCTGTCGGTCTTGCCTTATGGCTGCTGGGCAACACCCGGGCCAGATGCCAGAGGTGCGCAGCCAAAGCTGCGGAAACTTTGCCAAACAAATGGTTGCTTGGGAAGCTGGGGGGGTTTGGGGGGGGTACCATGGACCAGATTCTGGATTCCGATATTGCTTCAGTTGGGATGCCTGAAACCCGCCGCTCGGATAAACCACCTACCAACTGGTTCAGGATTTGGTCCATCCAGGGTAGCTATCACTTCCACGCCCTTGGGCCGATCAAGCTGCTCCTACCACAAGCGACCAGAATAATAGACCAGCTCCCGGTTCCATGAAGGACCCTTCGTGGAATATGGCCAATGCATGATGTTCCCAAGCGCGTCTGGAGTTGCTGGCAACCCATGCCGAAAAACGGTCGGGTCGGGAGAAGCAACCGCAAGGTCTGGAATGAGAAGCGGGAGATTCTCGACTATTTGCCGGGCGAGGCCCGTTTAGCTTCCGGCGCAAGCGGAAGCCGCGCTGTCGCTTTAAGGAATCCTGGGCTGGGCCCCTTGAGGGAGACCAAGGGGTCATTGTGGTTTAGTGGTTGGAATCCAACCACTTGGCTGCTAAAGATTATTTTGTTGCTCCCCTTTCAACGTCAACCAAGAATTCCAGGAAGCACCAAAGCTTTGAGCATGTTTGCTTGTTCCAAGGTCATGGTAATCCGTCATCCAGAAGTTCCCCAGATATGTTGCATTGGGATGGGCCCCTGCAAGGCTCGAGAGTATTGCCCAAGCATTTGCGGAAAGCAAGCCGTCTGCTTTGTTGAGGGAGTTGGTTTCACCTTGGTTTAAAGGGAAACCAGCAGGACAACTAGGCGTTCTGGGCTCCAAATCCCTATTTCGACGCATACCCTGACAGCCTCCCAGCTAACTGTTGCACGAAGCAGATGCCGACGGCTCCTAGTCAGCCCCTGGATCTGATGACATGAGATCACACAATTGCTACACGTGAAACGTATATATTTGCGTCAACGATGTTTACACACATGTTATACTATACCTGTGGCTTCCCGGCATGTACATGTTTCTGCTGTTTGGTTAAAAACCATGTTTCCATCGAGACGGCACTTCTTTGCGAAACGACACTTTAGAAAGTTGAGCATTGCAGGCGGTTGGTTGCCAAATCGAAACGGCGCAATTTTACCCGTCCAAACGGCAACTTGTCTCGTCCAAACGGCAACTTTTCCAAACACACATGCCTTCTCGCCAAACGGCAAAACATGTACCCTGCGGAGGTCGCAGGTATGTAGAAGGAGTCCATGCTTATGACTGGCCTGCAGCCTAATGAATGTTGTCATTGGGGCTCGACACAAGGTCTCAGAATGTACCTGTTGTGCGGGGGGTGGGTGGGGGGCGGGGCAACAGGCTGTGTGTTTACACATTTGTACACGCGCACACCCACACACACATAAATTTATAAATATGCATGATATACACATATATGTAAGATACACTTACATGTATGACCGCACTAGTGGTCAATCCGAACAATTCCTTGTAAGAAAGCACACTTGTGAGCACAGTGACTTACCGGATGGTACACATAGGTGCTGGAAATCAACGCGAAGCAACCCAGACTTTGCATTGGATCCATCTATGTGAGCGAGCTGTTTCGCGACAGGCGGCAAAACGACTTCGCCCTTAAAGGTTTCTTCTGTTTTTCGTTGGGTTCCCAGGATTCACCCACCCGGCCTCAAACTACCCTTGAAAATTGCGTATTGCCCCAAACATATGGGGCGAACTCCCTGGTTTCAATGGGTAGGTTGAGGGTTTTCCACTCGAAAACCATTCTTCAGGCGCTGCGCCTGGCAGTGTGGGACAGCGACGGACGTGGGGGTGTGCCTTGGATACAGTGGGGGGATGGGTGCAAAATTGATCAAAGGCTTGGGTTGCAGGACATTCCACAGGAAAACAGCTGATTTAGGGTGTTTTGGGGCAACTTCCTCTATAATTTTCTGTAACCCAACCCTTTGAATGGATGGAAAGGGAGTGTCGCCAAAGGGGACTTCGCACTATACCCTCCCCAGCTTGGAACCAAAGGAAACCATCCTGGAAGTTCAAGTTGCTTCTGGGGGTTTTGCGATCCACCTTTAAAATGAAATTGGGGGAGGAGGATGACAAACGACTTCATCACCTCATGAGTGAACTTGGGTCCTGGACCCCTCAGCCTCCTTCCCCTTCGGAAACTTCCCATTGCTGAAGAATATTTTATGTCCCCTGTTGATTTTAAAAGGAATCGATTGATCACACATATTCTAGTCTATCACAGACAGCACCTTGTTTCTCATTCTGCCCCGGGACGTTCTCCGCCCGCTTCGCTTGGGAACTTCGCGTCGATTCGATGCAGACGGACGAGCCTTTGGGCAGCTGCGTCCTGGCCTCGGAGCGGTTTTGGCCCGCTGGCTTCGATGGGCAAGTGCAGCTCACCGAGGAGCCACTCGCAAGCGGTTAGTTGGGGGGCTGGGGTTGGGCTGGGTTTGGGGCGGTTGGGTGGCCTTGGGCTGGGTTTGGGGGGGGGAGGGGGGGGGGGGTTCTGGGTTTTGGGGAAGGGGGGGGTGGTGGTCTGGGGGTGGGTTTTGGGTGGGTTTTGGACTGTTTTGGGATTGGTTGAGGGTACTGGCGAGCTTAGTGATTTCGAAGGGAACCCAAACACCCTTTTGCTGGGGCGATGCCCTTTTTGTGTTTCATCTTCATTTGGGAGTAATGAGTGGATAACGCAGAGCTTGGGATGCATCGTTATGCCAAAGTGGTTATGCACAACATGGATTGAATTCCCTGCTTTTTCATGGCTTTATTGAGGGTCCAGGTAAGATCAGCGGAGGAGGGACGAAAGATTTTGACAAACGCCCAAAGCTGCAAGGTCCATGTCCCCTCAGATTGGTGAACAGAAATCAGGCCCATTTGCGCTGCCTCAGCCATTTGGGTCTCACTTCCTGGGTCACCATTTTCGTGGCATGGGAAACATTCATATGGCTGTGGCTCAAAAAACCGGTACCAAAATGGAAGCCTGGTAAGTGGAAACATGAGCCATAACCTGCGTAACCCCTCCTGTTTAATTTTGAGCCACACCCAGGTCAATCGCAACGAACACTCAAAGGTGTTATGTTCAGAAGGATTGTGCAGCGATACTTGCTTGCTGCTTCTGTGCGAGGGCCGCGCAATTTACAGGTGCGTCCTGAGGCGACATGCTGGAATCTCGCCACCCATGGGATTACCCGCTTGGAATCCAACCTGGTGTGTCCCTGACAAGTCTACACTACACGCATGGGTGGCTTCCATTTGCGTAAGATTATCTTTTACTTTCCCCTGTTAATTTTAAAGGGAACCTATCACTACCGGATGTTTTTTCCAGAGGACTTCAGCGAATGGAGGTTGGCCTTTCGTGTCCATGGCTCACACCAAGGCTGAGCCTGCAGGAACTGTGTTGAAAGCTGTTGGCTTCCCCGCTGAGCAGCTTAATACGCCAGACCCCCCTGTGGTTCCTAGCGTGCCGCACATCGCGTATTGCACATCGCTGTGCCCGAGGCATTGCCGCAGCATAGATTTGGCCCACCCATGTATAGAGAGGTGTCCGTGTTCCTTATAGCTGTTTAGTTTTCTTGGTTTAGCGGTTGGGTTTCCCAATTCAACCCACTAAAAGTTAGTCACTGTTAGCAGTGGATCTGAAATCGGACAGTCCAGACGTGAATTCCTGCGTGGCTGCCGACTGTTTCCTCCGCTGACTTGCGTTTCATCTCCTTTTCCACCCAGGCAGACGCGAAGAGAGAAGAAGTCCACCGTGACGCTGAGACTTCGAGCGCCTTCCTCCGGCCAAGCGGGGTTGTTTTTCCCTTTTCTTTTCTTTACAGTTCTTGGCAAGTTGATCGTATTTGTTTCGTGTGTTGTTGTTTTGTTCTCTGGTTGTTTTTGACTTCACAGTTCTTGGCGAGTTGGTTTCGTTGTGTTTGTTCCTGTTCGTTTTTGCTTGGGGGCTGCAGACAGCAAAGACAGTTGCTACCATACCAAGAATTGTAGACCTGTTTGGAGGGGGTCCCTTTCTCACGCGAGCCCAAAGCGAATCGACCGGATCTTGCCTTTTGGTTTTCCCATTTTGGGCTCCCATTTCAGTCACGGCCCCGCGAGGTTACTTTTGTTTCTGGGTCCCTTGTTGGCCAGCTGAGCTGTACTTGGCGGTCAGAATCTCTGAAGGTTTGCTGGTCCCTGTACGCCATTTTGATGGCCAGGGGTTCGAGCGAGTGTTCTCACCAAAAGTCATCTACCCTAAAAAGGGCCTCCAGGTATTGATGTACGGCAAGCCACTATAGATAGCCTTGCGAGTTCCTGAACTCCAGTCACTTTGCTGGTTTGGACCGTTTTTCCGTGGCAAAACCCCCAAGACATGAATCAACGCCCTTTACTTTGTGGCTCCTTTTCGCTCGGACGTGGGCCAAAGGGGCCCAAAGCCGCGGCTCCGGAAGGAGGCCCCTGGCCATGGGTTGGCCTTCGGCCGCTGGGGCGGCGGGCGCTCGGCTGGGCGTCTCTGAGGTGACGACGCCGGAGAGCCACCAGCCGCACCAGTTCGCCTCCAGAGGCCCGGAGCCGAGCTCCCAGGCCTTCGAGAAGTTCGAGGCCCGTCGGCTGCCGGGGGGTTGGGGGGGGGGTGGTGGGGAGTGGTGGGGGGGGAGTGGTGGGGGGGTGGAGGGTGGGGGGGCGGTGGGAGTGGTGGGGGGGGAGTGGTGGGGGGGGGGTGGGGGGGGAGTGGTGGGGGGGGTGGGAGTGGGGGGGTGGTGGGGGCGGTGGTGATGGATGGTGTCCTGTTCTTGGGCGGTTTTTAGCAAGCGCATCCGGTTCCAGGAAGCCTTTGTAATGGGTTTTAGTTGGTTCGGTGGTTGGGTTTCCGAGTTTTAACCCAGAAGTTAGTCACTGTTAGCAGGGGATCTGAAAACGGACAGCCCAGTTTTGGGCTCCCACCCAAACACCACCCCAAGAAACCGTTAGCCTCAAGCAACACGCCCAAATTGGTGTGTAGCCCAAGAAGGGTGTCCAGGAGGAGAAGTTCCAAACATGGCAGACGCGTTGGTGGCTTGATTTGTAAAGGCTGGGTTGTTTAACATCAATCGATCATGTCAGATGGTGGAGAGTATAATTAGCCGCGCATTTTGAGCCAGGCAGAAGGGGCCCCTTGTGGAAAACAAGGAAGGGTCCCTGCAACAAAGGGGACAACACTTTGTTGGATTGGCGCTTAAACGTGGCCACACTTTAGGACCCCTTGGATTCCGCTGTTTCTTCATTCGTTTTTTTTTTTTTTTCTCGGGGGGGGGGGGGAAATACGTAGGGAAAGCAAAGGTCTAACCCCACCCAGCAAGGGTTCTGAGAACGGGCACGGAGCCCTGACCGTCCTCTTCGGTTTTTTTTTGCCTCCTCCTCAGGCAGACATGAAGGAGCTGCGTGCACGGATGCCATTCTTGAAGGAGGCCGCGTCTCGGCATGGAGCCAACCGGCAGGATTCGGCCGGCTCTCGTGATCCTCATTGGTTTCGGGCTTTCGGAAACTGAGCATTACTTTGGTGCATTTTGCTTGGCTGTTAGGACTTGGACCTTTTGCCAACTAATGGGTTTTCCGTACCAAACCACTTAAAGTTGGTCACTTTTAGCAGGGGAGCAGAAAGCAACCGAGTTTAGAAAGGGGGACAACCAACCCCGGCCGGATCTGCGTGCGATTTTTGTTGGCCCGGGTCTGCTTTAGGTCGTGAGTTTCGTCGATGGTCGAAACCCGGGAGCGCCTGGCGAGCCCAAGCCTGTGGATGGATGCGAAATTTCTTCGCACCACGAAATGAAACCCGTTGGTATTTCCAGATCAGCCATTGCAGGAGATCTGGGAACAGCCCAAAAGGGTTATATATATATATATATGTATATACATATATATATATATACACATATCAAGGGGCAGAGTAAGTGGTTGGTAAGCCTGGCTATAACTCACTCAGGAGACTTATAACCCTGGTCAGTGGGTTATAACTACCCTGCCCCTTCAAGTAGGGAACCCAACAGAAGCCTAGCTCAGGACTTCGCATGGCACACCCGTGTCTTCGAAGCCTTGCGAGACGAGGCTTGGGTTAGGATCCTTGTTGTCGTTGTGAGAATCAGTTTGGGGCTTGAGTTACTTGTTGGGTTTGGACCATTTTTGCGGTAATTATCAAAGTTTGGTGGCTTTCCTTGAAGATCCACTTCCGTTGTGAATTGTCCCTGTTGAAGTTAAAAGGAGTTCTTTCACTACTGGACCATTTTTTCAGGGGGCTTAAGCAATTGGAAGTCCGCCAAGCAGATTCCTCTTTACCAGAGGTCAATGGCATGTTCATCTTTAAGCTTGATTGCTTTACCCCATAATGCAAGCCTCATTTGTCAAGGCTCACTAAGTAACGAGGAAGAAAAGAGATGCTTCTATTTATTATTTCCTGTTAGTGGTTGATGTTGTCTTTGTTGTGTGCCAGTAGCTGTGATCGGCAGCAGTGAAATGTTTTGCATTGGGATCGCTGGTGCCATCATCATCCTCCCTGAGTTGCCCAATGAGGGTTTGTCGCAAAAAAATAGGGCGGGCACGCCTGAAACGGTTCGTTTCCTTTGGGGCTCCCTTGAAACAGCGTCCAAACAGGGCGCCAGGACCGTCAAACTACCCATAAAAAAGGCACATGACCCCAGCATTTTCGAGCAATAACCTATTTTTAAGGGTAGTTTGAGAGTCCAAGTATCCGTTTGTTCGCAGACCTCTGACGACTTTCACTTGAAAGTTGGCTCCGACACAGGACTGGCTCATCCAGCGAGCTCGCCTGGTGGCTTCTGCGGACAAGCCCCTTGGTCTGGGGCACCCATGATGGAGATCCTTTGAGGAGTTTGTTTTGCACTTGTTTGTGTAAAGTGGCCGAGTGCTTCCAGTTTCCAAACCACCTTCCGTCCATTTTCATGGAGGCGACCGGAGTGTCCCTTCCAGAGGAAAATGGACCAGGACCTGGAGTTCCGGACAGGTGGTAGCCCTTCGGGATCCTTACCCGTAGGTTTTCCATGCAACCAACCTGGTTCCCTGCAGTGGCGAAGCGCCTTTGGAGGGGTGGGGGTGAAACAAGCTCGGTCGTTTCAGGGTTCTTCCAGTTTGAGTTGCGTACAGTTGTGATAGTTCCCGCAAAGCTGGCTCAGAGAAGCGCAAACTTGGAGTGGGTGGCACAAGGAAAACCAAGAAGAAAACCACCGCCTATAGGAAGTTCCGATCTTCGAAGCAAACCGCGGCTCCATGTACAAGTTTCTGCAGCGTCAAGGAGGGAGTCTGAAGGATTTCAAGGTTGACGAGAGCTCTTTGATGCTGCCCGGCCAATCAGTCGTACATGACAATGACAGTAAAGGCAAGATCTCGGAACCTGTCTTGCTGGCTCCATGTTTGGTAGTGTCTCATTGGCCTTTAAGACGAATATGGGCAATATGGAAAATGAACAACTAGAGGCTCGGTTGACCACTTGTTGGACAGGCACACGTTTGTTTGGCGGCTTCCCCAAAAGGATCTCAGAAGATGCCGAAGGCCACCCCCCGCCACCCCATCAGCCCCATCAGCCCCACGCCCCCAGCTCAGCGGCCGGACCTTGCCAAGGATCTTTGGGATTCCGGTGGGCCACATCGCAGGACTTCCAAAAGCACTGCAGCCAGAAAAAAAACATGGCAGCTGCATTTGTTTGTTGCTTTGAGGGGAATGGGAAGTGGAAGGGGGGGGGCAGCTTGATCGGTTGCAAGGGAAGTTGCAACCAGCCCAGTTTCCCGCGCACCTCTCCTGGTTCGAGCTGGTCTCCAGCCGCCATGTGCAGGACGCCTCTTTGAGGCCGTCTCGCCCAAGAATCAGCCAGTAGGAGTTTTGGCACCTCGGCTTTCGGCTTGGGAGTTTCCACACTGCATCCGATCCGGAGTTCTCCACTTGGCGGTTCCCAGCGAATCGTCCGGTTCCAGTTTATTGTGTTTAGTTGGTTTAGTGGCTGGGTTTCCGTATTTTACCCACATGGGAAACTTTCAGCAGGGGGTCAGAAAGTGGACAGCCCTTTTCGGGGAGGTTTTGCAGCGACACTGCTTGTGGCTGCATGTGGTTGCCGACCTTATGTTGGGCGCTGCCGTTGGGTCTCCATTTGGCCATGGGAGTGAGAAGGGACCCACTCACTTCCATGCGGAAGAGTTTCCTCACTCCCTGAGTTCCGTTTCGGACTTTAGTCACTTAGCGACCGGTTCAGTGGCAAATCCACAAAGTTGTTTTTTGGGCCCATCCACTCCTTCGGACGTGAGTTTCTTTTTGCCTCAATGGGCGAGGCTTCTTTTGCTCATGTAGCTGGTCTGATGTTTAGGTTTAGTTTGGGCTGAAGCCCCAAAGCCATCCTAATCTCGGGGCAACCAGGGGTTGACTCTCCCACAGCCATGGATGCTGACAGGAAGGTACTTCTTTTTTTTCTGGGGAACTTGCCTGTCCACTTTCACTGGATGCGAAATATCTCACTTACATTTTCCCCATAAACTTCGAGGCGCTCTATGTGGGTGCCTTTTTCAAGGCTATTTTGGTGGTAAGTGAGCAGTTCGGGCTGTTCTTGGCCCATCCACTGCTTTTCTTTGGTGCATTTTGCCAAGGGCTGTTGGGACTTTAACACTTTTTGCCAACAAATTTGGGTCTTCCGTATTAAAACCACTAAAAGTTAAAACAAACTTTTAGCGGGTGGGCACATTGTGGGAAGTCAAGGACTGGGCTCAGTTCCTGGAGCGGCACCGTAGCAAGACCTGGGACGCGCAGCAGGCCGGGACAGCTTCGACCCAGGGCCCCTTACTGGGAAAATCCACGGAGAAATTTGCGAGTCCTTCGGCCACTCTGGATTAGACTTACATTGGGGATTGGGGATCCAAGTCTTATTGGAAGTTTTCGGATTCGTTGTAATCAAGTGTTGCAAGACAAAGGCTAGCTGTCAATAAGTAAACGGAGTTGATGAACCAGCAGCTTGACTGTTGATGCCCAGACCTTCAATGCGTTGCTTCTTTTTCCCTTCTGTGCGGTTTCCTGTAGGGGGGTTCCCTCAAGATCGGCTACACCAAGGGAGCGGCAAACTTTGCACCGTTTTCCATGTCCGTGTCGGTTGGCTGGGGAGCATTGCTTTGACCTGCGATTTCGGGAGACCCTTTCGGCCGTTGCGAGCCGATGTGAGCTCAACATCGCTTTGCCTCACTTGAGTCACAATCATGTGCAAGTGCAGGTTAGGGACGATCCCGACCACAATTAAGTAGGGTGGCCGTCTGATTGTTTGTTCCTTGGTTCGTTTGCTTATCTTGCTGGGGCTCCGTAGGTACAAGGGAAGGACCCCTAGAAAAACCATCCAATTTGGTGTAAACGAACCAATTCCTGGGTTCATTCCATTTCTCATTCCCTACCTATCGCACCAGCGATGGCTCACTAGGAGCGCATTCACCTCACCTTCTCGCTCTACGACCTGGATGGCGATGGCACGCTCTCGCTGGCAGATGCCGCTTAGTCCTGGCAAGTTGGGAGTCGAGAGTCGGGAGTGGGCAGCTTTTTCTAAGGTGCAGCCAAGGGGCCAAACAGAGTGGGTCCTACCCTCCCACCAACTAACATGGAAGTGCAACAAGGCCCTTTCCAAGAGGAAAGTGGTCTTTCTACAGGGGTTTGTGCAATTCCATGTTAGCTGGTGGGAGGGTAATGTGCTGTGCTTGGACCTGGGATGTTTGTAGCTCATTTGGCAAAATGGATGCAAGGAGGGCCCGTGCTCACTCCAGCTGAGAGGAATTTGGGATGGGCTGATGCACACCCAGTGATCCGTTGCCAATGCTGGGGCCCAACAGTCACGCCTCCTCAGCACTCAGCAAGGCAGATCAAGTGCACAAGTTCTGACGCATTCCCTTATCATGCCTCACACTGCCAGCATGGATGATGCGATGGGCCCACTGAATGTGTGCCCGAGGGCTGACATCTCGTAGCTGCTTAGTCCCGCTTCAAGGGGTAGAGTCAGGAGGTCCCGAGAGACAGCAATAGTATCAGTGACTGCGTGAGCCCATCATCGGGTGCACGTAAATCATTCGGTCGAATGGTTACTTGGGACTTTGCGATGCTTTGACCCACGAATTGTCTACAGCTCGGACTCGCGGGCAAATAGAGCGAAGAAAAGCACCGCCATGCCAAGGGCAACCTCACATCTCAGCCAGATTTAGACTTTCACTGGTGCGCCTTTTTGGCCACTTATCAGGAAACACACAAGTTGTTGGGGGATTGCTTTGGATGGGCAAGCTGCTGCACCAGTTGGAATGGCTGAAACCCTATGAATGCTGGCTCACTGCCACCTAGCAACTGGTTCGAAGTGCATTTGGTTAGTTTGTATCGCTATCGCTTAAAAACATGAGCCCGTGAGCGAGTCAGTCAGTGAGTCAGTGAGTGCGGTCGCGCTGCCTTTCAGGCGATTTCTCTCTCCTCAGAGGTGGTGCGACTGGAGTTGATCTACGGTCAGGAGCCATTCGCCATCCGGCAACTCAATGGGAGCCCAGGGTGGCATCAGCTAGTTGCTTAATGGTGGGGCCAGTCAATAGTTGCTTAATTTGGGGGGGAATTGGGGGGGGGGGGTTCCCATGTTACAGCTGGGGCGAGCGATCACTTTTGAGGTACATGCCTAGGCTCAACGGAAGCGAAAGGTCTACCAATCCGTCAGCATTGCCACACCTAAAGTGGGCAGAAACCCAGGAGCCAGGGGAAACTTTGCGCGAAACTTTGCAGCGATTGAGGTGGGGGTCGGCTGAGGGAGAGGTTTTTGGACACTCTCGTTTCTGGCTTTGTTTTTTGTAAGATTGGCCCATTAGTAATCATTCTCTTATTGGGTCCTGAACATGGCGCAGGCACCCAATCGGGGCGAGGCCTGCATACAGCTTTTGACGCAATTTCGGTAGATTCTGCGTTAAATCAAGGGACAGAACAACTGCAACCACCTGGACCTCAAACTACCCCATAAACAAGGGAGTTCACCCCAATATTGTGGGGGCAATAGCCAACTTCTAAGGTAATTTGAGTGTCCGGGCAGATTGTTGAGTTGCAGCCTTTTCTTCTTTTTGTTTCGTCGATTCCCCACCTAATATCATCAATCCCTGCCTCGTCACTGTTCCAACTGGGCTTGGCCTTTTTGTCCTCTACCCACAACGGAAAACAGGACACACCCCAGACAGGTTAGACACCATTCCCGTTTGGTGGTAGTGTTTTGCGGGTAGAGGACAATCTTCTTATCAGGCAACCCTCAAATGGTGGCTTGGATTGGTGGTGGTTTGGGGGTTTGAAGCCCTAGTTCTGGTAGAGGCCAAAATGGAAACCACCCCCTAACCTCCAAACCAGCAACCCAAATCACCAATTGGCTGTGGGTCAAAAACATGTAAAATGGCTTGCCAGCAAAAGGAAACTTGGGCGAAAATCTGTGATCCGATTCTTGGTTTAATTCTGGCCCATACCAGCTGAATCTTACTTGGTGGATCCCAGTGACAGTAGCCTTTGCTATTTTTGATGTGGTTTGAATATCGGGTGGCAAGCCCTTGGTTACCTACTAAACCCGGTAAATGGATGGATTCACTGGGTTAGATTCCCTGTGTACCCAAAATAGAACCCTGGTAAATGTTACAACCGTAGCCAATCGAAAGCAAGCCGAATCTTAGATTCCCCACACTCGAGGTAGGGAACCAGGGAAAGGAACAAATAATCCCAAAGGCTTACCTACTCTGGTGGCTGGAAACACGGGGTTGGTCTGATTCAATGGACCCGCTGGCTTTGTCGCAGGAGAGCGCCTCTATGCCAGTCTGCGAGGAGATGCGCTGGCTCTACGGGCTCATCGCCAACGCCGCCGACACTTTGGCCCGACACCCCGACGCCAAAACCCCCCGCAAGAGAAACATCGCCTGCCCTCCAGGGCTCCGACTCCTATAGTCTCTTGGGTGGTTTTAGACATCCCTTCTTGGGCTGAGTTGAAGCGAGTCTCCTTTTGTGATGTTTCAAGGAAGCACAGGGAGCCCTGTCCGACCGGGTCGGAACGGACAGCGCTGGGATTTTTCTTGGGATCTTTTGAAAATCCGCTGCCAGAAAAGGCGCAGTTTTGGCCATGGCCCAACTGGGGCCACTGGGGCCACTGGAGTTCTGCGGGGTGCTTTTCTTCTCTCTTTTTTAAATACATGCAGGGACCCCCTTTCATGCATTTCCATCTTTTCATGAAAAACATGATGTGTGGACCAGTTGCCCCGCTGCCAGTGGGGGTGAAGAAGCCGATTTCCGCGAAGCAAACATGCCTCTACCCTTTGCCTTTTTCATGCGTTCCTCATGTGATTCAGAAGTGCTTTGGCAAAGCGCCTGGCAAGCGTGAAACATCTGGTGAACAACTACTGTCACTTCTGATTTGCATAAGCAGATTCGTTCCGTAGGCACCGCAAGTTGCCAATCGGGACTCTCAGCGTCGCGATTGGTTTGGGTGACAGACAACTGTCTGATTTTATCTCAAGTTCCCTGAACAAAGACCCAAAAACGGCACCCTTTAGAAAAAAGACACACCCAACATGGGGACCCACCAGCCCGGATTTTCGGCCGTTGGCTCACTTGAGGATGGTGGCGCCTATGGAGGAAGACTAGACCTACAGGCCGGGCTTTGTCGGGCGGAAAGTTCGGGTGTCCGAACCCGGAGACTGTGGATCTTTTTCGGGCGGAATCGCTGGGGATTGGAAAGGTCGGGTCCTTTCCGTGGAGACTGTGGATCCCAAAAGCGCAAGCCGCAAGTCTGTTTTCCACAGCCCTGATCCCAGAGCTTGGGTTACCAAGCATTTTCCATGTTCAGGGGTGGTTCCCTTGGTTACCTATACAGGCGAGTTTTTGGGTTCTGCTCAGTTGAGTGGGTGGCTGCAAGCAAAGCAGCATTTTTAAGGCCATGCCAAGGATTGGACAGGTTTCTCTGGGTTTCCCTTGCAACCAACCAGCACAAAAGGCATGTTTTGCCGGGGCCAGTCAATCAGATGGTGATTGACTGGGCATTTATGTAAAAGCGACCACTTCTAGTTCTTGTAAGGTGAAACCGACCCCTCACAGGGCTGGATTCGACATGTTAGCTCCCAGCCCCCCCCTTGAGTTGAAGGGATCCCATGCAAGCCCTTAAACAGCCCCCAGTTACCTACAAAACCCGGTAAATGTATCCACTGGGAAAAGCAAAGCAAATAGAAGCAGGCAAGCAGCAGAGGGCTCAAGGGCACCCCATCATTTAGCAAATCCTGATATATCCGTGTTGTGTTCAAGCTGGAGGTATACCAGGATGATGCCCGAAGGGGGGCGGGGGTTGGAGTCCCAGCAGAGTTCTTTCGGAAGGCTTCGAACGCCTCTTTGCAGTCCAGACGCCATAAGAGTTAAGATCCCAGTCAAGTGCAGAATGCTGAATCCGTTCGCACCACCTAAGAAACCATGGTTGAAGCAATACCGTTGGTTTATATTGAGAGTTGATTCCTCAGAAACCAGGGTTTCCTGGGTGGTGCGAAATGGATTTTGTCCATCCACAGTATGATGCCTCCTTGAGGGCGCGGGCGCCTGGGACCAATGAAGGATCTGGGACGATCATGAGGTCAAGCAAACACGGAGACCAGAAAACAACTCAAAGTGATCCTCCCCCTCCCCACCAGTCCTTTTCCTAGGCACCAAGCGCATTGCAATGTTGCTCTGTGGGAATGATAGGCCCTTGGACGACTTAGTTGAAGTGCTGAGAGTATCCTTTGTTCCCCCCTCCCAACAGCCCCCAAACCCCTCCCACCTCCTCCAACCTCCTCCTCCAACCTCCTCTCCTCCTCCTCCCCACCTCCCCCCTCCACCCCTGCCCCAAGTGGCCCAAGCCCTTTCCTTCTCCCCCTCCTTCCATTCTCCAGGTCTTCAAACAGCTGCGCCCGGAGCCTGCCCTCATGCAGGTGCACCTCGGCCCCGGCTCCTTTATTTTTTGTCCTTTTTCGCTGGACGTTGACCCCAGAAAAAGGGAAGGAGCAACTGCCAGAAGAGGTCGGGGGGGGATCCAGTCACCTTCCATTTGCGGACGTGAATAGATGTTGGTTTGGTATATGTTTTTGATATGTGTTTGGTACATGATTTCCATACTTGTTAGTTTTAAAGGGAATCGAAATTCCCTGGAGATCAGTTTTGCTCATTTGCTCTTTTTTTTTTCTCAGGGGGCTGCAGCAAATGGAAGTCACTGTCCGCTTCTGGAGAGAGAGCTGGTTGTTTAGAGGTCTAATTGTTTTATGATGCAAAGCGAATCCCACAGAATCCCCTGTCAAGTGACCCGCAGCCGGCCTGGGCATAGGCTTATGGTATGTAGCTTGTATGCCACTAGGGGTACTATACTGCCTTACCTTGAGGACTGGAAGGTGGAACAAAAGTCCACGGATCAGTATGTTTAGGCAAGCTGTCGTTTGCCGGGACACGCAAAGGCACGCCAAGTTGTGCTTGGGAACACGGGGATAAGTACTAAAACACATGAGCTGGTTAGGGGCACTATGTTCCATGAGGCTTGTTCTCGGCAGCTTTGGAGAGGGTCTGTTTCGGGGTTCAGGCAAACCTTTCTTGAAGCCATGGGCCTCGATGTTGGCTTCAGAGACAGAGGGATGGATGCGATGCCTGAGGATGCTGAAGTGCTTGGATGGCTTGGCTGAGAAGAAGGCGTGAGGCCCGGAACGCCGGACATGACAAAATCCGCGTTTCGGTTTCGGCCCGGAAATGCGGCTGGGAATTTGGAGAGGAACCACCTGAAATGTGAACAATCGGGACCCACCGGAATTTTGGATGTCCAACGGGTTTCTTGAAAGTTCTGCCCATTTGGAGCCCGACCACACACCAAGAGTTATCCCGGTTTCTTGAAGACCAACTTGGGTTGACTGTCCTAAAATCCGGGGGTGCCATGCCTTGTGGAGGGGGGGGGCATTTGAGTCATTTGAGTCATTGGTGTCATTCGGAGGCCATGCAGGTCTGGTAGGTAATCCTTCGGTATGGCTAGCTTTTGGTTGTCACGTGCTTGGAAACTACTGGCTACCTGTGGCGAAACTTCCGCAGGGGACGCACCGGCTTGGTCATGTCCGAAGGGAAAGTGAACATGCCCTCCGCGAGGAGTCTTGTTCGCGCGCGGCCCGGTGAACATCGAGAACAGCGCCTGACGCCATCCGCACTTACGTTCAAGTCCGCGCCCTCCCTGCCCGGTTTGGTTGTGCTCAGCTTAGTTCAAAGACTGGGTTGGTGACTTTGGAGGCTTTGCGATCAGTTGTTGCTAAGTTTGTTTTGTTGAGATTGTCATGGGGCAGGAATGTGGCCAGGATCTTCGTGCAACGCTTTTAGCTCCATTGGGCTTCAGCAGCCCCAGCCCATAGTGCAGGCTTGCTTTAGTAGTTCGCGCTGGAGGCATCGCTTCTGGTAAGGAGTCTGTCACTGTACATATGGGGCAGAGCATGTTTTCCAGGGTTGGAATGGGAAGTTTCAACTTGCCCACTCCAGCCGAATCCAAACCAATCACCATGCGTTTGAAGTAGATGGCTCGTAGACGGATTTTGCTCGGG